>OV277717.1:13071025-13496025 GCA_922987775.1 Agonopterix subpropinquella
TATCTGAAGTGCGATTTTTGAAAATCATACGAGCGACTTGGCAGTAGAAAGATGCATGATCTCCATAGTAATTTTGACATTTTCTACTGAAAAGTCGCTCGTATGATTTTCAAAAATCGCACTTCTGGCTTCTTTCTTAAGGGGCCCATTCACAGTAGTCCTACATGCAGGACTACGAGGCCACACACTATCCTGCAAGTAGGACTACTCATACATTTTGCCCAAGGTCATCGGACGCTTTGTAGGACTGCAACACCATTCACGATCCGATATTGGTGTAGGACTGCAAGACGGACTACTGTGAATGGGCCCCTTTAGGAACAAAACTTTTTTTTTTTTTTTTATACAATTTATCCTTTCGGAAATGCAATGGGAACTAGCCCTTACAGCATGGTCATAAGTTACATTTTTCTTTGTACTTAAAACTAACTTAACTAATCTTACACCTAAATATTGAAATGTGTGGGTGATACACACATTCCAAGTTCAAGATAAGTTTTACGCGAGGATCAATCCGAATCAAACGGGAGCGCCTTCTTTATTTCTCACTTTTACTATATTGTTCTTCATTGATGACACATTATTAAACTAATTCCACCACATTAACACAATAATAGCCACGAAAAACGAATCCAGAAAATTAAGAAACAAAGCCCGTCCTTATCCTCATGATTCCCGTGCAAAACCATCCTGATGACGATGGGATGATGGGATGATAGGATGACGATGAAATTGTGGATGATTTTGTAAGCTCGCGCGATGCCGCCAAAACCACCATGTACGAGTAAACTTGCACCAAAACTTTTGTTCTTTCTTCGTATGTATTTGAGATTCCTGTTATGTTGGTCGATCTACGCAACCGTTTGGTACACAATCCGCACGAAATTATGTCACAAATATCACTAAAAACCAACTTTTCACAAATATCAAATACAGACACAAACGAACAAAATAATGGCGGCAAGCAAACCCCCTTAGGAACAAAACTTTGTAATCTGTGGTGTAGTATTTTTTCACCACCTGTCCAACATAATATTATAAAAATGTATTTTTCTTCTCAGACTTTATCAGCATAAAGGTTTCTTCTTTAATGTATTTAGATAAAACTGAATTTTCGTAAAAATAATTAGATACGTAGGTATAGTACGAATGTACCCCGTTCGTAACTGTACGAAGGTACCCCAATCCAAACAATCAATAAATTAATTCGAAATAAAAATAGCCGCTAACGTTAACCTGGAATAACTGATTAAATAATAAACTAAGCTTTGGAGGTGCTCTCATGCGGAGCGTGAGGGATGTTTAGGTGGCTAGGGCAGAGTGTAGTAACCTAATCTAATCGCTGCTTTAAGGTGGCGGTTGACAGGCGACCGCACGCCGCACGCCGCAACCGCATGTCGCGACGACACTACTGGTTTGTATGTAATTCTATGAAATACCCTGCGCAGCCGGCGACACGCTGCTGGACTTCACTGCGGTGTGCACTTGCACGTGCAACTTCACCGCAGACATGGAGTGCGATTTTTGAAAATCATACGAGCGACTTGACATTCGCCTACGAATTGAGATTTTCATTCCGAGTGGTTACGTTTTTCTCTATTTTTGAAATCGTTCGGATGTGCAATAACCGTTTCGTTTCACACAGAAAACGTTTCAATTGAACGAACGAACGAATGAATGGTTTCATAGTAACATTTCAAATCGGACTTTACCGCCAAAATTATGGGTTAACGGAACGTAGAAAAAAAGTTAAATCTGTTGACGTCTGACAACATTACAAACGTCAAACATTCGAGTGGTAGAATTGGATACGAGTGGTTCGGAGCACTCGTTGCAAGTGATAGAAAGTGGAATTCAAAAATGGCAAATCATCGATTTTACGTCATTTTCTACTACTCGTTTTGAATGTCTGATATTGAAAAATCGCACTCCTGAAGTGCGATTTTTGAAAATCATACGAGCGACTTGGCAGTAGAAAATGTCAAAATTACTATGGAGATTATGCATCTTTCTACTGCCAAGTCGCTCGTATGATTTTCAAAAATCGCACTTCAGTAGTGTCGCCGAGTGCTGCCAGCATGCGATAATTATCTTAGATTCACGATATTTTTGAGTGGCATGCGATAGAACATAAAAGTCGGGTATAACACGATAATTCATACAAATTCCACGATATTTCTTTAATTTAATGAAATTTCTATTTTCAACCACATTTTCCGTTAAATTCCAACAATAAATCATACTGGCGTTTGGTATTTGGTAAAACAGTGTTTAAATATTACTAGATATAATAAATACGAGATGATAATTTTGGGAAACAAATAAAAAAAACATGTTTTTACTTTTTACGGAAATTTTTTCTACTTATTCGTTTTTACGAAAATCTTTTCTATTCACCCTTTATTAGAGCTCAAGTTACGGCATAGTAGATATAAAGCATCATCCTAAATCTTAAAACCCTACTGAAAATTATTACCCCAAAAAATACCCTAATTTGGCAATACTGTCTGTAGCTGCGGCGTGCAGTTGCGGCGTGCGGTCGGCTTCCCATTCACGACCGCAGCGACGTGTCGCGGCGACACGTCGCGACCGCACGCCTCATGCGGTCGGCTACCAATTTGCTCCTTTAGGGTGCCTGTTCATTGACGCAGAGCGAGCTGGCGGAGCGGAGTAATGAGGAAATATTTAACCAATCAGGAGCTCGGCCGAGATTTAATGCAATCCTGATCTAATCTAAAATGTGATATTATTTTGAATACAAAACATTAGACTTTTGAATAATATTGTGTGGGTTGGAACTTGGAACCCTCGTTGCAAGTCAAACCATGTGCGAGTCGCACTAGTGTACTAGAGGCCGGTGTTTCTAGTTCAGATGAACCTTAAAAACCCCTTTATCCTTAGTCGCCTTCTACTGAAAGAAGTTTGGCGGACGGCCATTTAATTTAAGACACAGACTTAGAGGTCCCGCACATGAATGAAACTTAGTAATACGTGTAGAATGAAACTAAACTAACAAAAAAAGTAAATTGGTTGTAACCTGTAGAAGTTGGGGGGAAGGTATTTCTCCTTATTGAGTCCGTGCTGCGGACCAAACTGTTGATTCTTCCTTATTATAACATCTTTTTTTTTACACAGTTTGAACAATAAATATTCTTTATCTTTATCTTTATCTTTTGTATCAAGGGTGTGAAACTCATAATCATTGTTATTGATAGTCCACTCAATCTTCTACACATTCATTGTGTTTATTTTAATGAAAATTCACGATAACCGTACAATATTATGATAATGGAAGAAATCTAAATCACACACATCTCAACCAAGCCAAATACGTTCCGTAACGTAAAAAAAATACCTCAATGATAATATTAGATTAAAATAGCAGTTATGGTTGCGTTTGCTACTGCTTTTTAGATGATTTGTTTATTGGAAAAACTTTTTATTATAAAGAAAATGTCACAATAATTCTAAAACATCCTAAAACTAAAATATCCTAAAACTAAAACATCCTAAAACTAAAATATACTAAAACTAAAACTACTACTACTACTACTATTTGTTTATTTGACTAGTAATTTCTACTTTTGAATCTGGACTTCTGGAGATGTGGAAGTTTTTAAAAAAAAATGCCTTAATTTTTTCTGTTTATAATAATTATAACCACCGTCCTGAAGGGCTTTTAGTTTTCATAAAAACGGCTGGGTCCAAATTCGCCAAACTTGTTTAAAATATCACTTAATATCATTCTAGGTTCAAAAGCAAAAGAAATGTGGCGAGCGTTGCGAGATGGGTACATCAGATTCAAGAAACACACTTCACTTCCAACTGGCTCCAGCAGAAAATACAGCCACTACAGCTGGAGCACTCAAATGGAATTTTTAGATGGAAAACTGGTATTTCCATTTCCAACAAACGCCGATACAATACCACATTCCGATTTAGAGCTAATGACGTCAGTATCACCTTCAGTTACCTTCGTGGAGTTACAACCAACAGCACAACCACAATCTCCACAACCAGGGCCTTTCTTGGCAGAATCCCCGAAACCAAATGGCACTCCAAAATCAAAGTCAAAGTTAGTTATTAAAAAAAATAGGATCGTCGATCGAAGAACGGACCAAATTCTCGAATATCTAATGAATGAGAATGAAAGGAAAGATTCAGTTGATCATCTATTCGCGAGCTACGCTGATACCTTTAAAAAACTATCTTTGAGAAAGCAAGTGGAACTAAAAGTGACATTAGCTAGGCTGTTTGCTGACGCAGAGTTGAGTGAATTAGATGAGGATGTAACAATGAACGAGCCTCAACGATCACCTATGTATTTGTCAACGGCATATTCCTTGAAAGAGCATGTTAAAACTGAAGATGTATCTCAAGATCCGGTTGAAAACAACGTTATAGAGCCAACACGGCATTTCTTTATTGCCAAGGAAGAAAGAGAAAATTAGCTCTATTTCAGTGATTTAATTTGAGTGTTAAAAAGTCGAATGAGCAAAAGGTCAAACTTTATGTTGGACCTTTTGCGAATTGGACCTTGTGGAAATAAGATAATTTGTGAATTGGACTATTTGCGAATAGGTATATATCATTTTGTGTAATTGTACATTTCGCGAAAATGAAAAAAAAACGGTATCCCAAGGGTTGTAAAATAATTTAATTAATAAAAAAAAAACTTAATCAATTTGCTTGTTTTTCTCTTGTTCCGATTAGGTTCTAATTGTATTTCTGTATGTAAAAATCCATTAAGCCGTTTAGGCTGCAGTGCGTGCGAAAGAAATAGACGTACAAACATACTTGATATAGATAAGTACGCTCTAAAAACATAGCCCTCCTTCTGGCGCAGTCGGGTAAAAATAAACACGACTTGCAGTAATTTTTCATAATTATGTTGTTTTTTTGTGTAACAATCAAGAACCTAAAAAACAAAAAACTCACCAAATTACTCTTGACTTCCTCAAAACTTGTCTTCTTGTTACCTTCCTGCATTCCCGTATCATAATTATTTCTTCCTGTTGTTTTGAGTGTTCCTTGTGCTAAAATTGAATATCACATTAAAAGATAATGATAAAATTGTCAGCGAATTTTTATTTTAAGAAACTTGAGAAATATTTGGGTGGACTTCAAAAAACCCTTGGGTTTTTGCCATCTTGTCGAGTTCGGAGGCAGTCGGCTATGTATGGCAAGACAAGACAGAAGTGCGATTTTTGAAAATCATACGAGCGACTTGGCAGTAGAAAGATGCATAATCTCCATAGTAATTTTGACATTTTCTACCGCCAAGTCGCTCGTATGATTTTCAAAAATCGCACTTCCTGTATTGATTAGAAGCTTGGCTTTAGAGTGGATAAGCACAGACAAGATAGAGACGGTTTAATACTAGTAGACATTTTGCGAAAGAGACATTTTGTCAATTTTTCGGAGACATCTTGCTCAGAATAAAATATTTTGTGAAAATGACATTTTGATAATACGTTTCACTGCAAAACATTTGAGACAATTATTTTATTATCTATTATGGAGTGATTATGGAGTATGGAGGTGCTACTGGAAATGTTCCTCCATTGAAAAGGGAAGTACTTCCGCCAGGCTAGGTGTGATGCCTGGGGACCGGCCGCGGTCCTACAGTTCTTAGTTGGACCTTGTATACATATATATCGAATCTCTGTGATTATTTCTCTTGCGCAATTTATGTCTCGCATTCGATTGTGAACCTTATGAGTAGTAGGTTACGAGTTACGTATTTACGATGAACGTTGTCTTTGTATGGTGCATATTTCTGAGAGCGACGGTATCGCCATCTGTTGGCATCTTTGCTATAACTTGTGGGTGTTGACATCTGTAGCAAGTCCCCACAGGAGTTTATGGACATTTTGCTAACAGTGGACGTTTTGCGAATAGGACATTCTGAGCTAAACTCCATCGAACTGAATATGTTTTACTATGGGGTTAACACCGAAATGGCGAAAATAAAATCAGCTGTCCAACATATGGGTTAAGAAGGGCATTGAAGGGGCTATGTAAAAAAAAAATAGGATTCTTCAAAGCTCCATATATCATGAAGTACTAACAGTAGGAGTATGATTTGCGGATATGTGTAAATTGAACATATAATTGAAGTTTTGATTAGAGCCAAAACACGATTAAGACAAATTTTCTCGATAGAAAAACAAGCCAAAGTAGCCTCCGTTTTTGTCTATAAACGCTTGTAACTGCTAAACGGTGAATAATAGAAACATGAGACTTGATTTAAAAAAAAGAGATTGCTATTATCTAAGTTTTGATTAGAGCAGAATTGAACTTACATAAATAGTACAATCACAATTAAATAAAGTTTGTTTTTTCGCTTGATTCGATCAAGGCGCGCGCGCCGCCCCATCTCTTTCTCTCGCATCTGGCAGTAATATAAGCTATCACACGCCCGTTTCGCTAAAATTATTTTTCGACATAGGCTCTTTAAGTGTTCTATGGAACCGCATACTTTCCCCCTAATAAAGTTCCATAAGTAGTGAAAGTTGTTTATCTTGATGTTCTAATCCACTTCTAAAGTTAGACCACGCTGCAAATCAATACCTAAGTTGGTTAAAATAAATTATAATGTAAGATCAAAAATACAGGGTGATAGGGTAAACAGTTGCATTACTTTAAGGGGTAATTGTACCCATGATACTGAACAACTTTCCCTAAGAAACCTATAAGAAATTCCATAGTCTAAAAAATAAAAAACAAGGTCTTCTATTCCCAGAGTGACACAAGCCTACGTCACAAAAAAATGGCCGCTAAACATGGTAAAGGGGTATGATGACGTAGGCTTGTGTCAGTCACGTGATTGGAAGAGAATACTAGGCGCAGTACATGGTACAATAATATACTGCGCCTGGTATTCTCTTCCGACCACGTGACTGACACAAGCCTACGTCATCATACCCTTTTACCATGTTTAGCGGCCATTTTTTTTGTGACATAGGCCTCTGTCACTCTGGGAATAGAAGACCTTGTTTTTTTAGACTATGGCGCAGTACATTATTGTACCATGAGAAATTCGTAATAAAATTGTTAGAGAGAGGTTACACGGTCAGTATTTCATCAGTCTGGTCCATCAGTCTGGTCATGTATATTTGATTTGAAGGGAAACTGACTCGAGATTGACCCGACTAACATGGTGCTTCAGTATATCAGTTTCCCTTCAAATCAAATAAACATGACCAGACTGATGGACCAGAATGACGAAATACTGAATGTGTAACCGGGCTCTTAGACTTCCCATACTAAATGCAATCAGCTGATCGAACATTAGTATGAAGTCTTTTTTTTTCGAATTTTCTATAGGCTTCTTAGGGAAAGTTGTTTAGTATCATGGGTACAATCACCCCCTAAAATAATGCAACTGTTTACCCTAATACCCTGTAGAACACAGTGCGAAAATGGGCGAACAGTATTGTCAAAAAACTGCACTCTTGATGAGTGACCAGTTTTTATACAAGGGTCCTTAATATGCTGAGAGTTTTGTAAGGGGTTGATCAGACCATCAAACTGAACAACTTTCTCTATGTGATCAACATCGAGATCACGAAAAAAACTCAACTGTTACAATACAAAACTGCAGACGGCCCAAATGTATTGGATAGTAGATTTTTTTCGCGATTTAGATGTTGGTCCCATAAAGAAAGTTGTTCAGTTTGATGGTCTGGTCATCCCTTTAAAAATCGTAGGCATATTAAGGTCTTTATACAGGGTGTAATGTAAAGTGACAGCCTGACAAATACTGAAACGATGAATTCAGACGATCAAACTGAACAACTTTCACTATGGAGCCACCCTCAGGAAACGCGAAAATCTGCTGCTCCATACAAAACAGCTATACCTTCTCGACTCAAATGTATGAAACATTAATTTTTTTCACACTTCCTGAGGTGTTCCATAGTGAAAGTTGTTCAGTTTGATGGTCTGAGTTCACCGTTTCAGTATTTGCCAGGCTGTCTCTTACAGGGTGAAATTGATATTTCACTTATTAGCATCCTTTTAAACGAAGAGCCTACCCATCAAACTGAACAACTTTCACTATTGGAGCAAACTGATCAAAGCAACAAAAAAATTTGCTGTTCCATACTAAACTGCAATGCCTATGCGACACAAATGTATGCAACAGCAAATTTTTTTTTGCTCCCATAGTAAAAGTTGTTCAGTTTGATGGGTAGACTCTTAGTTTAAAAGGATGCTAATGATATCAATTTCACCCTGTATATTTTCTTCTTCCAGGAGTCTTCTTTCTTCTTGTTATAAATCGGCACTCTTGAAGAGTGACCAGTCTTTCTTCTTGTTATCTTCTCTCTTCTGCTGTAAAATGCTCCACTCGGGAAGAGTGAAGAGCATACCATAGATATACCATAGATTGTCATTGTCAAACGAGATTAGAAACCGAGAAACTTTTGGCGGGCTCCGAAGAGCCCAGGGAATAGGACAGGAAAAGGGATGGGACAGGGTGGGACAAGGGACGCTGCGGGCGACTCGAGCGGAGTGGCCATGTATCACCACTCCGCACCATCTTCGCTTAAAAGTATATATTACGAACTAATTGTAAAAAACTTGTAAAATTTCAAATAGTTATCGTTTTTGTACATCACAGAATAATCTTCACGCCTTTACGATGATTTTACTATAAATAAGATCACAGATTTAACAAAATTTGCCGGCCTGCGTACTAAATTTGCTTACGCGTAAGCTTATTTTGTTTGATCGTTTTGTTCAACGCTGTTTTGGCAAGTTTTTTTTTAATACACGATCAAGACGAGATAAGTTTACGTATTAGCCGAGTATTTTAATTGTTATTGACATGAAATGCATTGGTTTTTTGTTGATAAATTGTTTCAAAACCTTCTCAAAATCGAAGTAAATGCATTTTACGTCAATAACTTAAACTTATATCTAAAAAAAGTTGCTTTACAAAATTATTTCAGGAATAGAAGATTTAGTTTAGTAAAAGACATAGAAAGCTGTTTTTTTGTGATACCGTCCCACAAAATTTTTGCGAAGATAAAGTCATATTTTTTTCTAAACTACGTATACATTTCTATTGATAAAAGTACAACAATTACAAAATTTGGCTAAGATTCGAACGGAAACATTAAAGAAAACATATTTAGAAGTGCGGCTACGGCACTTTTTTGTAAAATCTGCATATTTACGAACACAAAAGCTCAAAATTGCCAGCGATCAGACGCCAGTGAGAACAGTATTTGAGATTTTCATGTTATTCAAAATCACTGGTCAGATACAATCAATGGCAACATGTCTTTAAGTGCTAAGTTATTTTTGTTAAATAGTAAACTACGATACAGTCTGAGAATGTTTTAAAGTTACCAAAAACATCCCTTTGGAATGCTATGGTGAGCGAATAAATTTGACAGACTCGTTGAAAGGTGGAATGGGACGAAGCGATAGTTTTTTTAATAGTTTAAAGCGTCGTACCAATATCGTCTACCAATTTTATCAGCTCACAAATAGATGTTATACAAAACTTAACTAGAGTTTTAGCATTGGGTTATTATAGTAAATTCATAGTAACAGGTCTGAGCCAAGACGCCCGCAGTTTGAGATCAATATACTACATACTCTGTACAAACATATATAATCTTCCAATCGTTAACAGTCGGTGTACACATTACCGTATCGTTAAATTTTAAAATCTACAACTAGAATTAAGAACGTAGAGCCAGCGCTCGTTTTAAATATTTTTTTAAAGCTCTGTTCTGGTGAGGTAGCGCACTAGGCCGGTGCTCAATTCGGTCCCTCTCACCCGAGCGAGGCTCGACGCTATCAAATAAAAATAAATTGGTCTCGAGATAAATAAAACGATACGACTAGCGGAGCGGTGCTCCGGACGGCTTCACCGCCGCACTTTACAAAATATAATAACGCATTCAAACAAATGCAACATCGTGCGTTTGCGACCGAGCCTTTTTCTTGTCGCTTGACGACCACCGCGCTTCTCTCATTACTGACTTAAGTAGCCACCGATATGTCGACGCGACAGTCGCGCGACTCCAACTACAATTAAAACTAGACTCGTCGCTGGCGGCCGTCTCGCCCCGGCGCGGCGACTCGACCCCGGCCCGCGGTCCTTCCACTATATTTTTTTGTGTTTTTCTCATATTTTAAAAGAGGAACAACAGACCGCGCGCCGGCGGCGAACCCTCGCGCCGGGGCCGCACTTAACTACTAAAATTTTCACAAAATAATACCTAGGAATTTAGGGGGCGACACGGACGCCCCGCATCGCGTTACGAAATAAAAACTTAGCACGAGGGCGGCGGGGCGACCCTGCGGGGCGGGGTCGCTCCGCCGCGGCACTAAAGCTACTTAGAGTCCGGCTTTATGCCGCGACGCTCACGTTTAGGAGCAGCTTGAGCGGCAGCGCGCGGTCGGGCTCGCGACAGCGCCCCTCGCGCCGCCAGTGGGTCGGCGGCGGTGGTAAGGCCGCTGCGGCGGGCGCGGCGCCCCACTTGGACGCCGCGTAGCGCTCCTCGCGCTCCCGCGGCCTCCGCCCCGCCGCCAGCGCCCCGACCGCAGGCAGCGGCGTCCTCCCCGTGCGCCTCCGCGCTCTCACCTGCTGCCCCTGGCCGCTCATCTCACCGGCCTCACGATTCACTTGAGATAAAACGATAAAAACTACGGACGACAGTTCACTTATCACTTTAGCGGTAGTACGGCGCCCTCGGAGCCGAGCGCGTCGACAAAATGGCCTCGCGCGGAACGGTCTCGATTCCTTCGCGATCCGCCTATATTTCGGCCTCGATTCGCTGTCTATCGACGCGGATGACACGTCGAAACACTTTGCTGGTTCACTTTCACGACTGTGCGTCGGCGGTCGCGCTGCTAGCTCCGGTGATGATCGGTTTTTAAAACAAAATAATATGGACGCCACCTCTCCATTATTCACACCTTCACCTCTCGATTTCGACTACGTCACACGGGCGACGCTCGGTGCTTTTATATCGCAATGGCGGCTGCGCGGAGGAACTGCGCAGTGGGGAGGTAAGGCCAGTTGCACATGGTGTTTTTAGCTGACAGGGCTGATCAGTTTTTGATAAAGATAAGATAAGATACGATAAATATTCTTTATTTGCACACCAAGAATAATGAATATTTTCTATCAACTTTGCTAAGCTAATGGAAGCGGAGATTTTCTGACAACTAGTTTAGACGTTATTCAACATGCCTCGATAGATAGCATTAACGTGACATGGCTCCGAAGATGGTAATTTAGGCTAAAAAGTAGAAAAAACATGAACATGACGTATCAACGACCCGGTTGGTGTAATGGTTACCACGCCGGACTGCCAAACCAGGGTCCTGGGTTCGAATCCCGGTTCGGTCATGGATGTTTATATGTTTGTGCCGTTGTTGTATGGTTTCCATAATAAACAGCCTATAAATAGTGCTTTCTTGGGATCATTACAATGTATGTGCCTGTGAGCGTTATTTATTTATATTATTTATTTATCTACTTAAAAATAAAAATTTTCCTTCTTATTTAAAAAAAGGTCAGCACAGGACCGGTCGTTTTAGCGATCCTTGGGGAAGGCCTATATCGATCAATTCTATCTATCTTTGGAACATATTTTCATATAATTTGGCTTTCAGATAATTCCCCAAAACTCAAACGAAATCAAAAAGTGAAGTACAAATTTTCTATAATTAATTTCCAATTAGAATCGTTATAAAATAAATAAAAACCTAGATTTTGAATGAAAAATTTATCAAAACCTCATTTAAGTTTTAGACAAGATCGAAATATAACAACTGGTAACAGATACCAGATAACAGATGGAATTAGAGTCAGATCTATCATAGATATGTGAAATAAATTCTTGGATTTACATCCAAGATAATTTCTCTTTCAACCATCCAAATACTCGTAAACTTCTCCTATTCTTGATGAGCCAGCGAGCCTAGCTGGCTGCTGGATTGCTGTTCGTGCTAAAGTCATCGGTCCGAGCCGAAAACGGACCTGAGAAATAATGGTCCCAAATTATAAACTGTAGTAATGATAGAAAAAGCTACGTTACTACAAGTATCAATAAATTCACGTTATCGATCTGTATGTCTGCAGGTGATAGGTAAACTTGCAATATAATTTTAAAAATACTTAGCACACAGCTTATTATAGAACTGTAAAAAAGGTACGGTATGGTTTTTAGGTGTTCCTGATTTCAAATCACAATTTTTTAAATTTTTTGTTTTTGCACTATGCAAATCTACTGAACCGATTTTAATGAAACTTTTTTCGTTTGAAAACTTATAATTTGACTTGAAATCTCGTATGTATATATCTCATGTTATATAGGTACTTACCTACCTTCCTACACGATCAAACTAAAGTTTACCTATATTTATGAAGAATCCATGCAATGGTATTTATTTATTTATTTATTTATAATAACTAGATAAAGTATCTTAACATTGTTTTTAGTGTACCTTTTTAAGGTACAAGTACAATTGGGCGGAATGTAGACAAATTGCTTCGTGCGTGGTAATTTTTAAAATTAGTTACAATAACGAATAAAGATAAGACATGATAGTATAATGGGTATCACTAACAATAGATGCTTTTATTTTGAGTGAATAATCCAGTCATGGGCTGCGTGGTGATTTAAATCGTAAGTTAATAAAACTCTAAGGCCGAGATTCAGAGACGATTTTTAAGTCATAGTTCGAACAAAAATGTATGGGAGTTAGAACTAAGACTTAAAAAAACGTCTCTGAATCTCGACCTAAGAAATACTACGATGCTGCTAATGCTAAATTACATTATAAAGTATCTACAGGGTGAAATTGATATCATTGGCATCCTTTTAAACTAAGAGTCTACCCATCAAACTGAACAACTTTCACTATGGGAGCAAACCGATCGGAGTAAAAAAAACTGCTGTTGCATACATTTGAGGTGAGTAGGCTAGGCATTGCAGTTTAGTATGGGACAGCAGATTTTTAGTAAAAGTTTTAGTAAAAATGCCAACTCGACTCAAATGTAGGTATGCAACATCAGCAAATTTTTTTGTTGCTCCGATCAGTTTGCTCCCATAGTGAAAGTTGTTCAGTTTAATGGGTAGACTCTTAGTTTAAAAGGATGCCAATGATATCAATTTCACCATCTAGTAATGTTTTAATAAAAAAAACATGAAGGTAATCATCAATCAAATCAATTACATGATGAGTTGATGACAAAAGAATATCATTTCCTTTTTTCTTCATGTTGGTTTGTTTTAAAACAGACAAAAAGCATAAAATGTTTTAACATTTGGCATGAATTTTGTAAACAGCAAAAATCTGTATGATATCTATCCGAAATATTGTTCATTAGAAACGCTTTAACTAATCTGAGGAATCTGATCTGGTTCCTGATAATCCTGATCAGTTCTGATCAGTATTGTTTATCATGTGTCCATGGCCTTATAATGGTAAACGGGCCTAGCAACGTTGAAAAAAAAAATAACGAAAACAAGGAGGTTGCGATCGCAACCGACCAAATTCGGAAGGCCATGAACACAAAACCATTGAACTCAACGTAGTAGCTTTATCATTTTATCGGTTAACACGTATGGCGATGATTCGATGAGAATCAAACAATACGTTAAACCTTTGATTACTTTGTTTGTTTCAGCTAATTTTACTATAATCGTGTTAATAATGGTTACAAATACACCATGTTGACATCAATTCTCTTATCGGTTTGCGAGTTATTGCGTATTTAACTCGTGCTATCCGACTAAAATAGAAAGGTTTCAAGTTTGTATGGTAAAGTATGTTCGAAAACAAAGGATTTAATTTGGTCGGTTATTGTCACATAGTGGCAAAACGTCCACAAATAACATCAATAGAACCTAAATAGAACTGTAGGTAAGTAGGTATATGCTGGGTATATGTGACTAGTACCTACCTACAAAGGTACCTAAAAGATCCTATTATTTTTATTTATTTTCGGTCGTATCATAGCTAGGTACCTAGGTAACTCTACCACTACCACCCCAACTTGATCGATGGTGGATGGTGGAGACCACGGAGTACCTGTACTCCGTGGTGGAGACCATAAGTGCGATTTTTGAAAATCATACGAGCGAATTGGCAGTAGAAAGATGCATAATCTCCATAGTAATTTTGACATTTTCTACTGCCAAGTCGCTCGTATGATTTTCAAAAATCGCACCTCATGTGGAGACCTAATGTATGCCATACTTACGCCAAGCTATGGCCATAGGTGCATTAGGTCTCCACTATCGAGCATTGTATAGAGACCTTATGGCGACCTATCTCTCTAACAAAGATAAAATTAAATAAAAAAACTAGAAAGTTAAAATATATTTTCGTATTCATTGTAGGTACCACATATGTAGGTATTTACCTACCAATTAGGCAAACTTATTTACCGTGTGGTTCCAGGTTGAAATGGACCACGCAAAGATATTTTATTCTATGGTAGGTAAGGTATACTAGGTATACTATAAGGTATTCTGGAACAATTTTCGCTCCTGGGTGTCGTACGAGACGACTGAGGGACATGATTTATATCTACACTGTTTTAGCGGGCGATACTAAATGTAATCAAACGAAACTCATGGACAATACGTGTAAAAATCACGTTTTTAATCAAAATATTAGCATCAGTTATAGAAAAAACGCTAAAATAAGTAGTACCTAGATAGTTACCTACAAGTACATAGTTCGTTCGTACTTCATACATAGCTAGGTAAGTACAGATCACATTCCGAGAACGAAAATGCGCGCTTCATACAAACAAAGTCTGGTAATATTTTCAAAAAAAAAATCAGGAACAATCTAGAAACTAACCTCTATGTTTTTTTAAGTCAGATTTTCGTTAAAATAATTTAAGATACTTTCCTATTTATAGAAATCTTTGAGGCACTGTAACTTTAGAACTACAGGGTGAAATTGATATCATTAGCATCCTTTTAAACTAAAAGTACTTATACCTACCCAACAAACTGAACAACTTTTACTATGGGAGAAAACCGTAAAAAAAATCAGCAGTTGCATACATTTGAGTCGAGTGAGCATTGCAGTTTAGTATGGACATGGAACAGCTGTTTTTTTTTGTTCCGATCAGTTTGCTCTCATAGTAAAAGTTGTTCAGTTTGGGTAGACTCTGAGTTTAAAAGGATGCTAATGATATCAATATACATTTTAACGAAAACTGAAACGGACTTCATACAAGCATAGATATTAGTTTAAACCATAAACATTGTTTCTGAAGAATTTCATTGGCTTTAATTGGTCAGTATTGAAAATATCACCAGAAGTGCGATTTTTGAAAATCATACGAGCGACTTGACAGTAGAAAATGTCAAAATTACTATGGAGATTATGCATCTTCCTACTGACAAGTCGCTCGTATGATTTTCAAAAATCGCACTTCAGACTTCGTTTGTATGGAGCGCGCTCCGAATTACCTATATTCCCTTAATCACGGAATATTTGAGAGCCTTTAATCCTTTTTAGTCAGAAAGATTATTACATTTAAGTACCTACCTAGGAAGCTTATTATATCTTTTCAAGCGTGCTATTTTTAATTTAATTAAAAGATGATAGCTCTCCTTTTGCCCATAAAACATTACCTAGGTCCTAAATTAGGACTACTAATCCTGAAACCTTATAGGCACTTCAGAATAGACCACCGTGGTCTGTTGTAATTCTGAGATGGAACCACGCAGTAAATATATTTGGTAGGTATTTTGTTTAAATGTCTGAACACTTTGAACTAAATCTATTCAAATGGAACAAAGGCAAGAAATACTACCTACTCGTAAAGTAACATAACATTCAAACAGCTGTTGAAAAAGCCTCGGCTGCTAACAATAATACCTGTTTCGAAAAGTGGGTTGAAAAAACACCATCCGTTGGTCTTGGGAACATAACAGCTGATGCATTCCTTTGCCTGCTCGTTTTTTTTAAACGTCGCCTGCACCTTGCATCCCTTTTTAACTCAGGTATGTGAAAGAGAAGTCCGAGGACGAAGGATGTTGTATTTTTCTGGCTGGCGCAAAAAAAGGGGCAATCAATTTTTTGAAAATTATTATTCATTCGAGGTTCTTTCTTGGAGCAGCGGATTCTGTCTGCACGCTTATATACGAATCCTACTGGATAATTTAGTTAGTCTTAGGTATACAGGGTGAAATTGATATCATTTAGCATTAGCATCCTTTTAAGAGTCTACCCATTAAACTGAACAACTTTTACTATGGGAGCAAACTGATCGGAGTAAATAATAAATCAGCTGTTCCATATAGGTACTAAATTGTAAACTCTAATATATTCCGTGTTTAAACTGCACCCCCGCCGCTGCCTACTCGACTCAAATGTATGCAGCAGCAGATTTTTTTGATCGGTTTGCACCCATAGTACCTAAAAGTTATTCAGTTTGATGGGTAGACACTTAGTTTAAAACTAAGGTTTTAAGTGGGTTTTAAAAGGATGCCAATGATATCAATTTCACTCTGTAGTTTAGATTTGTTTGATTTGGCGATTTAGTTTGGCTTTTGAGGTAGTACCTAGGTACCGAGATAGATCGGTGTAGCTACGGTGTAGAGTGAACTTTATCCAGCGTGACCACTTTTTTTTCAGAGAATCTACCAAAATGACTGCTGAAATCTACCAAAATCTACCAAGTCCCGTTTCAAATTCTACTTAAAAACTACTAACTAATATTTACGTTGTTTCAGATGGTTAAAATTCAATAAAAAACACGTTTTTAAACAAAATATTATCATTTTCATACTAACGCTCATCATTACCCATGTTATTATCGCATTTTTGTAAAAAAATGACGGTTTTCATCACTTTTTAACACGAATGCTTCAATTTTCAAATTAAATCTAAATAAGTATTATTGGTCGTCCCTAAGTAGGCTTAAAGTTGGTACAGTTTTCTTTGTCTTATAATAGCCCCCTTTTTTAAAAAACAACATTAAGCGATAAGATTAATTTTGCCGTACACCACTAAAGCTTTAATTTAAGTTCCAGAAAACCCCCTGCAATCATTTTCTCAGCTATTTTTATTTCCAGCTTTGATTTTTTTGCTTGAATCCTTGCATTTTTGATCATATTTTCGAATACCGAATTTCTACCAAAATCTACTAAACGATTTCCCACTACTAAATTATCGTTATCTTTGCCCTAAATCTACCAAAAAAGTAGAAATCTACTAAAAGTGGTCACACTGACTTTATCATAATGGACCGTTCATACGATGACAATTTCTAGGCGCCAACTCTGCGGCGCCTAAAATTAGCACCGTGTAAACACTTTAAGGCACGACAATTTTAAGGCACGGCGTTATTTATTTCAAGGTCCTCATCGTTTTAGATTGGATAAATAATAGATTTGATATTTTTATTTTTGTGAGTTGAGAAAGTATGAAAAACAAATGACTTTAGAATTCATAGTTAGTTACCAAATAGTACATTACACCAAAAGCGAAAGTCGAAACTTTGGTAGCACCGCAGTTTGACAGATTGTGTTTATGTAGCAAACTTTTTGTCATCTATATAGAGACAAAAAGAAACGTGCCTATTCAAAGCTCTATCTCCTATCTCTCTCACACGTTACAATTACGGCAGGTGTCATGAAATAAAGCGATCCCAAGTCTTGGCTCCTCGGCCAAAAGATTTATTTTAGTCAATATTATTAAATTTTTCCATAGAAATGCGAAGAGAATTCATTCTAGTTTTATTAGGGATTATATGTATTTCCACCCTGTCGTCTTTGCTGTCCGGTTATGTGCAAATAGAGATAGATAAAGTGTTACTAGACACAGTAGTGGGTGATGTTGGAGCAGGTAATTTTTCTTATTGGCAATTGGGTCACACGGGACCTCTCCTGGTTGAACTAACATCCTTAACAGGTGATGCAGATCTCTACGTGTCAGATTCTATAAGGTTTGTACAAAAATTTTCTCAATTTATAGTAGAAAAGTTAATTCTTGTTCAGATGTTATTTCACAAGTGTTTGTGCCTGTTATGAAGTTTTATTATGATTTGGCTGTTTAGAAGCAGTCGGAGATCTTTGGAAATAGTTCCTTATGGCATGCTGACGACTATATTCCCCAAGGGGGTAGTCAGAGACATTCTGAAACTTCAGAACATCCACGTTTCACTAGTACCGAAACTCTGCCTAGTGTGACGGGGAGTGAGCCCGTCGCCACTTGTAATGGACAGTGGGTACAATACATGCCTCGAAATTGAAGCATGCAGGTTTCCTCACGATGTTTTCCTTCACCGAAAAGCCAGTGGTGTTACAAATCGTACATAAATTCCGAAAAACTCATTGGTGCCTGGTCGGCCTGGACGGGGATCGAACCATCGCCTCCTGCAGGCAAGGTTACTCGCCACTGGACCACCACAAATCTTTGGAAATAGTTTCTTATGCCATGTGAATGAATGCTATTGGTCTACAAGCTTCAAATCAGGAAGAACTGGTGAAAAATCTCTAACAGAAAGTTGATCACTAACCGGCTCCCACCATACCACACTGGGCTTGAATGGTGGAGTATGGCCCAGTTCCTTTCCCCTTATTCGTGAGTGAAGGCCTTTGCCCTACAGTGGGATCACACAGGCTATATCTTCTATCTTCTTTTAATTTAATTTTTAATTAATTTATTTATTTAGGGTTACCAACAGATGATACACCTTACAAACTCAAGAAACTACATAAAATTAGGCAAACATTGGCCTCGATTCGGAGTGTACC
The DNA here is from genome assembly GCA_922987775.1 of Agonopterix subpropinquella. NCBI lineage: Eukaryota > Metazoa > Arthropoda > Insecta > Lepidoptera > Depressariidae > Agonopterix > Agonopterix subpropinquella. Next base: position 13,089,787 of record OV277717.1, read on the forward strand.
ACGACTTAACTAAACTAAATGTATTCCTGTCACTTTCTAAAATAAGATTAAGAAAAGAGACAGAAAACCAACAGCTGACTTTAGTGCTGTCAAAGTGACGTTAAATGCGCAAAATAAGATGCCATCATAATGTACGCGAACTTATTTAAGTCGTTTTTGGGCGTTTAACGTCACTTTGACAGCACTAAAGTCAGCTGTTGGTTTTCTGTCTCTTTTCTTAATCTTATTTTAGAGTTTAGTTAAGTCGTGGTACACTCCGAATCGAGGCCACTGTGTTCATCTACTTACAGGCTACCACAGATAGTATAAAACACAAGGACAAGATACAATACAATTATATGGAACACACAAATTGCAGTAAAACATTTTTTAGCTAAGTAATGCCATAACTTAGAATCACCAAAAATAAAACAATTTTAACAAGAATCAGAAGCAAAATAGAACAAACATGCATAAAAAATAAAACATAAAACAATCAGTAAGTAATTTTAAAAGATAGCTAGCAAAGAGCTAGCTAAAACTTGTAAGGTAATGAGCGTTTTTTTTTTTGGTTTTCTGGTGGATCGATAGATGGCATTACGGTCTGTGCGACTAAAGGTCAAAAATTGAAATAGTGTTTCTTTAAAATAATAAAGAGGGAGAAGATGATCAAAAAGATGCCAACGCATCTTTTGATTGAATATATCATTATTTACGAATCATTTTAATCGAAAATATGAAACTGTTAACGTCTGACATGGTTGTATGGGCTTCGATGCCTTGGCCTTTAAAAAAGTCAGGCACAGTCTTGACATGATTTTGACAGGATCTCGCTTACGTCTCTATGGAGCGATAAGCATGTCATCTGTCGAGTTTTTTAGGAACTAAATTTAAAAAAGAAAAGGAAAACGCTCATTATAAAATTTTTCCTAAACATATACCTACTATTAAAAAATATGTCCACGTTAACAGAGTTTGGTATATAATTATATAATCGAATCATTCTGGCAATAGGGGAGTTCAATCCAAGATTAGTTCTGTGGATAATTATATAATCGAATCATTCTGGCAATAGGGGAGTTCAATCCAAGATTAGTTCTGTGGATAATTATATAATCGAATCATTCTGGCAATAGGGGAGTTCAATCCAAGATTAGTTCTGTGGCCATGATCCCGGAAAAGCTTATAGACACCTACTCGGACACTACGGCTTTTCAAGTCAGCATGAGTTATGTCACATGATAATCACCCGTGCTGTAGTGCAGGGGTGGCCAAGACGTCGACTGTGGTCGACCTTATCAACTTTTATGGTATCTTTATGGTATTATTTAGTTAAACCAAAAATTTTACAGGCCGAGTTATGAAACAGATAAGAATAACTTCAGTTCGGTGACATGCGGCCCCGACCTCGTCTACATACCAGCTGAATTCCCGAGACCACTGGGTGAGTGATGATGTTTAGGTTTCTGCTGAAGATAGAACCATGAAATTTGGAATATAGATTCTATGGAGGATGTAGGGGTGCACTGAGAAAGGATTTTTTGAAAATCGAATCCTTGAGGAGGGTTAAAAGCTTGTACTAAATAAAATATACTCGAAACAGATTGACATAAACCTTTGTTGTACTATCTACAAACTGCTCAGCAGTTTGGCGATATCTAAAATTGTAAAATTGTGATTCTGAAATAAAGAAATAAATAAAATAAAAAATAAGTTACAAAAAACTCATAAAGTACTGCCACTGGAGCACGACAGCTTCTGAATTAATATTTGTATTTATACATAGACACTTTAAAGCGCTTACACACGAACGACACTTTGTGGTCGGCGTGCGTCGCGGAGGGTCGCGCGACCGTAAAGTCTACGAGCGCGACGCTCTGCGACCCACGGCGACATCAAAGAGTCGCTCGTCTGTAAGAGCCTTTAGAGACTATCGGGCAAGCTATTGACCTATTTAGAGGCTAGATTCTGGTACTTTAAATGTGACTAGATAATTTGTGTGACATTGTCCAAGATATTTATATTTATATTTATATTTGTGAGTGTAGGCACCAGCACGACATCGGAACCGCATCGTCGCGACAAAGCAACTTAATTGCCGCGATATTTACTGAGTGACATGGCCGCGATACTGATTGATCTCAGAAATATCGCGGCGATTTCGCGACGTTCCGTTGACGCTCAGAAATAGCTTGTTTTAACCATGTAGTTGTAACAAGGCTTACTTTTAGTGCACAGAAGATTTCAAGATGAAATGACATGTATTTGTATCTATCTCCGCAGGTATAGGAGTCTTCGGTCACTGGTCTCACTCGGTGTCAGAGTACAGCATTCAGGTGTTCCTGGACGCGTCGGCGCTGGTCTCCGAGGGGCAGGCGCTCGCGATCGAGAGGGCTTCCCGGCAGGGCAGCAGTGAGATAGCCGGTGAGATAATTATCTATAAACATAAACAAATATCTACAGGGTGAAATTGATATCATTAGCATCATTTTAAACTAAGAGTCTACCCATCAAACTGAACAACTTTCACTATTGGAGCAAAAAAAATGTCCGCTGTTCTATACTAAACTGCAACGCCTACTCGACTCAAATGTATGCAACAGCAGTTTTTTTTTTGCTCCGATTGGTTTGCTCCCATAGTAAGTGTTGTTCAGGTTGATGGTGTCGTGTTACGGGGGCCGGGGGGTCCCAGAGGGGCCCCGACCCCCGTACACTCCATTAGGAATTAAGAGAGAAAATAAGAGAGCTTACGGGTCGCAGGGTTTTTTAATCTAGACAGTCACACGATGAGGATGATGACGAGAGATGATAATAACATTGATATGAAAAAAACACTTCGTCCAAAGACAATCTAAAATAAAGCCGCTAATAAATGTCACTATTATGGGGTCCGGAGTAAGGCATTCCATTTCTGTAGACCGGGCGTTCCATCGGACGAAGCAGTGGGTTGATTACCGGGTCCCGTATTCGTACGCATGAGAGGTATGTACGGGAAAACATCTTCAATCTGTGCGTGAAATCCTTCTCCTTCTATCTGTTCACAACGAAATCTATCTTTGCGAGGCCTCTTCGGCTATCGTTTAGGTGCCATTTCTGAATTTATCGGTTAAGTACACTCCTACTCTAGATTACTGATTTACAATGTGAAATAAATTATCATAATAGGTAATAGAACAAAATTAGACACATAAATTTTAGATTATTATCGATATCAGATTCCTATCAATGTTATTATCATCTCTCATCATCATCCTCACCGTGTGACTGTCTAGATTAAAAAACCCTGCGACGCTCTCTTATTTTCTCTCTTAATTCCTAATGGAGTGTACGGGGGTCGGGGCCCCTCTGGGACCCCCGGACCCCCGTAACACGACAATGGGTAGACTCTTAGTTCAAAATAAAAGGATGCCAATGATATCAATTTCACCCTGAGTGGATGTTGACATCTGTGGCAAGTCCACACACTGTATTTTAGAGATACTATGAAATACAAAGGAGTCGCCTTGCAGGTCTGTTATGGGGTGCTCAGAATCAAAACTTAATTTGTATTGTAAGAATATAGGTGCATTCAGGTGACATTCCGTGACATAATCTATACATATAATAAAATTCTTAACTTGGCGATGATGTACATTGGCCTCGATTCGGAGTCTACCACGACTTAACTAAACTAAATTTATTCCTGTCACTTTCTAAAATAAGATTAAGAAAAGAGACAGAAAACCAACAGCTGACTTTAGTGCTGTCAAAGTGACGTTAAATGCGCAAAATAAGATGCCATCATAATGTGCGCCATCTTATTTAAAGCGTTTTTGGGCGTTTAACGTCACTTTGACAGCACTAAAGTCAGCTGTTGGTTTTCTGTCTCTTTTCTTAATCTTATTTTAGAAAGTGATAGGAATAAATTTAGTTAAGTCGTGTCACAGTCCGAATCGAGGCCATTGAAGATATTTGCAAAAAAATTATTGGGGTTGTCCAGAATACGTAACGGAATAAATTAAGACCATTTTTAGAATTTTTTTCTGTTTGTCTGTTTGTTTGTACGCGCATCACTTGAAAACGACTGAACCGATTTGGATGGGGTTTTCATAAAAATATAGGGCTTAGCTTTGAGCAGATTATAGGCTTTATTTCATCGCAAGGTTTTCGGTTCATTATATCAAAAGTTATGAGTATTTAAAGACAGAGTCGCAAGCGCCACTGATTTTAATTTAATGCACGTATCATTTAAAAACTTAAATATATGACTGGCAGGAGATGGTAACATGTATGAATGAATCATTTAAAAAGAAGGGAATGAATGTTAATGTGAAGAAGACGAAAGTTATGGTTATCGAGCGCGATGAAATAGTGACTGAATGTAAGATTATGATAGGTGATGAAAGGCTAGAGCAAGTCAGTGAGTTTGTGTACTTGGGCTGTATGTTCACAAGAGACGGAAAGTACGACGGAGATATAGAGAGAAGAGTGAAAGCAGGAACTATGATTAATGGAGCCTTGCACACCGTCGTGAAGAGTCAAACTATGTCTAAAAAGGCTCGTTTGGCGGTTCACGACGGTGTGTTGGCACCAACTTTAATGTATGGCAGTGAGAGTTGGGTATGGCAGAAGAAGCATGAATCTAGAATAAATGCTGTTGAAATGCGGTCCCTGCGTAGTACGTGTGATGTGACTTTGAAGGATCGGATACGGAATAGTGTGATTAGAGAAAGATGTGATCTGAAAGAAGATGTAGTGACCAGGATTGAAAAAGGCATGTTGAGGTGGTTTGGCCATGTAGAAAGAATGTGTGAAAGTAGGTTGACGTATGAAATTTACAAGGCAAGTGTGAATGGAATGGTTGAAAGGGGTCGCCCTAGGCGCACGTACGCTGACCAAATCGGATGCGTACTGAAGAAGGGCCAAATAAAATGTACCCGGAACCGACGAGCTTGTATGAAGAGACTTATGGATGTTGAGGAGGCGAGAGATGTGTGTCAGAATCGTAGCATGTGGCGATCTGTTGTCTCTGCCTACCCCAGTAGTGGGACATAGGCGTGAGCATATGTCATTTAAAAACGACTGAACCGATTTGGATAGAGTATTCTAAAAAATATAGGTCTTAGTTTGGATTAATATATAAGCTTTTTTCATCGCAATCGGCTTCTCTGCGCGCACGAAGTCGCGGGCACAACTAGTGAATAATAAAATGTCGCGTGTTGGTTGCCTGCTCTCCGCCCTGCCACGAAGCTCCGCCATTTTATGGTGGCTCAAGTGCGTTTTTGTACAAAAACGATTGAGATCACTGAAATATCAATTATAAAGAACAATATCAAGCACATTTGCAGACAATGGCCTCGATTCGGACTGTCCCACGACTTAACTTAACTAAATGTATTCCTGTCACTTTCTAAAATAAGATTAAGAAAAGAGACAGAAAACCAACAGCTGACTTTAGTCCTGTCAAAGTGACGTTACACGCCCTAAAACGCTTTAAATAAGATGGCGTACATTATGATGGCATCTTATTTTGGGCGTGTAACGTCACTTTGACAGCACTAAAGTCAGCTGTTGGTTTTCTGTCTCTTTTCTTAATCTTATTTTAGAAAGTGACAGGAATAAATTTAGTTAAGTTAAGTCGTGGTACAGTCCGAATCGAGGCCATTGGCAAAATTTTTGACACCACAATGAAGTCACAACTTTAAAGATTCGATCAGAGAGGGATTTTGGGGGAGAGAGAGGCCTATGTTCAACAGTGCACAGTGATAAGCTGATTCTTCTTTTCGTGATATTCTATTCTATTTTTGTTTAATGGCGTTTCCTTGGTGGATTTTGCCAATATCTAGTTTAAAAAGAGCAATTAGTGCTTGACGTTGTACGGTAATGGATATGGCGATCTCAAAGCCCTGTTTTTATACAAAAACACACACTCGAAACCGCCATAAAATGGCGGAGCCGCGTGGCTACCTAAATCGCGAGCCAACGACAGATGTCCACTCGAAAGCCCTCTAGCCATGCGACTCCCCTTTTCGTGATAATAATGAATGTTACATTTTTTAAGAAACTGTCTTGCTGACTTTTGAAAAATGCGTTTTTCCAGACACAGACAAGAGAGTGCGAGACAAAACATCGCGCAAGACAGAGGAGGAGAACAAGCCGAGGTTCCTGAAGCTGCTCAGTATACTTGACATGATATTCGAGATGTTCGTCTTGTGAACTTGTTTGTATTTCGATAGGGGTTGAATTGACCAGGGTTCGAAGTGATAATTATCATTGATAATTATACCATAGAGTAAATAAATTATACACAACAGAGGGTCAATGCCCATACTAAGAAAGTTGCCACCTTCTTATATGAAAACTCGCGCAAGTACAGCGACGGTGGCGAGTAATAGTACTACAGCAATGTTTAATTACGTTTAAAATACGTGTTAAACACATTTGTAATTAAAATTTTTAAGAAAATTAATCTATATACCTAATTTATTTCCGTGGAACAAAACTCAAATAATAGTGATCTAATAACGTTTAATTAAGATTTATCACTCGTTCAGGCCAGAAGCGGCGATGGGTAGGTGGGTTTCTGCCGCCCGGGGCACATCCCGATTTTGCCGCCCCCTTATCTTACCTACACAAAAAATAACGGAGCGAGCGAAGCAAGCTCGAAATTTTTTTGCAAATTGATTCCGGCTGTGGTCAGACATGTCTTGGTTTAGCTATGCAAAAATTGAAACTTAGAGCGAGCGAAGCGAGCTCGACTTTTCTGTTCAATACGAATCGTTTAGAGCCAGAGCTTATTACGTACAAAACATGTGCAAAGTTATGGATCAAGTGAAGCTCGAAATTTTATGCATCACGTCTAAGCTGTGGTCAGAACTCTTTAGGATTATGTGTAGGCACAGTATAGGCCAGTCATTTTACGGAGTTTTGTTAGGCGGGGTAGGGAGTAATTATTAATTGGACTTTTAAACTGTTACCGGCACCATTTAGTGACAAAAATACTATCCTAAACCATATTTTAAAAAAAATTGCTACGCAACATAGAAATCAAAATTGTGTGTCCCAGAAGGCTTTTAAATTAATAATATTAATACCAATGCACTCATGCAAAAAAAAATGATTCCGTGCTTCGGATGGCACGTTAAGCCGTTGGTCCCGGCTACTATCTCTGGTGGTAGTAGTCGTTACATAAAAACCACGTCAGAGGCCGTAAGGCGGTCTGAAAAAACTCTGACACCAGGGCTCTGCCCACACGATAAGAAGAAGAAGAAGAATGCACTCATTTGAATTAGATTTAACAATATACATTATTTTTGATCAATAAAATAGGCATTAAATTTAAAAAATGACGTATTTATTAGAAAATACGAATGTATTTTTCAAAACCTTCTAAGTAGACAAAAATATTTACACCATGTTTGAAGTATGTATGATGGTAAAGCATTAAACATGTGCAAAAAAAAAATGTATCATCAGGTTTTTTAGAACGAGATACTATCTATATTTTAAAATTGGAACTGTTGCTGACGTAATTTTTTTTTAATTTTGGTACATTCTTAAGCTCAAATTGGCTCTTCAATATTCTAGCGAAAAAAAAAATGCAATTAGTAATTAGTCCCGGCTCAAACCGTAAAATGACTGGGCTAGTAGTTAAAACAGAAACATACAGCGAGCGAAGCGAGCTCGACTTTTTTCTGCTCTACGAATTGGTTATAGACAGAGCTCAATCAATCTATGTTTTTCACGAATTTGCCGCCCCTAGTGAAGTGCCGCCCGGGGCATTTGCCCCCCTTGCCGCCCCCCCTCGCTACGCTACTGTTTTTACTCAAAACTTAGAATCAGCTTGGATAATTATCAGATAATTATCATGATAATTTCGAACCCTGTGACACTGAAAGGGTGGTAGAGACATAAGAATTACTATTCTTATGGTAGAGGGTTGATCATAGAACTGGGAAATATGAGATAGAAATGCTTTGATGAATGAAAAATGGAGATAAGCCATTGACATAAATACTATAGACTCTACAGGGTGAAATTGATATCATTCGCATCCTTTTGAACTAAGAGTCTACCCATCAAACTGAACAACTTTCACTATGGGAGCAAACCGATCGGAGCAAAGAAAAAATCAGCTGTTGCATACATTTGAGTCGAGTAGGCACTGCAGTTTAGTATGGAACAGCTGACATTTTTTTTGCTCCGATCCCTTTGCTCCCATAGTGAAAGTTGTTCAGTTTGATGGGTCGACTCTTAGTTTAAAAGGATGCTAATGATATCAATTTCAGCCTGTATCTAAACTATTATAAAACTGTAACAGAAGTGTGTCTGTACATTGAAGATATTTACAAAAAAAAGATTACGATATGGTTTTTAGATGTCCCCGATTCCAAATCACAAATTTTTGGACTTTTTGTCTGTCTGTTTGTTTGTTTGTTCGAGCATCACGCAAAAACTACTGAACCGATTTTGATGAAACTTCTTTTGTTTGATAGCATATGATCTGACATAAAATCTGGTGTATAATTTATGCGGACGAAGTCGCGGGTAAATGCTCGTTCTTATATAAAATCTTAGCAATTTTTTTTTCGAATTGACACAATAAGAGCGCTTACAGACGAGCGACAGTTGTCTGCGACAGCTCGCGCGACTGTCGCGCGACCCTCTGCGACCGTGACGTAGGTATAGTCTGAGAGCACAAGTCTTGTTCTTGAGAGATTTCAGTTTGAAGAAAACGGAGGCTAAAAAATATCAAATGTTGATATTTCGGGTTTTTATTAGTTTTTCGTAGATTTTGGTTTCTTTAGATAATAGATAATCCAGAATTGATTATCTTCATCATCAAGTCCATAAAATATTACAGACTGGTAAAAATAGGGCAATTATAATATACATTATATATTTAATTAGTTATGATATAATACTTAACACAACACTAATAATTATAACACATAATATTATACACATAAATATTTATAAATACGTATACAGGGTGTAACAAAACACCCTAGTAATACTTTAGGGGGTGCTTCAGACCATCAAACTGAACAATTTTCACTATGGAGCCAACATCGAAATCGAGAAAAAAAATCAGCTCTTTCATACAAAACTGCAGTACCGTCTCGACTCAAATGCATGGGACGGCAGATTTTTTTATTCTTTCTCGACATTGGCTCTATAGTGAAAGTTGTTCAGATTGATGGTCTGAAGCACCCCCTTAAGTATTACTAGGGTGTTTTGTTACATCCTGTATAGGGTCCTTCTTAATATGCTGACACTTTTTTAAGGGGATTCTTTTTCAGGCCGTCAAACTGAACAACTTCCTCTATGGGACCAACATCGAAATCGCGAAAAAAAAATCATCACTTCCATACAAAACTGCAAACCTACTCGGAGCCAAACGTATGGGACAACTGTTTTTTTTTCTCGCGATTTCGATGTTGATTCCATAGAAAAAGTTGTTCAGTTTCATAGTCTGGTCATCGCCTTAAAAAAGTGTCAGCATATTAAGAAGGACCCTGTATATAGGATGTTACAAACTATTGGATATGGAGGTCTATCTCTCAGACTATACAACACTACGTCACGGTCATCAACAGTCGCGCGACCGTCGCGAGCTGTCGCAGACAACTGTCGCTGGTCTGTAAGAGCCCTAACTCACACAAATCATATATATGCATTTTTTATTGGGTGGCACTAATATGTTATATTTGATTAATAAACTAAGTCGTAGTCGTACTTGTCAAAACGGTCAGCTACAAAACTCTTTGATTAAATTAAAATAGAGGAAGATACGTGACGTCCTTGCATTAAATACTCGTACAATGGATCTGCTTTTCATATCTCGTGAAAAGTAACGCCCTGTGATTTGTTTTTTTCTGATTTCTACAACGAGTAAAAGCACACGAAGGCACTGGTACCTTTATCACGCCTAAAATAAAATAAAAGTATCTCAATCACGCAATGCTCCTCGGATTGTGGCTAAGTAAATTAGGCTACGGGGGCTCAATTTAGGCTAGTCACCTATCTTTCGTTATTTTACTTTAAGGCAACGTGAAGGCAGGGCTAAGCTCCTATAAAGGGGGTGAGGTGCGGGGCCTGAGGGGAGATCGCGAGCAATTCGTTCGAATTTTGAATTTAAATATTTGAGTGTTCAAGTGTTCAATAATTCTTCAAGATGCCACAGTATACCAACATGTCATATAATTGATACCAGTTGAACAACACCAATAACAAAGTTAAAGTTATTTATAGGTATTATTGTAGGCTATTGGCATAAGTAATTCTTTGATGAATTGGTAGATTGGTAGATGATGATTGTGCCTAACGTATTTAGCTATTTCCAATATATAAAGGGATGGCACTGTTAGTATCCTAAGGTCTATAAACAACTGCTTAGCCGGTGTGTCAGGGGGAACCCTGGCTATTCGACGGATGGTCCGTTTTTGAATAACAAATGGCCTGTCCCTATCAGCAGCAAGGCCCCACAGATCTATTCCGTATATCACAAGTGACTGGAAATAACCATAATAGGCTGTTTGTAAGTTTTCTTTACTAAGAGTAGGTACTAGTCTGGCGATTGCGTAATAGGCCGCATTCAATCTTTGACATAATGATTCTATATGTTATTCATATATACATACCTACCTACATAGTAGGTACATGCCCACAACTGCAAGCATACATACGTACATACTTACATATAAACCTAGCTTCCTATATACCCACAACTGCATACATACATATCTACATACATACTTACAAACCTACCTACCCCTACCCCTTCATAATTTTCCCTTTTCAAAAATCCGCCCTGTGTTGAAGGCGACATGTCCCCTACCTATTCGAAAGAGTGACAACTCGCCGCAAGGCGAGATTTTTTGCTGGCGAATTGTCACCTAACTCCAACTATTAACCATCTTTTGAAGCGTGTAGTTGTAGCAAGGCTCACTTATAGCATATAATTGAAGATTTCAAACAACTTATTCAATTGCCAATGATTTGTTTTCAACTGTTGAGGAGTTCCATTTACCTGTTTCCAAAGCCATTCATCAGATCTTCATCTAAGAATTACTTATGCCACTTTGACAGCACTAAAGTCAGCTGTTGGTTTTCTGTCTCTTTTCTTAATCTTATTTTAGAAAGTGACAGGAATACATTTAGTTTAGTTTAGTCGTGGTACACTCCGAATCGAGGCCACTACCAAAACAAAACCACAACCAAAAACGTTACGTTATGCACAATTCGTATCGCGCAAATTATATTAACCGTAACGATTTCGCTTTATTTCGGAAGATACGTTGGCGTAACATTTGATGTCCGTTCGATCGAATTTTCTGTATTGTGCGATTTAACCAGTAAAACTGCAAACATAACTTGACTGAAATGTATGGGACAGCAGATTTTTTTTTCGCGATTTCGATATTGGTCCCATAGAGAAAGTTGTTCAGTTTGATGGTCTGAAGCACCTCTTTAAGTAGCTGTCCTATTTTATTGTACACCCTGTATAAATATTTTTTTTAACTACGCATAACTTTTTACGGAGTAGTCCGATTTTGATAATTTTTTTTGTTTAGTAGGTCATACTTCAGAGGTGGTTCCATTTTAATTTGTTGAAGATCTGGTAAAGGGTTTCGGAGATAGACAATAGAACTCCTCAAAGATCTAAGTATAGCCTATCATCGACGATTGAAATAAATTATTCGTGTTCATGTTTTTTTTTAGGTCATACTTCAAAAGTGGTCCCATTTTAATTTGATGAAGATCTGGTAAAGGGCTTCGGAGATAGACAATTATAGACTTCCTCAAAGGTCTATAGCATATCATCGACGATTGAAATAAAAGATTCGTGTTCATGTTCCCTTTACATGTCCAACGGATATGTTAACCCAATATACACCAACGCTGAAAATTTTGAAATAATTTTTTTTTAACAAAGTATGAATACCGACTTCAAAACTCAAAAAGTAAAAAATAATAAATATTACAGCCGATGAATTTTACGTTAGCATCTATTAAGAATATCATTTTGTTTTATTGTAGTCGGTGTCAAGCCTAGCCAAAAAATTACTGCAAGCTCAGTCTCGAATCGTACAGGCTTGATAGCGACTTCGATAAAACAAAATGATATTCTTATAGATGCTAACGTAAAATTCATCGGTTGCAATATTTATTATTTTTTAGGTACTTTTTGAAATTTGAAGTCATTTTTGTTAAAAAATTTTTATTCAGTGCAAAATCTGTTGGTATATTTTAAATAAAATAGTCTAAATTGTAAATATTAAAGCAATTTTTATTACAGTATTTTTTTTTTAATTGTAGTGTACTTTCTTTGTACAGTGGGAAATAAAACTATAAAATGAGAAAATACTTAAGCTAAACTCGCCAGACGATCCCTTTTCAGAAAATGTAAGTATCCGCTCTTGGATTCAAGGAACCCTACTGTTTTCCACGAAACCTTAAGATACACTTTGGGAACCGCTTACCTCTTAGGATGCCTCGCTATGCGCTACAGAAACAACTTTACCTACATCAGTTTAGCAATTCGTAGCACCAGAAGTCATTTTGGTGTTGTCCTACTGAAAGCTATATTCGTGAACTGTGGCACTATGAAGGAACTGTCATTTTGCCTACATAATTTACAATTCAAAAAAATATTTACAAATTAGTTATATCTACAATAATAACAGCTATTATTTACAATTTGAGCAATATTAGAAATATTTATATAGATATTAATACAGAAAAAAGCCGAAAATGTTGTAAAATAAGACGTGAAATTTGAAGAAAAGTATGACATAGGTCTTACCTCTACAAGCTACAAGCGCTGACGCGCATCTAAAATGGCGTATCGCATCGGCAAAATGGCGAGACGCTCGAAATTTCGTAGATATTTTGGAATTGTGTTGAAGTATATAAAGTAAAGTAAACGAAAAGGACCTTGCTGCCAAGCTTATGCTATGGCCAAGATAATAGTATATTTTATTTGCGTAAATACAGTTTCTTCTAGATATAAAATGATATTAAAAGTAAGAAAGAGGGGTAACTTCGGGATGTTTTTCTATCTAGCCAAATTGTTCCAATCGTGTACTGAATGACCTTCCTGCCTAGGAAATATCCCGAACTGTAATATATATTTCATTCAAATCAAAATTATTATCATTTTGAATGAAAAAAATGTAATCAAAAAAGCTATTTTTTACGAGTCCCTAAACTCACTACACCTTAATCAAAGACGAAACTGAACAAATTAAAGATTGAAAAAGCCGAACGGCGAGCGGGATTCGAACCCACGACCTGCCTGAAAACTGAACAAAATAAAGATAAACTTTTTAGGAGCTCTTTTGGCTCGGCCATTTTTGGAGCATTGATCAGCGATTGATTTCAGTCCTTGAAATGCTGACGGTATTCTAAGGGGATGATTTTTGTTAATCAATTTGATGGTCTGATCCACAGAACACAGCACAAAAACACTACTTTGCACTTCTAACCCCTCTTTTGATATTCTGTGGTCTGATCAACCCTTTAAAATACCGTCAGCATATTAAGAGGGCTATTACAAGCTCAGTGGCGCCCTCACCACATTAATAAAGATTTCTCAATAAAAGCCTAAATTAAAAAAGTGCCCAACAGATTAACTACAAAAGCATTCAAGCTATTTTCATAGAATACTTTTATAGTTTTTTTAAAGGTCTAAACATAAAAATTTTGAAAAAAGAAATAAAACGGCCGCTTTTGTTTTTATTCGAAATTATCTAAAAGTGGAATGTTTAGAACCTATAAAAGTATTGTATAACAATGGCTTGATGGCTTTTGTAGTTTATCTGTTGGGCACTTTTTTAATTTAGGCTTTCTTTATTGAGAAATCTTTATTATTGTGGTGAGGGCGCCTCTGAGCTTGTAATAGCCCTTTTAAGATCCTATACAGGGTGAAATTGATATCATTAGCATCCTTTTAAACTAAGAGTCTACCCATCAAACTGAACAACTTTTACTATGGCAGCAAACCGATCGGAACACCAAAAATCTGTTGTTCCGTACTAAACTAAACTGCAACGCCTACTCGACTCTAATTCAATTCAATTCAATTAAAATAATGTATTTCAGACAAGATGTCCATATAGTGTTAGGTGTTAGTATACATGTATCTTACAGCTAGTGTTAGTAACAAAACATTTTTTTTTTTCTTATGTATGGAACAGCAGATTTTTTGTTGTTGCTCCGATCAGTTTGCTCCCATAGTAAAAGTTGTTCAGTTTGATGGGTAGACTCTTAGTTTAAAAGGATGCTAATGATATCAATTTCACCCGTAGATATACAACGTGTTAATAAATTAGCGCAAAACCTCATACACCCCAACTGATTTATAACAAAATAATTAGATTGAAACAATAATTTCATTATTTTGATAGTTAAAATTTAAAGTAATTCGCATTTTTAGTTTTGAGGTAAAAATGATTTGTTATCTTTTCAGCACTGAAAGAAAGCGCTAACGTACTCATGGATACATTTTTATAATCTTGTTTTGGTAGTAAGTAGGGTGAGTGTGCCCGTGCGGTGGGTGGACATCGGGTTCTGAAATTTTTAAATTTTGCAAACAAATTATTTAATATTTTGAAAAAAATTACCTATGTTGAAACCATTATAATTCGATTCTGCTCTCGATTCTAAACAAACTACTTTCTAGTTTTGCGTTAATTCATTAACACGTCGTATGTATATTAATGTATTTTTTCTACAGGGTGTTAGGGTAGATAGTTGCATTATGTTAATGGGTGATTTAATCATTATATTAAACAATTTTCCCAAAGGAACATAAGGGAAAATCGCAAAAAAGAAATAGGACTTTTTATACAAAAGTTCGATCAACATTTAGTATGGAAATCCATAATTTTTTTTGCTAATTCCAACTGGTTTCTTGGGGAAATTAGTTCAGTATAATAATTACAATCACCCCTTAAACTAATACAACTGTTTACTCGAACACCCTGTGTATTTGTTTATTAATTGGAAAATGTTGATAATCTGTAATTTAAATCGTTATAATGAAGTAAGTTTTTGGTGTGCAAATCTAAACTATTATAAAACTGTAACAGAAGTGTGTCTGTACATTGAAGATATTTACAAAAAAAAGTTTACGATATGGTTTTTAGATGTTCCTGGAGTGCGATTTTTGAAACTCATTTTTGAACACGGCAGTTGGTTAAAAATACTATTAAAAAAAAAAACATTTCGGATTACATGATCCATATTACATTTTGCACTTTACATTTGGCATTTTCAGATTAAAGATAGCAATTTAAAATAAAAATTACAATAAAAATTACACATTTCATAATAATAATACAATACAAGTAGTAGTAGTAGTAGTATACAATTACAATGATACAATTACAATTCATAAAATTCATTTACATCATACATCATGTACATCTGGAGTATTGCACTGTACGGCAGCGAGACGTGGACATTGACTAAACGAGATCGAGATAGGCTGGAAGCTTTTGAGATGTGGTGTTCGAGGAGAATGGAGGGGATAAGTTGGCGGAACGAATAACAAATGAAGAGGTATTAAGAATGGTTAAAGAAAGGAGAAACATTTTGAAGACAATAGAAAACCGGAGGGGAAAGATGATCGGACACCTGATACGAAACGATAACTTCTTTAAAACCATACTGGAGGGGAAGATAGAGGGGAAGAGAGGCAGAGGAAGACCCAGACAGAGTTATCTAGCCCAAGTGAAGGAAAAGGTTGATGTCGTGTCGTATCAGGAACTCAAGACACTAGCTGAAAGTAGACAGGATTGGCGAATACTCCACCGACAAGAGCGTAGCTCTTAAATAAGATGATGATGATGATGAAAATTCATTTAATTTAATTTAAGTTTGTTAGTAACGACGCAACACTTAAATAACTAGATAACTACGTTAGTACAGACACTTAAATGCAGGTTGGCCCAGTGCTTGATAAAGCGACTGTCCCACCTACTCGCTGCTACAGACAGAATACTGTTGTTGCTGTCGCGGAGATACTATGGAGTGGTTAAATTATTGGTAGGTACTATGGAGATATGCATCTTTCTACTGTTGATTTCACTTTCATAAATCACACTCCTGAAGTATGATTTTTGAAAGTCAAATCAGCAGTAGAAAGATGCATATCTCCGTACATTTTCAACTGCTGAGTTTAACGCATGAGATTCAAAAATCGCACTCCTGGTTCCAAATCACAAATTTTTGGACATTTTGTCCGTCTGTTTGTTTGTTGGTTTGATCGAGCATCACGCAAAAACTACTGAACCGATTTTGATGAAACTTTTTTTGTTTGATAGCTTATGATCTGACTTAAAATCTGGTATATAATTTGTGCAGACGAAGTTGCGGGTTAACGCTAGTAAATTATAAAAAAGCAGCAACTCCAAAATGGCTGCCAATGTTTTTAGATATGAGGTGATGCAAGCACAATGTTTTTTTTAATATAAAAATGATAAAAACTAATAAATCATTATAAAATAAACTAATGCCTGCAGTTAGTTTCTAGTGTTCCATAGTCCATAATAAAAATAGAAGTACGGTTATACATTTTTTGGTACTATGTGCCGGATGTCCTTTGGACTTTAATTACTGTATCTAATTTATTAATTACGAGCATTTACCCGCGACTTCGTCCGCATAAATTATATACCAGATTTTAAGTCAGATCATAAGCTATCAAACAAAAAAAGTTTCATCAAAATCGGTTCAGTAGTTTTTGCGTGATGCTCGAACAAACAAACAAACAAACAGACGGACAAAATGTCCAAAAATTTGTGATTTGGAACCAGGAGTGCGATTTTTGAATCTCATGCGTTAAACTCAGCAGTTGAAAATGTACGGAGATATGCATCTTTCTACTGCTGATTTGACTTTCAAAAATCATACTTCAGGAGTGTGATTTATGAAAGTGAAATCAACAGTAGAAAGATGCATATCTCCATAGTCCAAAAATTGGTGATTTGGAAAAAAATCCAAAAATTGGTGATTTGGAATCAGGGACATCTAAAAATCTGTTACAATATTGTACTGATATAAATAAACAAATACATAAATAAAAAAAAATAAAAACCATATCGTAATTTTTTTATTTTTTTATTTATGTATTTGTTTATTTATATCAGTACAATATTGTAACAGATTTTTAGATGTCCCTGATTCCAAATCACCAATTTTTGGATTTTTTTCCAAATCACCAATTTTTGGACTATGGAGATATGCATCTTTCTACTGTTGATTTCACTTTCATAAATCACACTCCTGAAGTATGATTTTTGAAAGTCAAATCAGCAGTAGAAAGATGCATATCTCCGTACATTTTCAACTGCTGAGTTTAACGCATGAGATTCAAAAATCGCACTCCTGGTTCCAAATCACAAATTTTTGGACATTTTGTCCGTCTGTTTGTTTGTTTGTTTGTTCGAGCATCACGCAAAAACTACTGAACCGATTTTGATGAAACTTTTTTTGTTTGATAGCTTATGATCTGACTTAAAATCTGGTATATAATTTATGCGGACAGACACAATTCTGTTACAGTTTTATACTAGTTTAGATTAATTTCCTTTACCGATTATAAAATGTGCTCCGTTCGGTTAAAATCCTTTAATGGTCCAGTTGTAGATAAGTTACTTAGTTTAAAATATATTTATGAACTTATTGTTAATTAATAAATTAGTCTTAAGCTTTTTCTAGTCATTAAATCATTTTTTTAAATCAGCTTATGTTGTTTTTTTAATTATCCTGCATCCTACTGGCACAAACTTTTTTATTTGCAAAATAAAACAAAGTAAGTTTGGCTTGTAATTTTATTTACAAACTACAAAATAAAGTGAGTCAACAAACAATAAAAAATACAATAAATAATATCATAATTAATATGTAATGTAATACAAAACATTATCAATTCATATGGCAACCTATAATACCTATTATATCAAAAAGAATTATCGGTGTTTTTCAACTAAAAATTACTTACCTACTTGTTCTTTGTTCCAATGGTGTCAACTAAATACAAGACGGGCAAATTAACTTGGCACCTGGCTCGCACGTGGCTCGGATTAAAAAACTCTGAAAACTCGGAAAGAATGACTCGAAAATGCTAAAGCGCAGGGACACGTGCAACAGTAACTGAAATGCTATACTACGGCCTCGCACGGCGACGGCGGGGGGTAGCAGGAGGGGTGTCAAATTCAGAGTCACGTGCGAACCAGGTGCCTAGTTAATTCGCCCGGGTTGTAATAATTTGTCAAATTATACAGGGTTTGCTAACAAAATTTATTACTCGAATGAGATGGAAAAAAATAATAATTAATTTTCTTATATTCACACATAGAGGAAGGAAGTATAGAGATAAGATAGTGCCACAAACAAAATTCATGCGCTATGTGCGGCAGCCGGTGAGGCAAGAGGGGGGGGGGGGACGTGTGCAAGAAGATTGCAAAGAGAGAGAGAGAGAGAGAGAGAGAGATACTATACGCGCGAGAAAGACAAAAAATATACATAGCTTCGTGCATACTATTGTCTTCTCTTTTTCGCCTATAGGTTTGTCCTTCTCTATCATTTATATGACTGGCAATATCTATTGTCTTCTCTTTTTCGCGTATACGTTTGTCCTTATCTGCATTTGCTTAATATTAGGGATGCAACGATTACGAAGCGGTGCATCGTTTTGCATCTGTAATCGTAATAATCACGATTAATAACGATGCAATGCACCGTAGTAAGAATCGTACGATTATTAAAATGAATTAAAAACGTCAATCAGATTGCATTTGTTCACAAATACCAGACCTAAATACTAGATTCCAGAGCCGAAAAACAACTTTAGAAAACTCGGGTCTTTCGCTGCCATTTTAGCTCATTTTGAGCAAAATCTGACTCTTTTTTTCGGTCAGACTTGACTCTCTTTTTTTTTATCCTACTGATGTCTTTGATTTGATTGTCGGCGTGAAGTATTACATACATTTTCGTTCTCGCGATATCTCATCCACATTAATTTCAAAAGATTGATTTCCCACGTAAATCGGACGAGATTTCACTTTATTAACGAGATTATACCTCAGAATCATGTTCAATATTGTGTTTTTCGAAGCAAATTTGCCTCCACGCATCAACAAATCAGAATCCTGGCCAAATGTTCCTTTGACTTCGATCTCAAATTAGTAGTTAAAAGTTACAAAATCTTGGAATTTAAAAACAATTTTTTTTTATGATTTAACTTTCATTGGAATGCAAAGAAATACTAAGAAACCTCATTCTGAGGATAATCTCGACAAAATTTGTTAAAATAATCGTAATGCATCGGTTATCGTAATAAATAACGATTAATATCGTAATCGTAATGGCCGAATCGTTGCATCCCTACTTAATATATTTTCGAGGGCAGGAAAAAATATTGTCTTAAATAATATTCAAAATTGTTTTTAATAATTAATTCATCTTGATTACCTATGAAAAGTTATTCCTTAAAATTTGCTTACATTTCTTGAATTGTTTGTGCAGTATCTCAGTACATACCACGGCATTTTTTATGCAGATAATTTTTTGTTCAATGTAACTGCTACACGTGACCGCAGTGAGAGAGCGACTAAATGCCAGAGTACTATATCGCCGCAGTTGAATGGGACAACGTCATGAACTACGATGTTCACTCTATACTTCCTTCCTCCGTGTATTCACACGTCAATTTAAAAAATGCGCTGTATGCATGCATTTTCTATATTTTGAACCCAAAGATTATTTTTGGTCTACAGGGTGTTAGGGTAAACAGTTGCATTACTTTAAGGGGTACCTATGATACTGAACAAATTTCCCTAAGAAACTAAAAGAAACTCGCAAAAAAAAACCACTTTTCATACAAAACTTCGATCAGCAGATTTAGTATGGAAAGTTCAAAAAATGTTTTAGCGAATTTCCTATAGGTTTCTTAGGGAAAGTTGTTCAGTATCATGGATACAATCACCACTTAAAGATGCAACTGTTCACCCTAACACCCTGTCATCATCATCATCATCAGCCTATCATCGTCCACTGCTGAACATAGGCCTCTCCCAATACACCCTGTAAGTAAACAAAAAAAAATATTTGTTTGACTCCAAAGATTTTTTTTTGGTTTAAAAAAAATCATTGATTGACCCCTTATGTACGGGGTTTAATAGAAAAAATCAATTCCAAAATAAAAAAAAAAAAACACAAATCCATCAAAATATCAATCAACATTCCATTCAAGATCTGGATTCCAATAAATTTAAAAATTAAAAGAACCTATTCGGTCTTTATTTTGGTGTAAAAGCATTCTGACTTAGAAATAACCTTAAAATTAAGTTAGTTAACAAATTGTGCACCTTATGTTTTGTAATGGCCCCGATTCGGACTGTGCCACGACGTAACTAAATTTATTCCTGTCACTTTCTAAAATAAGATTAAGAAAAGAGACAGAAAACCAACAACTGACTTTAGTGCTGTCAAAGTGACGTTACACGCCCAAAATAAGATGCCATCATAATGTACGCCATCTTATTTAAGGCGTTTTTGGGCGTGTAACGTCAGCTTGACAGCACTAAAGTCAGCTGTTTGTTTTCTGTCTCTTTTCTTAATCTTATTTTAGAAAGTGACAGGAATAAATTTAGTTAAGTCGTGGCACAGTCCGAATCGGGGCCAATAGTGATCTAATTTGGTACACGCATTAGCTAAATTTTTTTATTCATCTTGAATCTCTACATATGGCTAAAAATGAACTTTGTTGTTCTTAATAGTTATAGGAAGGTACCTGACCGCTCTAAAAGTAACAAAGGTCGTGAATTTATGACTGTAAAAGCTTGGTCTATTACGGTCTATTCATGGTCTTTTGTCGGTCTACTGGATTTTTATCTGCCATGGTTATTAACTATATGTATTACTGAAGCTATTATATTTTATTTACCACGATCTTCTCATGGTCTTTTGATGGTCTACTGAGTTTAGAACCTTATTTTGTATTTACAGGTCACTTAAATGAATTTTCGGTACAAAATAAACTTGGTCTACTGCGGTCTACTGATGGTCTACTCGGTCTTCTTGTTGCTCTTAGCTGCAGCGAGCTTCTCTTTGCATGCCTGGTAGATGCCGTCGAGATCAAACGCCGCTTTCACATTGTCTTTTGAGAATAGGAACCTGAAATTCAGAATTGTTAGCATTAATTAATAGTCAAATGACTAACTAAGGGATCGAAAAGGGGGCGAGAACAATTTGCCAATAGCGGCATGGGATCGAAGGCACAACTTGATTGGTCAATATAATTTCGCGCGCTATTAAAATTTTTTAACTGCGCAGGTTTACATCGGTAAGACATACAACGTGTTAATAAATTAGCGCAAAACCTCATACACCCCAACTGATTTATAACAAAATAATTAGATTGAAACAATAATTTCATTATTTTGATGCTTAAAATTTAAAGATATTCGCATTTTAAGTTTCGAGGCAAAAATGATTTGTTATCATTTCAGCAATGAATGAAACCGCTAACGTACCCATGGATGCATTTTTATAATCTTGTTTTGGTAGTAAGTAGGGAGAGTATGCCCGTGCGGTGGGTTGACATCGGGTTCAGTAAATTTAAAATTCTACAAACAAATTATTTTACTTTTTGAAAAAATTACCTATGTTGAAACCATGATAATTGGATTCTGCTCTCGATTCTAAACAAACTACTTTCTAGTTTTGCGTTAATTCATTAACACGTTGTATAAAATAAACATTAAACATAAGTAGTTCGGGCACTGTTAGAAAAGTCAATATTCTGATTATAATTCTACAGGGTGTAACAAAACACCCTAGTAATACTTAAGGGGGTGCTTCAGATCATCAAACTGAACAACTTACATATCGCGAAATAAAAAATCTGCTGTTTCATACAAAACTGCAATACAGGCTCGACTTAAATGTATGGGACAGCAGATTTTTTTTTATTTTTTCTCGATGTTGGCTCCGTAGTGAAAGTTGTTCAGTTTGATGGTTTGAAATAGAAATAGAAATCAATTTATTAATATAATATGTGCATAATGTCAAGAAGTTGTTCACAAAGTATTATAACAGTACAATATGCTCTGCCTTTAATCGGCGTATAATAAAATTTATAATCAAATGTCAAACTACATTACTTATTAAGTATTCAAAATAAATTAAAATACAACTACAAATAAATTTTAAACTGAGATAAATTAGATAGTAATTATAATGTCAAACTGACTTATTAGGTACTCAAAATAAATTAAAATACAAATACAATGAAATTTTAAATCTTGAAGCACCTTAAGTATTAACACAGTATAAGACAGTAATCCATCTTCATACTGTAGTACCAAAAGCGGCTTGTATGTGTGCTCGCCAGTACGTACGCCTCGTAGCACGCACACACTGACAATATCTCCGCGTGCCACGAATGCGCCAGACGAGGCTACGCGTAGATATTGTCAGTGTGTGCGTGCTACGAGGCGTTAGCCGCGTTTGGTGCCATTGTATGAAGATAGATTACTGTCTTATTTTGAGGGCACAGAGATCAGTTTTAAAAGTCATGCACAAAAAACCTTTCCGCTTTCCAACCGAGCTACTTTATAGGTTAAGTTCTGTGCTAACTGTCCGGCAGCTCTTTATATTGAGAGCCGCGGTGTCCCTACACCGCGCCACCATTACGTCTAGTGCGTACCCTGCACTGCTTGCCAAAAGAGTGTACTTCGTGCCTTTGCCCATAATTAGAACTACTTTTGCGAGTCGCTTTCCACCTTTTCTGCATCCCCGAATATACAACGGAGTTTGTAAACTTCTAGACATAAAAACATTATCAGTACGCCGTGCTAAATTTGAGATTAAAAACTGGTTGCAGACTTTGACTTACGATGGAAATGAAGACATAATCAAGGATATATCTTAACATACAAGGCAAACATACACACACCTACACAACCCCCCCCCCCCCCCCCCCCCTCTACACACACACACACTCTTTCACTTTGTTTCAATTGTACTGTAACTGTAACTTATTGTCAATTATCTAACTTGTAATGCATCTAATTTTTTTGTTTATTGTTAAGGATACCCAATCGTAGACCTCGCGTATCAGGCTTGCCTCGTTTTTGGTCTACCGTTTAATGTTATAGTTTTAAGCAAAAGTTAAAAATAAACGTTATCTTATCTTATCTTATCTTATCTTATCTTATACTGTGGTATTACTAGGGTGTTTTGTTACAATCTGTATACAGGGTCCTTCTTAATATGCTGACACTTTTTTAAGGGGATGATCAGACCATCAAATTGAACAACTTTCTCTTTGGGACCAACAATGAATACGCGAAAAAAAAATCTGCTGTCCCATACAATTGGTTCGAGTAGGTGGCATTTTTTAATGAAAGAGCTGGTTTTTTTTCGCGATTTCGTTGTTGGTGCCATAGAGAAAGTTGTTCAGTTTGACGGTCTGATCATCCCCTTAAGGACGCGTATACGATTTCCGCATCCCAATTTTAGGCTTTTGCTCGTACTACTACACGCGCAAGGCTCACGCACACAGAGATAACTGCCAAGCGGCAAAAGTATGAGTTAACTGAAACCACTTGATACTTGTAATATTTTTCGTTGTATTTTGGCAAAAATATTTTTTTATTATTTTAACTTAAATTTATCTTATAAATCTTTTAATTAGGTATGGAGGTGATCTGTTGGTTTTTAGGTGTTCGTGACTCCAAATCACCTTTAATGAACTTTTTGTGTCGAAAAGCTTACTTATAGAGTCCTTCTTAATACGCTGACAGTTTTGTAACCTAAGAGCTTTTTCTGTAGGACCAACATCGAAATCGCGAAAAAAAAATCAGCTGTCCCATACATTTGGCTCGAGTAGGTTTGCAGTTTTGTATGGGACAGCTGTTTTTTTTTTGTGATTTCGATGTTGGTCCCATAGAGAAAGTTGATCAGTTTGATGGTCTGATCATCGCCTTTAAAAAGTGTCAGCATATTAAAAAGGACCCTCTATAGACCAGACTTGCGCTGCGGCAAAAACTAGTTAAAAACAAATAAGTACTTATATTCTTTTTACAGCCTTAGGTATCTAATTGTAGAAGCAAAATGTAAACTACACCTACACGGTATGAAACGTAAATAGAGCCAAATCAAAATTATCTCTTACTGGACAGGTAGGCAGGTAGGAACTATGCGCTTCAAATGTGAATAGCAATGGCAATGGTTTATTGTCTTTGAGTCGTAGCTGTAAATTTTTAGTCCAAAGGAAAACACCGGCCAATTTACAAAAAAGTATAATCATAAAACAGAAGCTAAGTTGTTAGGGATCACAAGAAAGAACACTCCAAACCAAACGTACGAACAAAGCTATCTAAGTAGCAAAGTGACTCACAAGAGTGATAAACACGAAAAAATGTGATCCCAGTTGTAGCTTGGCAACACGTGCATATCGTAAATAGCATTGTGACTCTAAATGTATTGTTGTTGTACTTTGAAGTTACACTACCCAGTCTACCCACCCATATACCTGCACCGGCGCGCAGCGATGTAATTTGAATACTTTTATTATAATTTGCTTATTTTTAATCAGGTACCTACTATTTGTTATTGGTTTATCCGGGGCCTAAAAATTCGAGTAATATTTAAAATATAAAAATAATAATAATACTTTTGGAGTTTGTTTTTCTCTTTTCAGTTAATAATTTTTTCACGCCGTCGAGTTTTATATTTCCGTAAAAATTCGGTTTTATTTAAGACTTTTTCGTTTTTAATTAATCGTAGTAGTACTATAAAATTTATGTCATATTCATCGTCAGCCCGAGAAACCCCACTGCTGGGAATAAGCCTCTTCATTTTCGCGACAGCCAGAACGGCCTTCGATAGTCTCGCCCACTATTTGTCGGCTTCTCTACATAATGTCATCCGACCACCTGGCTGCTGTTCTGCCCACTGACCGTTCTCCCCCAATATCCATATACACCACTAGATTAAATTACTAAAAAAAATTATAGGGTGTATTCAGACAATGAAATTAAACAACTTTCCTTGAGGAACATGAGACAAAAAAGGATAAAAATTGGACTTCCTATACTAAAATGCTGGTCAACCGATCGATTTTGTATCGGAGATCCGTAAATTTTATCATTTTCGACCAGTGTTCACCAGTGAATTTCAATTTCAATAAGTTTCATTATCTAAATACATCCTATTTTGGTTAGTAATTAAAAACTAGGGGTTTATATGGAATCTGATATTTACTAACTTTCCATGTTGATACCTAAGGTTGATACCCGTATTGCTCTAATAAAAAATATTGTTTTATTCCTCCTCTCGTTTTTGAGTCGTCGGTCGTCGCCATATTAAAATGTTATATGTGCTCAATTCAATTCAATTATAGGTACTTTATTGCACACCAAAACAGAACATACATCACTCACATTCACATAGTTAAGACGAATCTAACGACACCCCATTTGTCAAAATCCTTCAAGCCGTTTAGACTGTAGGGCATGTCAAAGTATTAGATATACGCACGAGAAACATTACCAGATAACATAATTATTATGACACTTCAAAAATTCAACAAAAGAGCGAATAATGACGCCGGCACCCCGGCCCGCCGCGCCGCATTGCGTCCCTTCATGCCTCACCGTCTGAAGGTACCGTATCTACTACCTACCTATTAGATCTAAATAAAGATAAAAGTAAT
This sequence comes from Agonopterix subpropinquella, assembly GCA_922987775.1. Lineage (NCBI taxonomy): Eukaryota > Metazoa > Arthropoda > Insecta > Lepidoptera > Depressariidae > Agonopterix > Agonopterix subpropinquella. Next base: position 13,115,477 of record OV277717.1, read on the forward strand.
TCCATCATGAAATAAAAATAGGTAATAAATAACAAGAATAACTCCTAAGTTACTATTATTATTGATTAAGGTATGTTAAAGCAAAAAATTTTTAATATATCTTCCACATTATTATTTTAATTTACTATTTTCATGATATAACCAAGACAAATCTAACGAGCCTAAACTCGAGGTATCTTGTAACCGTGGCATTCTTTTATTTTGTATAGTCAAATCAAGTATCAAGAGAAATGGTCAAATACAATTGTGTGTCCGTACAGCGATGTATTTTACTGCCAGGAGCTGCTGTAGAGCGACATGGAGGTCCACTCACAAGGGCGCATGAACGCCGACTGATTTCTTCATTTAAAAGCTTGTGAATATAAACAAAAATCCGGTGTGATTGCCAAAGTAAACTAAACCTTACTGCAGTACGTCAAGGTTTACGTGGATTAGCAAAATTTACAAAAATAGTGCAAGTTTCTTTAAAAAGTATTTTCATTTTTTCTAGAGTTTTAAGAATTAATTAATTATTTTTGTTCCCAACGTTTTGAGCTGACTATATCTATAATATCACAGTATTTTTTTTACTCATAAAAATAATGTAGTTTTGGAGATAAATGTACCGAAAGACACCCCATTTTCGCAGATTTCAAGGGAGGAGGGTACGGATATTTGATATTTTAGTATTAAAAATAGCAATATTATAAATTGTTTTCCCACAGATTTATAGATAAAGGTATCATGTATCAGTAAGTATCAATAGCTATTGATAAAATGATGCGGTTTCTTGTGAAAATGTACCGGAAAACATGTCATTTTTTCGAATTCTGCATACGCGTCCTTAAAAAAGTGTCAGCATATTAAGAAGGACCCTGTATGTTAGGATTTTGTTTTATTAGATTTGTATTCTTCTTATCGTGTGGGCAGAGCCCTGGTGTCAGAGTTTTTTCAGACCGCCTTACGGCCTCTGACGTGGTTTTTATGTAACGACTACTACCACCAGAGATAGTAGCCGGGACCAACGGCTTAACGTGCCATCCGAAGCACATAATCATCGTTCTTTTCAGACAATCAGGGCCCTGGGCGACAATGACAATTCAGAGTACATTGCCGGTTACTAATGACGCACATTACAGGTCTACAGCACTCCAAGAAATTTATCAGCAATGCGACAACTCGTGTCTCAAAGTTCATACTGAACAACAGCAGGAGCAAGGCTCGTGCCATCGTCGGAGCCCTCACTGGGCACTACGCCACAGGCACGATGATGCACAAGATGAAACTCACCCTGGATCCCAGCTGCCGAGCGTGCGGAGAGGATGAGACCATGGAGCACATTCTCTGTGACTGTGATGTCTTGGCGGCAAAACGCATGTGCCTCCTCGGTGATGGATATCCAAAACCGGGAGATCTTAGGCTTCTTCCCCTCAATGGTATTGCCTCCTTCATTGACCATGTATTTGAAGGGTGAAGAAAGTAAAAAGTATTGGGGCTAACACAAAAGATCCCACTGGGTCGAAGTGTTGCTGGCTTGCCAGCCCCCACTACAAGATAAGATAAGATACTAATGACGCTAAACTTGCAGTGCTTCATGTGTCCTAGCATTCTCAGCCATGTACTCTGAATAGAGGAGCGGACTGCATAAAATATATTTTAGATTGCGATTTTTGAATCTCATTCGCTGAGTTCAGCAGTTGTAAATGTCGAAATTACTATGGAGATATGCATCTTTCTACTGCTGATTTGACTTTCAAAAATCGCACTCCTGGAGTATGATTTTTTAATCTGAAATCAGCAGTAGAAAGATGCACGTCTCTATAGTAATATTGACATTTTTAATTGCTGAGTTCATAGAATGATATTCAAAAATTGCACTCCAGGTGATTGTCTGCAATGTCCTAACCAACTGGGGAAAAACACACAAAAGTGACATTTCACTAGGTGTCCATGGGAATCGAACCCACAATCTCCGTGTCAAGAGCCCAATGCTCTTAACCATTAGACCACAGAGGCAGATATATTGGGATGTAATAAAATAAAGCATTTCAACAAACTTCTGCAATTTGCCGGTGGTGTCAGCCTGGGGTCTCCTCATCTTCTCCAGTCCGTCGGTGAACACAAGTGAACGTAAAGAAGCTATTGAACTAACTTCTGCAGCTTGCCGGTGGTGTCAGCCTGGGGTCTCCTCATCTTCTCCAGTCCGTCGGTGAACACAAGCACAGTCTGCTCATAGGTCTGTGGTATAGATACTGAACATAAAGCTATTGAACTAACTTCTGCAGCTTGCCGGTGGTGTCAGCCTGGGGTCTCCTCATCTTCTCCAGTCCGTCGGTGAACACAAGCACAGTCTGCTCATAGGTCTGTGGTATAGATACTGAACATAAAGCTATTGAACTAACTTCTGCAGCTTGCCGGTGGTGTCAGCCTGGGGTCTCCTCATCTTCTCCTGTCCGTCGGTGAACACAAGCACAGTCTGCTCATAGGTCTGTGGTATAGATACTGAACATAAAGCTATTGAACTAACTTCTGCAGCTTGCCGGTGGTGTCAGCCTGGGGTCTCCTCAACTTCTCCAGTCCGTCGGTGAACACAAGCACAGTCTGCTCATAGGTCTGTGGTATAGATACTGAACGTAAAGCTATTGAACTAACTTCTGCAGCTTGCCGGTGGTGTCAGCCTGGGGTCTCCTCATCTTCTCCAGTCCGTCGGTGAACACAAGCACAGTCTGCTCATAGGTCTGTGGTATAGATACTGAACATAAAGCTATTGAACTAACTTCTGCAGCTTGCCGGTGGTGTCAGCCTGGGGTCTCCTCATCTTCTCCTGTCCGTTGGTGAACACAAGCACAGTCTGCTCATAGGTCTGTGGTATAGATACTGAACATAAAGCTATTGAACTAACTTCTGCAGCTTGCCGGTGGTGTCAGCCTGGGGTCTCCTCATCTTCTCCTGTCCGTCGGTGAACACGAGCACGGTCGGCAGCTGTCTGCTCGTCGGTCCGTCCTGCACGTGGTACTTTGCTGCTGCTTCTGGGTATCTGGGGGATAACGATGAAAAAAATTTATTGTGGATATTCTTTGCGATCAGCATAATTAGCTTCAATTAAAAACTAAATTGTTAAATATGAAAAATATTATGTAGTTAATTTTAATTATTATAAAATTAACAAGACACAATTCTGTGATTTTTTCACGTAGTATGTTCCCATGCCAAACTAACGGATTTTTCAGAAAGAAATTGGGTATTTTTCCTTGAAAACAATATGACTAATACCTTTTTGTTCTTTTTTTATTAGGGTTCCGTACCCAAAGGGTAAAAACGGGACCCTATTACTAAGCCTACGTTGTCCGTCTGTCTGTCCGTCCGTCCGTCCGTCTGTCTGTCCTACCTATTTAGGGCTGTAATTTTTGAACCGTAATAGCTAGATAGTTGAAATTTTCTCAGATTATGCGTTATTGCGGCGGATTTGTTAACAAATAAAATGCCAAAAAGTTAAAAATCAAGGGGGGTTCTGAACAAGAAACTAGTTTTTATGAACGTTTTTTCTTCACGCTCTATCGTAAAAACGGTAATACATACAAGCGTCAAACTTAGTGTGATTATAGAGCATACTCTACAGAATAACAACAAATACTAAAAACCGGTCAAGTGTGAGTCGGTCTCGCGCTAAAGGTCCCGGACAAAAAAATTTTTTTTTTTCTAAGTTAATAATGTTGTTTTTTTTTTGTAGTGGTGTGGTACGGAACCCTCGGTGCGCGAGTAGCCCGACTCGCACTTGACCGCTTTTATTAAGTATTGGTTTGCTCTTGACCTCAATCCAGTCCTCAGGACAAAGATGGGGTCGTAGATGTAGCGAGCTTACCCAGAAGATGCCTATTCACTCGTACTTTAAAGGAATTCGGGTTGTAAGTGCTCGGAAATCTTTTTGGCAAGGCATCTGTCATGTGTAGTGAAAATGCGAGCCTTATAGCTTTGAATAATTTTTTATTATCTAGTAGGGTAAGGGACAGCCCTCTGAATTGGTAAAGCTCTGCATGACAGAAGGTCAGCCAACCAATACCTTGGACTTTTCTAACTTCATGGATAGTGTATCTACTCATGCTGTCATCAACCTGTCAAGATCATAATTCGCATCACACTCACCTGCCAACATCCATCTTCCCAAACTTCAAGTTATCCAAGCTGTAACTCGCTGATAACTCAGCGAATACCGGTGCGAAGTTGACACAGGCCGGATGCCAGGCCGCGTAGAGGCAGACCAGCCACGTGCCCTTGCGTTTGAGCTCCTCGTCGAGGGAGGACTGCCCGCGGAAGTATGTGACATACTCGGGGCCCATGTAGGTGGGCTCGGGGAGGAGGAGTGCGATCAGGATGAGGAGAGCACCGTAGGGGAGGCCGTATCTGCGGAGATAAGTTTATTTATAGTTTACCCGCGACTTCTTTTTATTTTTTTTTTATTTTTTAAGCAATCTAGTCACATTTAAAGTACCAGAATCTAGCCTGGACTTGTATTATGATGACTAGACAACGATATAGAATACATATATAGATACAAACATCCATGACTCGGGTACAAATATTCATATTCATCATACAAATATTTGTCCCTTACGGGATTCGAACCCGCGACCCTCGCACAGCAGGCAGGTTCACTACCGACTGTGCTACCGGGCCGCAAAACTAGAAAGTAGTTTGTTTAGAATCGAGAGCAGAGTCAAATTATCATGGGTAATTTTTACAAAATATTAAATAATTTGCTTGCAAAATTTAAAATTTTCTGAACCCAATGTCAACCCACCGCACGGGCACACTCACCCTACTTACTACCAAAACAAGATTATAAAAATGTATCCATGAGTACGTTAGCGCTTTCTTTCAGTGCTGAAATGATAACAAATCATTTTTGCCTCAAAACTTAAAATGTGAATAACTTTAAATTTTAAGTATCACAATAATTAAATTATTGTTTCAATCTAATTATTTTGTTATAAATCAGTTGGGGTGTGTTGTGGTTTTGCGCTAATTCATTAACATGGTGTAATTTTGTCTTTTTTTTCATAATTAATTTATCTGTTTCTTGTGCGTTAGCACTGCATTTCCGCCAGTGTCAAGTAGTTTATGGGAGAATCTATCCCGATCTCAGGGATCGTTTTTGGTCAAGAACAAGAAGAGATTGAGGATTGCGGAGCCTCGTGGCAGGCAAAAAAGCGACGCGCGAAAACCACGCGAGACAAGTGCTCGGGTCAGAACCTGCAACGTGACTCCAATCTAATGTTTTGATAAATTTAAAACCAATTAGGACTACAATGTGACATTCTAGTTTTTTTGGAAATGTTTGTTTAGTCATAAAAACAAACACATTTTTGATTGAAAATTGACAGCAAGTTATGACGTCACAAACGAAAATATAGCCTTAATATTGTGTTTCAAGATAATATTATTTTTTAAATTTTAATTATGCCTGCGGATGTATATCAAGATGATTATAAATTTTGTAACAATTGTCCAATTGAATGCCGTGGCTACTTATAAGTGAGGTGGCACATGCTTATTGTATTACCTTTAGAACTGTGATTGAATCTGTGTTAACCTTGTTAGTAAATCTAAATCTAATCTGTACTAAATCTGAATAAATAAAAAACATACCCTCTTAAATAGTAAAGATAAAGATAAAGATAAAGATGCATTTATTTGTCAGACATGAGTAGTTACAGGCAGTTGTTACAACAATTATTAAGTCCTACATGTCTTACCTTACGGCTTACAAATTATTATTTATATAATGTTAGGGATGCCAGTGGTCATCATAAATTAAAACAAAACAAAAAAAAAAAAAGCAAAAATTAGAGTAATGTCAAACAAAAAAAAATATTAAAATTAAACGTCTAAGTAATAAAATTATACAAGTAAAGTCAAAGAAATAAAATCCTGCCAAATACAAATTTTTTTAAATGTCAGTGTAACGTAATTGTATATGATGTCAAATAAAAATAGTACAAAAGAAAATGAATTTACTGTATAATATATTTACCCAAGCGTCAGCTTGTAGCTTCATTCACACTTATTGAGAAAATCTACAACCTCATAGGAATTTTTTAGTATAAAATAAGGTTGATTAACACTTTCGCTGCTAAGCTCAAAATCATGATTATCGCGCAGTGCTAAAACTGACGCCACTCGTAAGTCGTGCGCACAGTCTTAAGGTGAAACCATCAAAATGGCTCACCTCGTGGGTCAACCGCACATGCGTAAGGTGACTTACGCTGTAGGTCATGAGCACAGGCGAAATGCAATAGCACTTGACCCTCCTGGTAGGTCGTGCGCATAGTCGTAATGATAATGTGACTCGCGTCGTGGGTCACCCGCACATGCAAAAGGTTTTCAGTGACTCGCGCGGTAGGTCATGAGCATAGGCGAAATGCAATTGAACCGGCTCGTTACGTGAGTTCTTCAGCACTGCGGCCCATTTATCGCCGACCTACGGCGTAGGTCGTCAGCAGTTAAAGTGTTAATTGAGGTTGGACAGGTGTGTTGCAGTCTCTACTCTCTACCTACCTGCGTGTGATAATGGCGTGAATATAATCTTCCCGATCTAAATTAAAGCTAAAAATCTAAAGATATACGGTACTAACCTTATATCGGCGTAAAACCACAAAATTAAGTTCGCAATCTTCGTATACACGAACGAGGCCGAAAGATAATTGACCATTGTGACACTCCCGGCCTTCCTCGTCCTCAGCATCACTACGATAATTAGGAAAAATAGAATTTCCGTTTCTCTCGAGTCCAGTTCGCAGTCAACATCGGGGAACAGAAAATTACAAAGTACAGCTGTTCTTTTGCACGTGACGTAGGTGATACTGAGTAGAATGTTGATCCAATAGTAAGGCTTTAATAATTGCCGTAGATCTTTGTTGAAAGACATCGTTTTGTGTTAGATTTTTGAGAAAATTTCGTGTTGAAATTCGCGAGCGCACCACTCGGGTCTCGGGTTATTTGAGAAATGTCAATGTCAAAGTGACGGCTTAACTGACATTTATAGGGTTGCTATTTCTGTTTAATTACATCGATTTTGCTTCCTCGATTATGTTTGGATGTTGATCTGAAAATCTTGTTTTATACTCCTGAGCAGCCTTTTTATAAAATATTTGACTCTTTGTAAAAAACTAAAGATAGATTAAAATTCACTATTCCAATAAACCAAAGAAATATTGAACATATTTCAAAATCCATCAATTATGACAGTGTCACCTAGTGTCAGCAAATGTTACTAAAAAGTACTTGCTACTCCATGACAGATGGCGCTGTTCCTAACTTTAAAAAATTACAAATTTTAAACTACCCAAAATACATAATAGATGGCGCTAAAATTCAAAGTAACGAATTTATTTGTAAGCTCGACACTATCGGTACGCGGTCACAATAAAGTAAATGTAATGTAGGTACTACTAGATTACTACCAGGAAGCTGGCATAGGTATATTACTTTACTAAATAGGTGTAAAGCCACCCACCCTGCTAAATAGTCCTAGTTTTCATTGCACCACTAACTTAATTATGCTTGTCTTTCCTCAGGGTTCAAGCTATTTTTATATCAAAAACCAAAATCGTACAGACAGTCGCATTGAATTATTTATGTACGCAAGGATCAATTCAGATTACGGATAAATGCTCGAGCAAGTTCTTTGCCGCCCCATTCACGGCTGAATAAGATTTAACCGTTGCATCTATGGTTGCATACTATTTTCACCTCTGTTTGAATGGAGTTGATATTTAATTACTAATCAGGAGTGCGATTTTTTAATCTCATTCACTGAGTTCAACAGTTGAAAATTTCAAAATTATGGAGATACGCATCTTTCTACTGCTGATTTGACTTTCAAAAATCATACTCCAGGAGTGTCATTTTTGAAAGTCAAATCAGCAGTAGAAAGATGTACGTCTCCACAGTAATTTTGACATTTTCAACTACTGAACTCAGCGAATGAGATTCAAAAATCGCACTCCCGTAGTATTTTTCAGCTTAATCTGAATTGACCCAAATATGTTGTATTGCATGATGATCGGATACGGTCCGGAAATAGAAAAGAAAAAAACAATAAAATATAGAACTCAAATGCTTTTTATTTGATTACAAACAAATAGGTGTAATGCGTTTTCTTTAATTTATGTTCTTATAAATACATTTCCACATTTGGATGGTTAAATTAATATTCTGAGACTGCGCACACTTGGCAAAGCAGAACATTTTTCACTGACGAACCATTATCGACTTAGCTTGCATTGAAATAACATAGAAAATCAATTAACACAACTACTAGTCCCTGAGAGCATCGAAGCGACTTGGGGCGAAAGTTGTGTTAATTACAGCAGCGCGACCACTTTTTTTTCCAGAGAATCTACCAAAATTACTGCTGAAGAAATCTACCAATTACTGTTCCAAAATCTACTTTTTCCAAATCAATCTTAATAAACATTATTGGTTGTCCAAATGCAAGTTTACAGTTAGTACAGTTTTGAGTATTTTCTTATAATTAATTGAATCAGGCGTTACTTTGCGGAAATCCATGACTAATAGGTAGATGACACGATTGTATCAAGACCTCCGCCTCTAAATACCTAGTAGACAAAGTTGTATTACGTAATAAAATACAACCTGCTTACCAAATAATTTCTACTCTACACGTGTTTCGCTCCAACAAGGAGCATCCTCAGGAGTAAGACCGACGAACGTTCGATACAGAGTTGTTACTCCGCCGAGCGTCCGACACCGAGTGACCTGTGCGCGCCGTCTGTCGCCTATTTATACCCGTTTATACAACTTTGTCTACTAGGTATTTAGAGGCGGAGGTCTTGATACAATCGTGTCATCTACCTATTATTTTCTTATAAACAATTTTCCACTACAAAATCGTCGTTCTCTTAGCCCTAAATCTACAAAAAAAGTAGAAATCTACTAAAAGTGGTCATACTGGTTAAATAATTTTGGATGTTATATCTACGCAACCAAAGTCTATAACGGTTTGGAAGTGAAAAATGCTCTGCGCTGCGCTTCGCAAACTGTGCGCTGATTCTTAGGTCCTAAGCAGTCCAGGATCAATTTGACCGTGGGCACCAACAAGACACCTCACTATTGGATTTTCTATAGATACACGCGTCACAATCACAATCTAAAATTTTCATCCCGTGCCCGCGGGCAAAATCCACCATCGTCTACGTAGCTCCTTAATTATTAAGTCCAACCATTAGCGGGTCTTGAAGGACAGCGTGCGCTTTCTCCACATGTTTCCTCAACTCATGACCTCGAACGAAAGTAGCTGAACACTGACTGCAACTAAGCCTGACACCTTTGAAATGCCTCCTCTTCGCATGCTCGGACCTGCGGGACGCAGAAATGAATCTTTCGCCACAGTCCTCGCATTCATAAGGTTTCTCCCCGGTGTGACGCCGCCGGTGGTATACAGCGGCCATTTTGGAGACCAATTTCACCCCGCAAATGTCGCATTCGAAGTTTCTTTCCCGCGTATGTACGATAGTGTGCTCCGCTAGTCTCGCTGGCGTGTAGAACCGTTTCCCGCACCATTGGCATTGATGTGGACGAACATCCATATGTATCCAGAGTATATGGTTTTTGAGTTGCGGACGAGAGTGGTAGGTTTTCCCGCAGTGATCACAGGTAAAAGTTGCAGGATCGCGAATGTTGGAGCGTCTACTTCGGGGTATATTTTGCATGTCTGGTCTCGCTTCAGGTTCGCATTGGGATCTGTGGCGTCTGTAGCAACCACGGTTGGTGAATTGGCTACCGCAGGCGCGACAAGTTCTTACAGCGTGCATTTGCGAATGTGCTTCGAATGCCCCAGCGCGGGGGAAGCTTCTTCCACAATCTCCGCAGGTCAAAGCACCTGGTCTATGAGCAGATTTCAAATGTTTCTTCAAATCGATTTCCCGATTGAACAACGCTGGACAACTGTTGCATAAGTAAGCTGTTTCTCTATGGACTATGGCTAAGTGATCTTTCATTTCTTGTCCGCGAATAACGATAGTTCCACACAGAAGGCAAGCTTCCTTCTGCCCGCTGTTTTTTAAATGTAAACTTAGATAATAGGGGCTTAGGAATTGTTGTCCGCAATCTGTGCAATTGCAAGGAGGTCCTGTTCTTGCTAATCTCGGTTTTTTTTCCGTAGAATCTTTCTTTTTTGGCGATACTTTTGTTGTAAGGCGGTTGAGTATAGTTTTTGGATCGTTTCCTGAGTAATCTCTAACAGTTTGTAAAGTTAGGTTGTCCTCTCGAATGAAGGCGCAAAGGGATTTGATAGGGGGAGTGTAGTGGTCGGGCAGATTGGTTAGGCAGTCGACGGCTTTGGTCCAGAGGAGTATAGAGTTTTTGACGAGGAGTTTGAACTCCTGGGCGGCGATGACGGCGCTGGTGCAGGAGAGGCAGGCGCCTGGGGGGCAGAACGGTTCGTCGTGCAGCTGGAAAGATATAATTAGGTAGATAAGTGATTGTGAGTCATTTATTCATTAATTTCTCTATCTGTATTTCTTTATCGTAATACAAAGGTAATGGTCATAGGGTAAATTCACATAAGAGCAGCGGCGCGAAGCGGCCGGAGGAGTATCTTAATATTATTCTTATCATTATTCTTCTTCTTCTTCTTCTTTTTCTTATCTTTTCTTCACTAGTGAATAAAGTTCAAATATATTTGCGTCGGTGCGGCGCCACGAACAGTCGCGCGCGGCCTCACGGCTGCTCGCAGCGACGCGATACCCGTAGGTACTGTGGGGTACCCACATTTTACATTTTTACTCGGCGGTTCACCAGGAAGTAGCGAACTGCCGAGCTGTATAAAATAAGGAACAATTTCCGAAATAAATCAGTACGCACTTACACTCACTCGTATTATTACTCTCTGCCCTAGCCACCTAAACACCCCTCACGCTCCGCACGAGAGCATCTCCAAAGTGACCCCGACGTGATCGCGCTTCAAATAAATTTGAACTTTATTCACTAGTGATAAGATTGCTGTAAACGATGCTCCTCCGGCCGCTGCTCTTCTTATATGTGAATTGACCCTAACTCTATTAGCTTTTACTCGAACTGTATATTCTGTGCTCTAGCCAAAACTCCAAAATTGTGATCTCTCTCCCGCACACAGCTTTAAAATTGTTTTGCTAATTTCAAAAAGTTACAATTAAATCAAATAGGTAAATGTTTAACGAAGTTCTCGTTCAAAAGTATGATTGACTCATTGTCTTGAAGCCGAATTAAAAAAATAAAACAAATAACCTTCAATCCTTCCTAATTCTCTTTTTAGCTTTATAATCAGTTTCAGTCATCGTATAATGCACGTTCATACAATGCTTCCTCAACTCAAAGGGACGTACGAAACGCGCGGAGCACTCCTTGCAGCCATGAGGCATGTCCCTCGTACGTCTATGCTTCCTTTTAATGTGATCTGATCTTCTAGAAGACGACAGGAAGCAATCGCCGCACTCATCACACTGATAAGGCTTCTCCCCGCTATGAATTCGCAAATGTAACTGATAGCCTAACTCAGTTCGCATCCGAGCACCGCAATCACACTGGTACACTTTCCGTTCAGTTGTGTGGGTAGTTTCGTGAGAGCGGAGATGCGCTAGAGTCGAAGCACGTTTCCCGCACGTGTCACAAACGTAGGGGAGGACGTTTAGGTGTTTTTGTATAATATGAATGCGCAAGGAAGGCTTTTTATCGTATTTAGACCCGCAGTGGTCACAGATAAAGATTTGTACACTTTCATTTGTCTCTTTTGGACGTGCCACAGTTTTCCTACTGCACCGTTTTAGATGGTATTTGTGACATCGACGGTTTTCGAAGCTTTTGTCGCAGTAGGCGCAGTGGAATAGTGAATGAGCGTAAGAATGGGCGCGTAGAGCCCTTTCGTTAGCGAAGCCCGCGCCACAAATGTGGCACGTATTGCTCTGATATTGGTGTGTCTGCATATGTGCATGCAGGCCTGCAGTATCCTTGTATATCTCGTGGCAAACATGACAGCTGACGAATGACTTGTTATGTTCGTCAAAAAAGTGGTGCACCAACAAATCTTTGCTAAAAACGGCACCGCAATCCCAGCAAGCGCGCTTCATTGAATTCTTCAAATGCTTGTTCAATTGACACGTCATCTTGAAGTTTTTACCACAATCCGGGCAACTACATATCCTGGTTATCCTTTTATCCCTAGTTTTATCCGGGTATCCTTTTCGTTTTAATTTTGTTTTTTTCTTTACTACTTTCGGAGATTCTTGTAGTTTCGGAGCATTTAATCTGTCAAGAGCTTCATCAATATTACACGCTTGAACGTCTTGGTCTCTAATGATAATATCATCGCCTCCGTTATAGAAAATGTAGTAGGTTTTATCTTCTTCAACGGGCGGTTGGACTTGTGCGAGGTTAGTGACGGCTCTGGTCCAGTGGTGGAGGGAGTCGATGCAGAGCTCTCGGAACTGTATGGATGAGATCGTGGCCTCGAAGCAGGCGTAGCAGACCCCCGACGGCAAGCCGGGCTCATCCGCCACCTGAAACGACGTATCCATCAGTCCGTTCCTGTCTTGGATCTTAATCTCTAGTAGATACTGCAGAATTCATTTTTCTGGTAAGTAATTTTCGTTAGGACATAATATTATGCGTGGTGAATATAAATGATCGCATCAATAGATTATGCTAAAAGTCTATGTTAAGAGGCTCTCCCCATAGGTAAACGCTAGCTCGGGCCATATTTTACTGGTTTTTATCTATCTTCTCGTTATTTCAAAGACATACAAATAATTGAAAAGTGTAGCAATATTCTTCAACATCTCGGCTTTATTTGCTATAGATCATATTTCTTATTTTTCTATAAAATACCAGTGTTCAAAGGAAAGCCTAAAAATCTGTATTATGTGCATCTACTTTTTAAGTTGAAGTCACATTTACTTGAGACACACGCCTTTGTGTACACAATATTAAGATCTAAAAATGCAATTTAGCAAATTTTTTTTAAGACCAATATTAGATAATTGTTAAATTTGGGGCGAGATCTTATGATTTTAGAATTTGATTTCCTTGGATTAGAAGGCTCCACTGTGACATAATGAAGGACAAGCTAGTCAAAAATAGGTATACCTACTAAAATAACGTAGTGTAGTAGAGGTGAGGTGGCTCTGAAAGAGTCAAGGTCGTTCGGTCCGGGAAACCCCTTAACCGATTATGGTTATTCATATTATGTGTTGTATCGTGTTATTTTGACAACAAATGAACCATTTTAATGATAAAAGTTACATTTCAAACGTTGTCCAGATATTGACTCCATTTGGTTTCAGGTTTCGGAATAAATTAAATTACAAGTTTTAAAAACATTAATTTTATTGGAAATCAACATTTTTACAAAGAAATACTTATAATTAGCTGTTGGTGAACTGTTCTAATTCTAATAATAATGAAGGAATAACGCTCAACTTTTTACAATTCAATTCAAAGCTCAAACTTCGCGATTTCTGTGTTGGTCCCATAGAGGAAGCTGGAAGTTGATTAGTTTCATTACTCTGATTATCCCCCTTAAAAGCCGTCAGCATATTAAGAAAGACCCTGTGTATACAAAAGTTCGTAGCCACGTATATTTCAAAGAAAGTTTAATTAAAAAAGGAGATTTAGGTGTAGAGCACACACTTCTCAAAAACAGTGACAATTATTTGGTGAAAATAATGGCTTCGTCGCCCTCAATACGTATTGGTAAATCAGACAAATCTGTTATATCAACACACATGACGTTTATATCATGGGCACGCTCTAGATGCCCAACCAGGTCTTTGTTTCTTGCGTAATTCCTGTTACAAAGTCTACATTCGTGCCTTGTTTCTGCGTTAGACTTAGTTTTTCCCTTCCGCGTGGAAGCATCAAAGTGCTTTTTATGATGTCGCTGGTAACCTCTCCTTGTACTGTATTTCTTGCCGCAAATGTCACAGATAAATCTATCTTCGACCCTATTGTGTGTGTTGTCGTGTTCCAACAGAGTTGCTCGACTTATGAACTTTTTTCCGCATTCATGGCACTGATGTTCCCTGCCTCTTAGATGGTTTAGGACAATGTGGGCTTTCAACGCGTGCTTGAATTGATATTCCTTGGAGCAGTAGTCGCAAATGTACGTCAAAGAACCGGCAGTAGGGTTAGGGCAAATGTGTTTTTTGAAGCAGGTTTTGTTGCTGAATTTTTTATCGCATCCTATGCACCATTGATGCTTGTGAACTTTCGTGTGAGCTAATAGACAATTTTCTTTAGGGAATGTCCGTTTACATTCTACGCAAACGGCGGAACCTTTGCCGTGGTTAGCAACCATGTGTATTTTCAAAAATTTCTCGTTTTCAAAAGTTTCTGTGCAAATTTTGCAAGCGTATGCCTCAATGCTGTGGGTTAGAAGGTGTTCTTTCATTCGAGGCATGTTGATTATTTGCTTGCAGTGGACACATGCTTTCACGCCTCTATCTCTGATATGTTGGTTTAAGGTTCGAATGTTTTCAAAAGTTGTTTTACATTCAGGGCATTTGAGATCTGAGTTTAATTGTGACTGTTTGAAACTTTTGTTGTGTAGGCGGTTTATGTACGCCCTTTTTCGATTCAATCGTGCCTTGAAATTACGTAGCACCTGTTTTGAATTTGAAGCTCTGGCACGCGTACAGGATGTAGAATCAGTAACAGCATTAAGTTCATCTCCGTCGAAAGCAAAATACAGGTTCTTAGTGTTGTCAGGGACATGGAAATTGTTAATAAAATTGGTAATTTCGTGCCATTTTCTTGCGGATTGTTTGCAGAGTTGTACGAAGGGTAATACTGTCAGGACGCTGGTCATACAGGCGTCGCATATTTTATGTGGCAGCGACGGTGTATCCTCCACCTAGAACAATAGTTCTTCATCAATTTCTAACTGTTCTATTTCGCTGTTTATATAATTGTTTCTTATTGGGGTGGACATTTCAGAGGTGGGGTTCGGATGCAATGACTCGAATCGGTAGTCACACGGTGTGCGAGCTGAACAGATGTCGATATTGGTCTAAATTGAAGTCATCGAGGCAGGAACCTATTCAAAGTCGTTTCTGCTTCGTATATTGGAACAAGTTTAGAGACAAAGACTAGAAACTTATTCTTAAAAAGAACAACTTTTTAGTAACAATAAAGATATCTTTTTTTTAAAACAACACTAAAAATAATACAAGACCTCAGTAGCGTAGCGAGGGGGCGAAGGTCAGGGGGGGGGGCAAATGCCCCGGGCGGTAAAAGTGCAGTAAAGTAAAGACTAGTGAAGGGGCGGCAAATTCGGGAAAATATAGATTGATAGCGGCCCGTCCCGGCTTCTAATCTTTTCTAGCAATAAATATAGCCTATGTTAATCAGGGTGAATGCAGCTTTCTAATGGTGAAAGAATTTTTTAAATCGGCCCAGTACTTTTTGAGCCTATTCATTACAAACATACAAACATACAAAAATAGGTACAAATCTTTCCTCTTTATAATATTAGTGTAGATTGGGCTCTGTCTATAACCAATTCGCAGAACAGAGAAAAGTGTTGTTTGTGTGATTCTGTTTTAATTATTGTACCTAACCTACACCCTTATCTTATCTTATCTTGTTGTGAGGGCTGGCAAGCACTTCGACCCAGTGGGATCTAACCTACACCCTACATATAATCCTAAAGAGTTGTGACTCAGACAAGTGGTGCTAAAAATTTCGAGTTTGCTTCGCTCGATCCATATTTATTTATTTTATTATATTTTATTTTAATAGGCACAGTAACAAAAGACAATATAAAACATACCGTCATAATATACCGTTTGCTTAGGTTACTTTGCACATATTGTACGTAAACGTACGTAAGCTATGGCTCTAACTGATTCGTATTTAGGAAAGAGCGAAATGAAAAAGGAAAAGTCGAGCTCGCTTCACTCTCTCTATGTTCATATTTTTACATTTTTAAATCAAAAGATGTCTGACCACAACTCGAATGTTGTGCTAAAAAAGGGTCATTGGAGGAAATCCAGCCATCTGACCCAGCTAAGTAAAGGACATCCGGCACATAATACCTAAAAATGTATAACCGTACTTCTATTTTTATTATGGACTATGGAACACTAGAAACTGACTGCAGACATTAGTTTATTTTATAATGATTTATTAGTATTTATCATTTTTATATAAAAAAACATTGTGCTTGCAACACCTCCTACTAAACAACATTGACAGCCATTTTGGGGTTGCTGCTTTTTTATAATTTATTAATAATAAATGATTAAATAACTCATTAAATAAAAATAAATGATACTATCAGAGTCGTTTTCATAAAACACCATAATTTATTACACATTTGACTTCAGTCAAAACTTCTATACATTTTAAGGTATTTTTTCAAGGGAGAGCGCCGGTTGTCGTTTTTCCTACAAAAACCAAATTGGTTTTAAAATGTTTAGTATTAATTAACCCACATTCAATTTTATGTAGTTATTTATTTTTTTTAATGTACTAAATGTACTATAATACTAAAATGTACAAAATGTAAGAAAATTTATTAAATGTATGAAAATGTAAAAAAAATTACCAAAAACAGACTACAGTTATTAATTTATTGGAATTTTATTCAGGTAATAACATTTTGATTCATGTACAATAAAGCGGTCAGCACAAGCGTCGTCAAAAACAAAGGTACAAAAACAGACATAAATCAGCAACATGCTTCGTCAAAACAAGACATTACCAAAATATTACATTTTTCTTTATTAGTTTTTGGCCTGAATCCCATGGTCTACATTAATGCGACATATATGTATATTCATGAACTAGAGACATATATCTAAACAACCTATACTTTTTTTTTTCTGTAGGTCGTGGGTATAAGTTTCATACAAAGGTGCCCAGTGACCTTTCGACCTCGCTCCGTTATTTCTCGTGTAGGTCTTATAAACATAGGGGGCAGCAAAATCGGTCTGTACCCCGGGCGGTAGAAGCCCACGCTACGATACTGCAATACAGGGTTCATGTACTCATACCTAATCACATTATAAGACCTTTAATACTGTACATGAAAGCCATAAATGAATTGAATTGAATACCTAACCTAAACAATTTTTGAAAATAGATCTAGAATTAAGTTATACAGGGTGTACAATAAAATGGGACAGCTACTCAAAGGGGTGCTTCGGACCATCAAACTGAACAACTTTCTCTATGGGACCAATATCGAAATCGCGAATAAAAAATCCGCTCTCCCATACAAAACTGCAAACATAACTCGACTGAAATGTATGGGACAGCAGATTTTTTTTTCGCGATTTCGATTTTGGTCCCATAGAGAAAGTTGTTCAGTTTGATGGTCTGAAGCACCCCTTTAAGTAGCTGTCCCATTTTATTGTACACCCTGTATAAAAAGCATTGCCATTGTATGTGTATCAAGCTATTTAACAAAATACCAGATAGAATAAAAACTTTGCCAAATAAATTATTTTTAAAAGAATTGTACAAATGGTTGATTGACTGTAGTTTTTATGATATTAATGAATTTTTTGCATTATAATTAGATCTCATTGACACTATTAATTAAGTGAATATTTGCATGCCACATAATTTAGCTGGATAGAAGAAACTTTCTACCTACCTGTTATTATTATAAAATACCCGAGTCATTAAAAAATGAAACAAATAACAATATATTTATTAATAACTTAAAAAGGATCCTAGCTGATAAAGCATATTACTCAGTAACTGATTTTTTAAATGACAATGAACTTTAATTTTTACCAATCTTCTTTTGTGACTTACATGTTTACAAAAAATGTTTTGTAAACATGTTTTAATTTTAATTTTAATTTTATTACCCTAAGAACAAAATGTATGGTATAGTAACTTTACCAGTCAATAAAGATTTTTATTATTATTTATTTATTATATTTATTTTATTCCGATCTTTTAGTTTGTATTTATTTTGTTTACACTAGAATTGTTGTTATGTGTGTGATTGTATGAAATTTTGAATTTTTATTATATTGAATATTATTTAATTAACGATTTGAAATTAATTGAATTATTGTAGAAAATTTGTAGAAATTATTGAATTATTGTAGAAAATTTGTAGAAATTATTGAATTATTGTAGAAAATTTACCATAATTTATCTAATATTAATTATTAAATCTAATACCATTAATCAAATTAAAATTTATATTATTGTATGTACTTGAATTTTAATGAGTTTGTTATCTTGTTGATTATATGTTGTTATTTAAAAAAAAATAATACTCTCTCAAACATTGCTATGCCCAACAGGGTTCATATGTCTTACCTACTTATATTATAAACGTAACACCTTTTGTTCTTATGTATTCATATGTAACTATCTATCTATCTATCTATAACGTCACGCCTCTTTCCCAGTGGGGTAGGCAGAGACCAGGGCGCGCCACTTACTACGATCTTTACATACCTCTTTTGCCTCATGCACATCCATACATCTCTTCATACATGCCCGTCGGTTTCGAGTACTCCGCACCTCCCCTTTTTGTAGGACGCAACTGATTTGATCAGCATACGTCCTACGAGGGCGCCCTCTGCCGACACTTCCACTCACATTAGCAACATATATCTCTTTCGTACATCTGCTGTCACTCATCCTTTCCACATGACCAAACCAACGAAGCATACCTTTCTCTATTCTTGTCACAACATCTTCTTTCAATTTACATCGATCTCTTATTTCTCACAATTTCTCACTCTATCTCTCATCGTGACACCACACATATCATATGTAACGCAATGAATAAATAAATTGTGAATTATGAATTATTGTAACACCCTATTGTACCTACCTATTCAATGCAAATAAACAATTTCAATCAATTGACAGTAGTGATTAAACGATGATTAATTAATAAAAACTAACCTATAACTAGTCGAAGAGAACGCCTCGAGCGAAATTTGAACCCAGTTCAAATGTGCTCATCACGCTCGTAGCGTTTCCACGTTGTATTGAACAATAATAATTAATAAAACCGGTCAAGTGCGAGTCGGGCTACTCGCGCACCGAGGGTTCCGTACCACACCACCACAGAACACAACATTATTAACTTAGAAAAAAAACTTTTTTGTCCGGGACCTTTAGCGCGAGACCGACTCACACTTGGCCGGTTTTTAGTATTTGTTGTTATTCTGTAGAGTTTGCTCTATAAACACACTAAGTTTGACGCTTGTACGTTTTACCGTTTTTACGATAGAGCGTGAAGAAAAAAACGTTGATAAAAACTAGTTTCTTGTTGAGAACCCCCTTTATTTTTAACTTTTTGACATTTTTATTATTTTCTAACCAATCCGCCGTAATAATGCATAATCTGAGTAAATTTCAACTATCTAGCTATTACGGTTCAAAAGATACAGCCCTAAATAGGTAGGACAGACGGACGGACGGACGGACAGACGGACAGACGGACAGACGGACGGACGGAAGGACAACGTAGGCTTAGTAATAGGGTCCCGTTTTCATATTGGGTACGGAACCCTAAAAACCAATTTACACACATCGCATGCAATGAATTTCGAGTTTTTTGAACTTTCACTATGGAGCCAACAAAGAAATCGCGAAAAAAATCTGCTGTACCATACATTTGAGTCGAGTCGGTTCTGCAGTTTTGTATGAAACAGTTTTGTTACACCCTGTACACTTAATGAAAAACTTACTCATAAAGTTTGTTCTCTACAGGTAAAGTTGCGAATATTTGTGTGATGAATATTAATATTTGTATTCGATTCACGGGTGTTTGTATTTACACGGGGCGTGCACCCTGTTTAATATAAAATGCATAAAATTTTACTTCCTATACAGATACAAACACCGATGAATCGAATACAAATATTAATATTCATCTTACAAATATTCGCAAGTGTACCCTGAATTGCACTACTTATTCCGATCAATGATGATGACGATGACAGACTTTTTTATAATATTTAAATCAAAGAGAATGTATATTTAGCGCGGTTTCTACGTCCGTTTCAAACCTGTAAAAATAATTTTGTGCGTAAAGGACATCTGGCACATAATACCAAAAAATGTATAACCGTCCTTCTATTTTTATTATGGACTATGGAACACTAGAAACTAACTGCAGGCATTAGTTTATTTTATAATGATTTATTAGTTTTTATCATTTTTATATAAAAAAAACATTGTGCCTGCAACACCTCCTACCTCCTCCTACTAAACAACATTGACAGCCACGTTGGGGTTGCTGCTTTTTTATAAATTATTAATAATAAATGATTAAATAAATCGTTAAATAAAAATAAATGATACTATCTGAGTCGTTTTTATAAAACCTCATAATTTATTACACATTTGACTTCAGTCAAAACTTCTATACATTTTAAGGTATTTTTTCAAGGGAGAGCGGCGGTTGTCCTTTGTTGACGGAAGCCGGATCTAGTGAGTAAACTACCATAGAAATAGTTCTACGACTACTACGGACCGTATTTTCACGGGTCCGGATTGGACGTAGCGAGAAACCGCTCCAATTATTTTATACTAAACAAAATTAACATTCAAACCTATTTATCTTAATTTCTACGCAAAACATAAGATGTCAAGTTAAAAGTCTGATGCTTCCTACTGTGGTGATGTGGTGCAGTAAGGGTTGCTATACACACAAGCTGGCCGGCATTAATCGGCACAGCCGGGCGGTAAAATCGAATATGTGTAGATGAATGTTCGGGAAAAAAGCCGCTCGACTTATGCCGGTCGGCTTTTGGCAACAATTTTATGAGCGTCTACTCGAGTGGACTGCCGATCGGCACAAGTTGGATGAAGCCGAACTAGTGCAGTGATTGCTTCGGGTCGGCTTTGTTGATCGACAAATACTGCCGAACCCACTCATGTGTATTGTATAGCAACCCTAAGCCTCGGCAGCTGCCAAACTTTATATAGCACTCCGGACACTCAATCTCTGACTTTACCGTGCCGCGAAAAAAGATGCTTCTTCAATATGTAAGGACGCAAAAACCGTGCTGGGCAGTAATCACACGTATATTTCAACACAATTTCTTTAGGTGCCGTGTTAATCTTGCGGATCTTTGCAGAAGGAAAATGTACTTGCTTATGCTTATAGTAACCTCTCCACGTACTGTATTTCTTGCCGCAAATGGCACAGATAAATCTATCTTCGACCCTATTGTGTGTGTTGTCGTGATCCAACAGAATTGCCCGAGTTGTGAACTTTTTTCCGCATTCTTGGCACTGGTGTTGCCTGCCTCTCATATGCTGTATGATAATGTGTTTTCTCAAAGTCTGCTTGCATTGATATTCTTTGGAGCAGTAGTCGCAAATGTAAGTGAACGAGCTGGCAGTAGGGTTAAGGCAAATGTGTCTTTTGAAGCAGGTTTTGTTGCTGAATTTCGTATCGCATCCGATGCACCATTTAGGCTTATGAACTATGGTGTGAGCTACTAGACCATTTGCTGTAGGGAATGTCCGTTTACATTCCACGCAAACGGCGGAACCTTTACCGTGGTACGCTGCCATGTGTATTTTCAAAAATGTCTCCTTTTTAAATGTTTCTGTGCAAATTTCGCAAGCGTATGCCTTAATGTTGTGGGTTAGGAGGTGTTCTTTCATTTGAGGCTTTTCGATTATTTGCTTGCAGCGGTTACATGCTTTCAAACCTCTATCTCTGATGTGTTGATTTAATTTTTGGACATCTTTATAAGTAGTTTTACACTCAGGACATTTCAGATCAGCGTTTAATTTGGTCATTTTGACACGTTTACCATGCGGGCGGTTTATTTGCGCCCTTTTCACCGACCTTTTCCGTTTTAATGCTGTCTTGAAATTAAGTAACACCTGCTTAGAATTTGTAGCTCTAGCACGCGGGCAGGATGTAACAGCATTGAGTTCATCTCCATTGAAAGCAAAATACAGGTTCTTAGTGTTGTTAGGGACATGGAAATTGTTAATAAAATTGGTTATTTCGTGCCATTTTCTTGCAGATTGTTTGCAGAGTTGGACGAAGGGTAATACTGTCAGGACGCTGGTCATACAGGCGACGCATATTTTATGTGGCAGCGACGGTGTATCCTCCACCTAGAACAATAGGTGTTCGTCAATTTCTAACTGTTCTATTTCGCTGGAAGAGAGCTGTTTTTATAATTCTTTCTTATTGGGGTGGACATTTCAGAGGTGGGTCGGATGCAGTGACTCGAATCGGTAGTCACACGGTGTGCGAGCTGAACAGATGTCGATGTTGGTCTAAAGTCAAGTCATCGAGGCAGGAACCCGTCTGGGTGCAGTTCTAAGCCAGACATCACCGCCTTTTAATTAAAATAACGCTCACAGGCTCACATTGCAATGATTCCAAGGTCAGCCTTAGGCTTTTTGTTAGGAATTAGGTTAGGAAGACAATCATACTATATTGGTCGGGTTTATAAACGTTTATTCGAAGTCGTTTCCGTTTCGTACATTGGAAAAAGTTCTGTGTCAACGACTAGAAAACTTAATGTAGCTAAAATGTAGTGCTGGGTATAACAATGACATTAGTTTGGTTATATTTTATCAATGACGTGCTTTGTGCTGGGTTGTGTTTGTTATTAGGTTTAATCCGTAAATTGATATTGGTTTTAAAGAGTTTCAACGCATGCTCTTTGACTTGAACGATTGTAAGCCAGTTTTTTTGAGAAATATTTCGTTTCAAGTGGTTAGGTGGAGTAGTGGAGGAATGCAGTTAAGAGTGATCTTTCCTAAGAGTTGTTGTTTTTTTTAATAGAAATGGCGACCTTAGCATGCCCACTGACGGACCACATGGAAGACCGACATTATTTTAACGAAGAATACTCTAAATGAATAAACAAATTGTAAATAGAAATCCTTTTACTACGCATTCACGCTTGAATATGCTAGTGAATGACTTCACCACTATCGTGACGGTATTTCTCGAGAACGTATGTCAAATTCATAACTCATGGTACCGAATTTCTATAGTAACTGCCGCAAAACGTTAATCGCTAGCCATTCGCTAGCGATAAGATTTCGATACGTTTTTTACGTGTTGACTCATACTACCGATTTTAGTTCTTTCAGTGACAGCTAGGAGGCGCTGTTCAATTTGCCATAGAAATCTGATTTGCCCTCGCTAACGAGTTCACTCATTGTAAACTCATGGTAAAGGTACAGAATGCAGTGAAAGCTCGAGCTCGCTTCGCTCGCTCTAGGTTTTGGATCCTATAAATAAGTTTTCATAGTGTAGTAAAATCTCGGGCTTTAATTCGAGCTTGCGGTGCTCGTTCCAGATTGTCGGTTGTAATAAACTCTCGCTCGCTTCGCTCGCTCAAGATTTAAGATTTTATTGCAACGACCCTGGGCCTGGCCAGGGGGACCTGGGAAACAATTATTGCTACGCCCATGCCATCGAGGCAGGAACCGTCTGCGTGCAGTTCTAAGCCAAACATCGCACGGCCTTTTAATTAGGTTAGCAAGACAATCATACTATATTGGTCGGGTATATAAACGTTTATTCGAAGTCGTTTCTGTTTCGTACATTGGAACAAGTTTAGTGTCATACTTAATTACTATTCATCTTAATATTAGATACTAGCGGCCCGTCCCGGCTTCGC
Source organism: Agonopterix subpropinquella (assembly GCA_922987775.1). NCBI lineage: Eukaryota > Metazoa > Arthropoda > Insecta > Lepidoptera > Depressariidae > Agonopterix > Agonopterix subpropinquella. The sequence continues at coordinate 13,139,101 of OV277717.1, forward strand.
ACAGGTGGACGTCTAATCTTTTCTAGCAATAAATATAGCCTATGTTACTCAGGGTGAATGCAGCTTTCTAATGGTGAAAGAATTTTTTAAATCGGCCCAGTACTTTTTGAGCCTATTCATTACAAACATACAAAAATAGGTACAAATCTTTCCTATTTATAATATTAGTGTAGATTTATTTAACCAACTCATGCAAAACATTTGATTCTGCATTTTTCAGAGATTTCAAGTAAAAAGTCTGATGCTTCCGACTGTGGTGCAGTAAGCCCCGGCAGCTGACAAACTATATTGCACTACGGATACTTAAACTCTAATTTCCCGTGCCGCGAAGAAAGATGCTTCTTCAATATGCAAGGACGCATAAACCGTGCTGGGCAGAAATCACACGTATATTTCAACGCTATTTCTTTAGATGCCGTTTTAGTCTTACGGATATACTTCCGGACACCAGGAGTAGGTCCAGAAGCAAAGTGTTTTTTGTGATGTCGCCGGTAACCGTACCTCGTACTGTATTTCTTGCCGCAAATGTCACAGATAAATCTATCTTCGACTCTATTGTGTGTGTTGTCATGTTCCAACAGAGCTGCCCGACTATTGAACTTTTTTCCGCATTCATGGCACTGGTGTTCCCTGCCTCTCAGATGGTTTAGGATGATGTGTCTTCTCAACGGGTGCTTGCATTCATATTCCTTGGAGCAGTAGTCGCAAATGTAAGTGAACGAACTGGCTGTAGGGTTAGGGCAAATGTGTTTTATGAAGCAGGTTTTGTTGCTGAATTTCGTATCGCATCCGACGCACCATTTAGGCTTATGAACTATTGTGTGAGCTAATAGACCTTTTTCTGTAGGGAATGTCCGTTTACATTCCACGCAAACGGCTGAACCATTCCCGTGGTACGCTGCCATGTGTATTTTCAAATATGTTTCCCTTCTAAATGTTTCTGTGCAAATTTCGCAAGCGTATGCCTTAATGTTGTGGGTTAGGAGGTGTTCTTTCATTCGAGGCATTTCGATTATTTGCTTGCAGCGGATACATGCTTTCAAACCTCTATCTCTAATGTGCTCATTTAATTTTCTGACTTCTTTAAAAGTAGTTTTACACTCAGGGCATTTAATATCAGCGATTGATTGTGACATTTTGACACGTTTATTGTTCAGGCGGTTTTTGTACGTCCTTTTCCGAATTAATTTTGTCTTGAAATTACGTGACACCTGCTTAGAATTTGTAGCTTTAGCTCCCGTAGAGGATGTAGAATCAGTAACAGCTTCGACTTGGTCTCCATCGAGTGCAAAATACAGGTACTGAGTGTTGTCAGGGGCAGGGGAATTGTTGATAATCGTGTTAGACTTAGTTTTTCCCTTCCGAGTGGAAGCATCAAAGTGTTTTTTGTGATGTCGCTCGTAACCTCTCCTCGTGCTGTATTTCTTGCCGCAAATGTCACAGATAAATCTATCTTCGACTCTATTGTGTGTGTTGCCGTGTTCCAACAGAGTTGCTCGACTTGTGAACTTGTTTCCGCATTCATGGCACTGGTGTTCCCTGCCTCTCAAATGGTTGAGGACAATGTGGCCTTTCAACGCGCCCTTAAATTGATATTCCTTGGAGCAGTAGTCGCAAATGTACGTCAAAGAACTGGCTGTGTAGGTAGGAGGTGTAGGGTTAGCGCAAATGTGTTTTTTGAAGCAGGTTTTGTTGCTGAATTTCGTATCGCATCCGATGCACCATTGAGGCTTGTGAACTTTGGTGTGAGCTAATAGACCATGTTCTTTAGGGAATGTTCGTTTACATTCTGCGCAAACGGCGGAACCTTTGCCGTGGTTAGGTAACATATGTTTTTTCAAAGATGTCTCGTTTTCAAATGTTTCTGTGCAAATTTTGCAAGCGTATGCCTCAATGTTGTGGGTTAGGAGGTGTTCTTTCATCCGTGGCATGTTGATTATTTGCTTGCAGTGGACACATGCCTTCAAACCTCTATCTCTGATGTGTTGATTTAGGGTTCGGATGCTTTCAAAAGCAGTTTTACATTCAGGGCATTTGAGATCGTACTTTAATTGTGACTTTTTGAAACATTTATTCTGCAAACGTTTTACGTACGCCCTGTTTCGATTTAATCTTGTCCTGAAATTACTTAACACCTGTTTTGAATTCGATGCTCGATGCGGACAGGTTATAGAATCAGTAACAGCTTTAAGTTCATCTCCATCGAAAGCAAAATACAGGTTCTTAGTGTTGTCAGGGACATGGAAATCGTTAATAAAGTTGGTAATTTCGTGCCATTTTCTTGCAGATTGTTTGCAGAGTTGTACGAAGGGTAATACTGTCAGGACGCTGGTCATACAGGCATCGCATATTTTATGTGGCAGCGACGGTGTATCCTCCACCTAGAACAATATTTCTTCATCAATTTCTTACTGTTCTATTCCTTTGGTAATAAAGCTGTTTATACAATTCTTATTGGGGTGCACATTTCAGAGGTGGGGTCGGATGCAGTGACTCGAAGCGGTAGCACAAGGTGTGCGAGCTGAACAGATGCCGATGTTGGTCTAAAGTCAAGTCATCGAGTCAGGAACCCGTCTGGTTGCAGTTCTAAGCCAGACATCACACGGCCTTTTAAATTTTAATTAGGTTAGGAAGACAATCATACTATATCGGTCGGGTTTATAAACGTTTATTCGAAGTCGTTTCTGTTTCGTACATTGGAACAAGTTTAGTGTCAACTTAATTACTATTCATCTTAATTACTATTCATCTTAATTTAATTCATCTTAATATTAGATATTTATTTAACCAACTCATGCAAAACATTTGATTCTGCATTTTTCAGAGATTTCAAGTAAAAAGTATGATGCTTCCGACTGTGATTCAGTAAGCCCCGGCAGCTGACATACTATATTGCACTACGGATACTTAAACTCTAATTTCCCGTGCCGCGAAGAAAGATGCTTCTTCAATATGTAAGGACGCATAAACCGTGCTGGGCAGAAATCACATATATATTTCAACGCTATTTCTTTAGATGCCGTTTTAGTCTTGCGGATATACTTCCGGATACCAGGAGTAGGTCCAGAAGCAAAGTGCTTTTTGTGATGTCGCCGGTAACCGCTCCTCGTACTGTATTTCTTGCCGCAAATGTCACAGATAAATCTATCTTCGACTCTATTGTGTGTGTTGTCGTGTTCCAACAGAGCTGCCCGACTATTGAACTTTTTTCCGCATTCATGGCACTGGTGTTCTCTGCCTCTCAGATGGTTTAGGATGATGTGTCTTCTCAACGGGTGCTTGCATTCATATTCCTTGGAGCAGTAGTCGCAAATGTAAGTGAACGAACTGGCTGTAGGGTTAGGGCAAATGTGTTTTTTGAAGCAGGTTTTATTGCTGAATTTCGTATCGCATCCGATGCACCATTTAGGCTTATGAACTATTGTGTGAGTTAGTAGACCATTTTCTGTAGGGAATGTCCGTTTACATTCCACGCAAACGGCTGAACCTTGCCCGTGGTACGCTGCCATGTGTATTTTCAAATATTTTTCCCTTCTAAATGTTTCTGTGCAAATTTCGCAAGCGTATGCCTTAATGTTGTGGGTTAGGAGGTGTTCTTTCATTCGAGGCATTTCGATTATTTGCTTGCAGTGGATACATGCTTTCAAACCTCTATCTCTAATGTGCTCATTTAATTTTCCGACTTCTTTAAAAGTAGTTTTACACTCAGGGCATTTAATATCAGCGATTGATTGTGACATTTTGACGCGTTTATTGTTCAGGCGGTTTTTGTACGTCCTTTTCCGAATTAATTTTGTCTTGAAATTACGTGACACCTGCTCAGAATTTGTAGCTTTAGCTCCCGTAGAGGATGTAGAATCAGTAACAGCTTCGACTTGGTCTTCATCGAATGCAAAATACAGGTACTCAGTGTTGTCAGGGGCAGGGGAATTGTTAATAATCGTGTTAGACTTAGTTTTTCCCTTCCGTGGGGAAGCATTAAAGTGCTTTTTGTGATGTCGCTGGTAACCGCTTCTCGTACTGTATTTCTTGCCGCAAATGTCACAGATAAATCTATCTTCGACTCTATTGTGTGTGTTGTCGTGTTCCAACAGAGTTGCTCGACTTGTGAACTTTTTTCCGCATTCATGGCACTGGTGTTCCCTGCCTCTCAAATGGTTGAGGACAATGTGGCCTTTCAACGCGCCCTTAAATTGATATTCCTTGGAGCAGTAGTCGCAAATGTACGTCAAAGAACTGGCTGTAGGGTTAGCGCAAATGTGTTTTTTGAAGCAGCTTTTGTTGCTGAATTTCGTATCGCATCCGATGCACCATTGAGGCTCGTGAACTTTGGTGTGAGCTAATAGACCATGTTCTTTAGGGAATGTTCGTTTACATTCTGCGCAAACGGCGGAACCTTTGCCGTGGTTAGCTAACATGTGTTTTTTCAATAATATCCCGTTTTCAAATGTTTCTGTGCAAATTTTGCAAGCGTATGCCTCAATGTTGTGGGTTAGGAGGTGTTCTTTCATCCGTGGCATGTTCATTATTTGCTTGCAGTGGACACATGCCTTCAAACCTCTATCTCTGATGTGTTGATTTAAGGTACGGACGCTTTCAAAAGCACTTTTACATTCATGGCATTTGAGATCGTAGTTTAATAGTGACTGTTTCAAACTTTTATTCTGCAAACGTTTTACGTACGCCCTGTTTCGATTTAATCTTGTCCTGAAATTACGTAACACCTGTTTTGAATTCGATGCTCGATGCGGAAAGGTTATAGAATCAATAACAGTTTTAAGTTCATCTCCATCGAAAGCAAAATACAGGTTCTTGGTGTTGTCAGGGACATGGAAATCGTTAATAAAGTTGGTAATTTCGTGCCATTTTCTTGCAGATTGTTTGCAGAGTTGTACGAAGGGTAATACTGTCAGGACGCTGGTCATACAGGCGTCGCATATTTTATGTGGCAGCGACGGTGTATCCTCCACCTAGAACAATAGTTCTTCATCAATTTCTTACTTTCTTTTTCTTTGTTCTATTCCTTTGGCAATAAAGCTGTTTATACAATTCTTATTGGGGTGCACATTTCAGAGGTGGGGTCGGATGCAGTGACTCGAAGCGGTAGCACACGGTGTGCGAGCTGAACAGATGCCGATGTTGGTCTAAAGTCAAGTCATCGAGTCAGGAACCCGTCTGGGTGCAGTTCTAAGCCAGACATCACACGGCCTTTTAAATTTTAATTAGGTTAGGAAGACAATCATACTATATTCGTCGGGTTTATAAACGTTTATTCGAAGTCGTTTCTGTTTCGTACATTGGAACAAGTTTAGTGTCAACTTAATTACTTTTTATCTTAATTAAATTCATCTTAATATTAGATATTTATTTAACCAACTCATGCAAAACATTTGATTCTGCATTTTTCAGAGATTTCAAGTAAAAAGTCTGATGCTTCCTACTGTGGTGCAATAAGCCTCAACTTTACTACTTTCTTTTGCATGCTAATCTAATTTAGTTCAATGGTGATACCTTTATAATCTAAACTATTATAAAACTGTAACAGAAGTGTGTCTGTACATTGAAGACATTTACAAAAAAAAATTACGACATGGTTTGTACCTGTCCCTGATTCCAAATCACAAATTTTTGGATTTTTTGTCTGTCTGTTTGTTTGTTTGTTCGTTTGTTTGTTTATTTGTTTGTTTGTTTGGGTGTTTGTTTGTTCGAGAATCACGCAAAAACTACTGAACCGATTTTGATGAAACTTTTTTTGTTTGATAGCTTATCATCTGACTTAAAATCTGGTATATAATTTATGCGGACGAAGCCGCGGGTAAAAGCTCGTAGTTTTATATTATTGTATTAATTGTATGAGACTAAGATCTGTACTGTACCTATTCAGAGCAAATAAAGATATTCTATTATATTCTATTTATATGGCACTACGAAAACTCTAACTCTAATTTCCCGTGCCGCGAAGAAAGATGCTTCTTCAATATGTAAGGACGCATAAATCGTGCTGGGCAGAAATCACACGTATATTTCATCACTTTTTCTTTAGATGCCGTTTTAGTCTTGCGGATATACTTCCGGACACCAGGAGTAGGTCCAGAAGCAAAGTGGTCTTTAAGATGCTTCTGGTAACCTCTCCTCGTACTGTATTTCTTGTCGCAAATGTCACAGATAAATCTATCTTCGACCCTATTGTGTGTGTTGTCGTGTTCTAACAGAGCTGCCCGACTATTGAACTTTTTTCCGCATTCATGGCACTGGTGTTCCCTGCCTCTCAGATGGTTTAGGATGATGTGTCTTCTCAACGGGTGCTTGCATTCATATTCCTTGGAGCAGTAGTCGCAAATGTATGTGAACGAACTGGCTGTAGGGTTAAGGCAAATGTGTTTTTTGAAGCAGGTTTTGTTGCTGAATTTCGTACCACATCCGATGCACCATTTAGGCTTATGAACTACTGTGTGAGTTAATAGACCATTTGCTGTAGGGAATGTCCGTTTACATTCTACGCAAACGGCGGAACCTTTACCGTGGTACGCTGCCATGTGTATTTTCAAATATGTTTCCCTTCTAAATGTTTCTGTGCAAATTTCGCAAGCGTATGCCTTAATGTTGTGGGTTAGGAGGTGTTCTTTCATTCGAGGCATTTCGATTATTTGCTTGCAGTGGATACATGCTTTCAAACCTCTATCTCTGATGTGCTCATTTAATTTTCGGACTTCTTTAAAAGTAGTTTTACACTCAGGGCATTTAATATCAGCGTTTGATTGTGACATTTTGACGCGTTTATTGTTCAAGCGGTTTTTGTACGTCCTTTTCCGAATTAATTTTGTCTTGAAATTACGTAACACCTGCTTAGAATTTGTAGCTTTAGCTCGCGTAGAGGATGTAGAATCAGTAACAACTTCGACTTGGTCTCCATCGAATGCAAAATACAGGTACTCATTGTTGTCAGGGATAATCGTGTTAGACTTAGTTTTTCGCTTCCGAGGTGAAGCATAACAGTGCTCTTTATGATGCTTCTGGTATCCTCTCCTCGTACTATATTTCTTGCCGCAAATGTCACAGATAAATCTATCTTCGACCCTATTGTGTGTGTTGTCGTGTTCCAACAGAGCTGTCCTACTCATGAACTTTTTTCCGCATTTTTGGCACTGGTGTTCCCTACCTGTCAGATGGTTTATAACAATGTGGGCTTTCAACGCGCCCTTGAATTGATATTCCCTGGAGCAGTAGTCGCAAATGTACGTCAAAGAACTGGCTGTAGGGTTAGGGCAAATGTGTTTTTTGAAGCAGCTTTTGTTGCTGAATTTCGTATCGCATCCGATGCACAATTGAGGCTTGTGAACTTTGGTGTGAGCTAATAGACCATGTTCTTTAGGGAATGTCCGTTTACATTCTGCGCAAACGGCGGAACCTTTGCCGTGATTAGCTAACATGTGTTTTTTCAAAAATATCCCGTTTTCAAATGTTTCTGTGCAAATTTTGCAAGCGTATGCCTTAATGTTGTGGGTTAGGAGGTGTTCTTTCATCCGTGGCATGTTGATTATTTGCTTGCAGTGGACACATGCCTTCAAACCTCTATCTCTGATGTGTTGATTTAAGGTTCGGACGCTTTCAAAAGCAGTTTTACATTCAGGGCATTTGAGATCGTAGTTTAATAGTGACTGTTTCAAACTTTTATTCTGCAAACGTTTTACGTACGCCCTGTTTCGATTTAATCTTGTCCTGAAATTACGTAACACCTGTTTTGAATTCGATGCTCGATGCGGAAAGGTTATAGAATCAGTAACAGCTTTAAGTTCATCTCCATCGAAAGCAAAATACAGGTTCTTAGTGTTGTCAGGGACATGGAAATTGTTAATAAAATTGGTAATTTCGAGCCATTTTCTTGCAGATTGTTTGCAGAGTTGTACGAAGGGTAATACTGTCAGGACGCTGGTCATACAGGCGTCGCATATTTTATGTGGCAGCGACGGTGTATGCTCCACCTAGAACAATAGTTCTTCATCAATTTCTTACTGTTCTATTCCTTTGGTAATAAAGCTGTTTATACAATTCTTATTGGGGTGCACATTTCAGAGGTGGGGTCGGATGCGGACTCGAATCGCTAGTCACGCGGTGTACGAGCTGAACACATCGATGTTGGTCTAAAGTCAAGTCATCGAGTCAGGAACCCGTCTGGGTGCAGTTCTAAGCCAGACATCACACGGCCTTTTAATCAGGTTAGGAAGACAATCATACTATTGGTCAGATTTATAAACGCTTATTCAAAGTCGTTTCTGATTCGTACATTCGAACAAGTTTAGAGTCAAAGATGCTAAAAAGTTGTAGTGCTATAGGTATAAAGATAATTTTTTTTTTTAAAGAAAAAGAAGCTCATTTATTGTTTGGCATGTGCACGTGCATTTGAATGCTCACGACTAAATTCTAGACAAGTACATACAGCAAAAGCGCGCATGCGAGCGTGACCTCGCGTGTGCCGACGAAATGCGCCATACTCATGCTATGTTACCTTAGAACAAACTAAGTGAAACGCTGATAGATAGCTTCTGACATCTATCGGTGACGTTTCGAAGCACTGTGTTGAAATTTGGGTTCTTCAACTAGAGCGATAGCGCGCTACACCTCACCGCTGCGATGTAGTAGTGAGAGATTTGGCCCATATCAATCACTGTCTTGTTGGTCTAGCGGTCTAGACAACCGGCTCACGATCTGGGTAGTCGTGGTTCGATCCTCGTGTCGATCGATCGTCTTTTTCCCCCCGGTGCTAATAACCGGCAACGCTAATAATTATGACGTCCTGAAATTCAAAGCGACTTACCTACCTATAGCCAATATACGTTATTAATCTATGGCCATGATGTATCTATGGCAGTCGTCGTTGTCAGTAGCTGAAGCAAGGGCTGCGTTCAGAACGTTTGGGTGCGGTTGTTTTTTCAACTCGCTCTATAGTAAAACATCTTTCACCGAGGCTCTGAACGGCGTTTAGTGCGAAAAATTGTTTGGGGTGCACTGATAATAAAAGTTGTTCAGTTTGATGATCCAATCATCCCTTTAAACAGTTTCAGCTAATTATTTTAGAACTAATATAGGTAGGTACTAAATTAGATCATCCATATAAACATAGGTAGCTTTTACTTGACGAAACATTTTTTTTCAACTTCATTTTTGAAAGCAACGCCGCGGTCATTACTAGTTTATTTTATTATATAGACATCTCTTAAGAGAGCAAATTTCATTTTAGAAAGAATCATTAATAGAACTCAATTACTATTCTCGTTAAAGAATAAATTTGGTTGGATATTTTTTGTAGCAAAATCTGACCCACATAAAACATTGAACATCTTCGAAACGCTTCATCAGATCTTCATCAAATTTTAGTGGCATGAACTCTTGAATATATATTTTTGTAAAATAAAACAATCGGCCAATTCAGTTAGAAATGACGAAGTTATATCGAAAAAAATAATTTTTATTTGATGTCTCATTTTTTATCGACACAGTAATTTTTTTTTTAAAGATTTTTTTAAAATTACTTTTAAACCATACAACCGTTCACGTTCATGCTAAAAGAACTGCATATATCAGGTAAATAAAGTATTTATTCATATAAACGTGACAACGCATGATCTTACTTTGACAGATAAATCTGGTTGGCCACCAGAACCCACCAGGTTTCGGCCAGGACGACCGATGAAATATTGAAGGTAAAGGTCTAACCTTTGATTTGGCATACATTTCATCCATGAGCTCGATGGGTGAGAAGTACTCCAAAATTTGACCACCATTTTTGGTTGGCCAGCACTACCTGCCAGGATATCCGGCGGACGACCGAGTGTACTTCGTAACACTAATTAAGACCAATCGGATAAGCATAATTTGGTTCATGAGCTCGATGGCTCTAGGGATGCAACGATTCGGCCATTACGATTACGATTACGATATTAATCGTTATGTATTACGATAACCGATGCATTACGATTATTTAAACAAATTTAGTTGAGATTATCCTCAGAATGAGTTCTCATTGTGTTTCTTTGCATTCCAATGAAAGTTAAATCATTAAAAAACAATCTTAAAAAATTTCCAAGGTTTTTGAACTTTTTCTACTAATTTGAGATCGAAGTCAAAGGCTCACTTAGTCAGGATTCTGATTTTTGGATGCGTAGAATTAATAACGCGTAATTTGCTTTGAAAAACACAATATGGAACATGTTTTTTTTTTCTTTAAATAACGCTCACAGTAGGAAGGTAGGTACTTACTGCAGTTTTGTATGAAACACCAGATTGTATTATTTTTTCGAAGTTGTCTCCGTGGTGAAAGTTGTTCGTTTTGATGGTATTAACTAGCCCTTTAACCTTTGGTATGCCGGAACGCGGATCCGCGCGACGAAAACAATTGATTTTAAACGAGAGGATAAAATTATTAATAGGGTTTTTTATTACACCATGTATAATATATTCTGTAATAAAGTATTTCTGGAATGCGCGTTAATGTATGCATGTAAATAGACCAACAATTAGACAGACATGCCATACTTACTGAAGTAAGTCACATACATTGTAATGATCCCAAATTAAGCCTTAGGCTTTTTGTTATGGGAACCATATACAACAACGGCACACACATAATAACATCCATGACCGAACCGGGATTCGAACCCAGGACCTGGCTTGGCAGTCCGGCGTGGTAACCATTACACCAACCGGGTCGTCATCGCCGTCGGTCAAGCGATATCTCGTCCGATTTACGTGGGAGATTATTGATCTTTGAAAAATGTGGATGGGATATCGCGAGAATGAGAAAATCAAATCATAGGATACAGTAGAATTTAAAAAAAAAATTTAGCCGAATCTGACCAAAAAAAAGCCAGATTTAGCTCAAAATGAGCTAAAATTACAGCGAGATCCAATTTTTTTTAAAGTTATTTTCGGCTCTGAAATCTAGTATTCAGTTCTGGTATTTGTCAACAAGTTCAATCCGATTGACGTTTTCAATTCGATCTAATAATCGTACGATTCTTACTACGGTGCATTGCATCGTTATTAATCGTGATTATTACGATTACAGATGCAAAACGATGCACCGCTTCGTAATCGTTGCATCCCTAGTAATTAGTCTCGTCTCAGAGAGGTTACTAGTCACCCTCCTACACAAAACCCACCAGGATAGGGGTCGGCCGACCAAGTTTTTTCGCATCTTCTAATAGTAAACTATTGCATGAAAACTGAATTATGGATGAGCTCGATTGGTATAGGACCTCGTCACCGGCCCCCGATCTATTAGATTTTCCCTTCCGCGGACCTTCCGTATGGGTCAGCCAATGGCTCACGAATCCGCTTCTAGTACTAGTCTTAGCGCCACAGTAGTTGCATGTAAATGTAAACCTATCCTTCACTCTATTGTGAGTCGTATTGTGTTCAAGGAGAACTTAAAGTCGTGAGAACCATAGAATAGTGATTATAATAAGTTGGTGAACTTTTCGTATTTGCCGTTCATTTTACTTCATTACATGCTAGATTTTCATCCACTTGATTTGAATGAATGAATTTTTACAATTCATTACATGCTTAAATAATGTTTTCATTACTTGATAACAAACTTACTCTGAAGGTTTTTGGTCTACAGGGTGCTAGGAAAAGTATCATTAACCGTTACACCACATACTCTACCCATCAAACTGAACAACTTTTACTATGGGAGCAAACTTATCAGAACAACAAAAAATCAGCTATCTCATACATTTGAGTTGAGTAGGTATTGCAGTTTAGTATGGAACAGCTGACTTTTTTGCTCTGACAGGTTTGCTCCCATAGTAAAATTTGTTCAGTTTTATGGGTAGAGTATGTGGTTTAAAGGTTAATAATACTTTAACTTACACCCTTGTATAGTGTAAAACCCGGGCGAATTAACTTGGCACCTGGCTCGAACGACGATGGTGTAAACAATAACAAATAACAGCAAAATAACTCGAAAATTCTAAAGCGCAGGGACACGTGCAACGATAACTGAGATGCTATCGCTACTGGCCTCGCTTTTGAATTTTCGAGTTATTCTTTTGCTGTTATTTGTTATTGTTTAAAACAACGGAGCCAGGTGTCAAGTTAATTCACCCGGGCTGTATTGGGTTTGGGTGATGTGAGTGGGTTGTATGTTATGACAGACTTTTTTATAATATTTAAATCAAAGAGAATGTATTTTTAAGCTTTATTTTATACTTAACATATTAACATTAAAACCTATTTGTCTTAATTAGTTACTTCTACGGACTCATGCAAAACGTTCAATTCAGAATTTTTCAAAGATTTCAAGTTAAAAGTCTGATGTTTTCTACTGTGGTGCAGTAAACCTCGGCAACTGCCAAATTTTATATGGCAATCTGGACACTCAAACTCCAATTTATTATCACAATTTTTATCCCCGTGCACCGAAGAAACATGCTTCTTCAATCTGTACGGAAGCCTAAACCGCGCTGGGCAGAAATCACATGTATATTTCAAAACGATTTCTTCAGAAGCCGTGTGAGTCTTGCGGATGTGCTCGGAACGTCTCGAAGACGCAGAGAAAGTCTCCGGACAATATTTACATGCATACGGCTTTTCGCCGGTATGTAAACGCATATGCTGGATGTATCCTAGTTTAGTTTTTAGCGCTATACCGCAGAGTTCACACGTGAACAGTTGGATTTCTTTGTGTTTTTTTATGTGTTCAGTCATGTGGGCAGCTGCGAACGATTTACCGCAGTATGGACAAGGTCTATGTGTGTTCTTCATGTGCACTATTTGTATGTGAGCGCACACAAACCTCTTTCCAGCGAAGGTTTTGCCGCAGTAATCGCAAATACATTCCTTGTTCGCACTCCCTCGTATCCCAACCTTAATCTTTTTCTCCGTCTTATTGTTCTTTACTTCAAATAAGACTTTGTTTTTAGTCAAATGAGCTTCTTCTCTACTTCTATCCAAGTTACAACATCGTTTTACGTGGTGTAGATAACATCGGTGGTTGCGGAATAGTTTATCGCAGCCCGGACAGGTTTTAGCAGCGTGCGAGGAGAGGTGTCCGTTAAATGCCGCTGTGGACTGGAAGCTACGTCCACATTCGCCACAGGAATGAGCTCCGGAAGCGTGAGCTTTATCCAGATGACGTTTATACAATTTTAATGTTTGGAATATTGCCCGACACTTTTTACAATCGTAAATGTCTTGACCGTGCGCTTGTTTCAAATGGTTGATGAACTGATCTCTGCTTATAATCGAGGCACATACGAAGCATGCACGTTTCAAGTCAGTAGAGTCCATTAGGTGGTCGTGCAAGTATTGTGCGCATGTGAATTTCTTTCCGCAATCCGGACATTGGCAGTGATTTTTCACTGGTCTCATTCTCTTTGGCTTTTCTTCTTTTATGACCTCTGTTTTAATTTCCTCGCAAACATCAAGCGTGTCATCTATGAATGTTATTTGATCGTTTTCTAAAATTGCATAGATGTATTTGTTGTGTTTAACATTATCCGGGTCAGGGAGGCATTCGAGGAGCTCCAGCGTGGTGTTCCAGCGGTCTGCGGAACGCTGGCAGAGGGTTCGGAAGGCACCAGCGGACAGGGCTGCCAATGAGCATGTCGGGCACAGCCCCGAGGGCAGATCCCCCTCCACCTGCACCTGCAACCACCGGACTAATCAAACGGCCAGGATATCATGAGTCTCCTTCCATTTAAGAACTTTGTTCGTAATGTTGGTATGTTATGTACGAGGAATGTATGAGAACCGTACAATTAAACCATCAGGTTGTTGTAGCAGAGGTTATGACCATCCCTGAAAGGGATTGAGGTCGTAATATAGTGTTTATGATACTCTCTGGTTTTTAGATATTTAGAGATAGCTTGCACCTTTTGTCTCCGCAACTAATAAAATTTGTCTCTCACATAAAGTCTACAGGTTTGTATGAAAGTGCGCGCATGTGGCGACACGACAGACGGGAGACTTTTCATACAAACCCGTAGACTTGATGTGAGAGACAAATTAGATGCAGAGACAAAAGTACCTCGGGCGCGCAATCTCCTAATTTTCATATTTATTATTAGGTTTCCAGCTTTTAAGTTTACGAAGATAGCTACAAAATTTGCAGCGACAGTCCAGTTTGTTATTATTTTAGATAAGATAAACCTAATTTAATTGTACTTATAGAATCAGAGTGAGGAATTATGAAGGTTATTTGAATAGATAAAAGGAGTCACCATTTAGGTTAGATCAAATGTGATTTGTGCTACATTACATACTTAATAGTTCAATATAATATGTAGTGAAATTTACATAATATCGCCTAAGAAAATCGGTGTATCTCAAAAATCTAATTCGATAACCTAAAATACCTATTTCTCCGCCCTAACGGTCTTTGTAAACGTGCTCAATAATTTAATACTCGAAATCGACAATTGGTTTTATAAAACAAAAACAATTCTTATTTGTTCCTGCATAACTAATTAAGTTTAAATATGAAATAGAAAGCCCAACATCAAACGAATAAAGGTAATAATCATGAAAAACAAAAAGAAATGATTGCAATCGGAACACAGTCCGCCATTTTGTTCTGTCAAGGCAAATACGACGCCGTTCCGTTTTTCACAGAAAATTGAGAAAATAAGCAAATCGTTCGATGCTGAGCTTTACAAAACAAACAAAATAGCCTTACCTCGACTCCTGTGATGGTTTCCAAGAGTTCTGAGAGCGTGATGGCCTTGTCCCCATCCATCATGACGGTGTCTCCGAGATAGACTTGCCCTTCCGATGTATCGCCCAAGCAAATTCGGCATTTGTCGCCGCCGTCCCCACGAACAATATGCGATACAAGAGCTTTTATATCCACTTGTCGACTCATTTTCGATGTTTTTCAGGGTTTTCATGTAACAATTTCACCGTTTATTTTACGAATTTTCATTAAAATTACGGACGCTCCGTGTCAAACAGATCCAAACGCAAGCAAATTGGTGACTCGTAGTGATGGGCAAGCAATAATGAAATGATTTCTTGCTGATTCTACTCGCCCTGAAGTAGATTCTTCTGAACTTGTTCAGTGTTATTTCGTTATAGGGCGACCTTAGACTATTTATATAGGGACGAGTTACGCGTGTCATTCTACTAAGCAACATTTCTGTCACTTTTTGCGAGGGGTGAGGTAACATGAAATCAGCGACTTTGGATTTTATTCCCCATAAGTTTAGATTATAATTTTGAATGTTAAAAATCATGAAAGTAGTCTCGTGTGAACCCCAAACGTTCCAAGTTCAAAATTATTGTTTCGCTATTATAGGCTGTCTTTCAGTGTAATTGCATTTATTACGTAACAATGTCACAAATTACAATAATCAAGTTAGACTAAACTAAACACTAAACTTAAACCATACTAAACATTCTAAAAAACTTACCCTAAACTTAAACCATACAATACAATCCTAAACTACAAATTTTACTAATTCTACTTAATTGAAAAGCCCACCCCATAGGCTGTCTTGTTTAGTGATAAGGTATAAAATTGGGTTTAAATGCACAAGATCAATTGTTCTTATACCGTGGCAGAGAGGAAATGCTACCACAAGGAGAGTGCCTATATTAATTGTCTAAGAGTGCGACATAAAAGAGTAGACAAAAGTGGAGAGCACCACTTCTTTGTAAGAACGTCAAAATCACGTATAAACTGGCAATACCAGCTTACAATTTGTACTAAAAACGAGATAATTTATTCAAGGTAACAATAAATGGGTAACAATAATATAACACACAAAAGTAATACTATCTTGATAAAATATACAATTCTAATCTAATTACCTAAAAAAGCAAATATATAAAGAACAAACTATTTACATAACAATGGTAAATAAAATAATTTATAAAATACTTAGCTTAACCTAATTCAACTTAACACCATTTAGGCTTGGGAGTTGTCCCCCGTCGGGAACGTGCCCATTATTGAGGCTGCGTTGACCCGTCGTATGGCCAACGATATTCTTTGTACCAGAAACGAGCCGGAACGAGGGTCGCAGCCAGGGCCTACCCGCACATTCGAACTTGGTAATTGCGTGAACGTTTTCGTTCCAATGTCAACTCTATTACAATGAAGTGCGGACCGAAACAGTGGCGATAAAAACAGTAGCGAACATCGAAAGTCCGGGTACAGGGCCTGTACTAAAATATTATTTAGTTCCTTTTGCCACCGTTTTCTACTCTTTTTTTGTTGCTTTGTACGTTATTTAAAAACGCAAATATTATTATTATTAGTTAGATCATTTAGATTTTGAATTATAAGATCATCTAATAGATGATAGGTGTTTTGAGTAAGACAGAGGTTGAGACTCAGAGACGATTTTTAAATTATAGTTCGAACTAAGTAGGGTCAAAAATGTAAGGATTTTGACATACGTGAGTCGAACTAAGACTTAAAAATCGTCTCTGAATCTCAGCCTGAGACAATAAAAAACAGTTCAACAACAAAAAATTTGACTCAAAATTAGAACTGTCTTTCTGTTCCTTAAAACAAGCCGTGTAAGTTCGGCTTTAATCACATTCTTATAGAATAGAATAGACTACCCTATTTCTTTACATGATAAGTGTCGTATTCGTATGTATGAGACGACCAGTTGTATGGAACAGTGATTACAGCTTTATTTTTTCATCGTTTTTCAATGAAAATGAAAAAAATTATGGGCGAAAGACTGTCACCACGAAATCCACGAATGGTAGTGAGTTTATATAGGAGTCAGAAAAGAATCGAATCACCTCTTTTTTTTTTTTTTTGGTTCAGTTCAAGGTAAAGCGATTATAGTATCGCATACAACCGATGTCAGGAATAAATACTCTCATTTATAGCAAATAAAACGTTGGTGTTCGACGTTTCAACGCTTCTTTGGAGTTTTTGGAGGCAATCGAGAAACGCAGGAAACGCAGAGAAGTCCACAGGAAAGAGGTGAACCGACCGCTTGCCGCGCTACAAAAGAACGGAACACTTTTCCTGTTCACGACCCACACCATCATATTTCACTGAACTGTATATTGTTCACTTGCACGACACTTTGTTACGCAAAACAACACCGATTTTACGAACCAAAACTCACTATAAACAATAAAAATTCGACGAAATATGAGGACTCCAAACGTATCTGTTCAAATCCCGCCAAAAACTCCTCGAATCACCTCTTTAAGACGATGGACAACACTCAACCACATGATTTTTTTTTCAGTGTTACCATCTCTGAAAACAAAAGTGCTTTTAAAAATATTAAAATGAAAAAAAGAAAAAAAACATTCCGTTGTTTGTAATGCAGATTAGCTTGCTACATATCGGTAATCTGTGATGCAGATAATGATTTGCCTGAACACGTTTATAATTTTAAGAACTCTGACTGAGCATTTAATTTATCATAGAAGCTAGAACCAACACAGAACGAACGGTGTCAATTTTGGCAACACTGACTGTTGATTGTCATTGTCAAATTTGGATCTCTGTGAACTTGTAGAAAAATATTCAAAATGGTAATTAAATTTATATTTTCCTGTGTAATCTCTAACATTTCAGCTATAATTTAGTGACTTATACAAAGCGCTGTGTATAAATTATCCGTTTACGCTAATATTTTGTTGGTCAAATGTGTATTTATCAGTGATAAAAGTGTTTCAAAATCCTTTGGTTATAGTTCGAGAAGATTTATATTTTTATTCGTATTTTCTTCAATTTCTTGTGATAACTGTATAATATGGGTATGAAATCTTGTTGTTGAAACTGTAGGCAGTCTGTTTACTGAATGTTTCAGTCTAAATTGCTTGTAAATAAATGATTTTCATAAATTGAAAGTCTGTACTGCGCCGACATTCTTTTGTCTATGTATTTTAGTCACAGGTGCATATCGCGACCTTATGTTCATATGATTCACGATATATGACTGAAAACTTAACAAATTCTAAGTTTTAAGTCAAGAACTCCGATGAGAAACTGAAAAACTTACTTTGTATACAGTTTTTTTGGGGTTTAATTTAACCTAGAAATTAATACTTAACATTATTTGGTGCGTTCTAATATCTTACAGTATAATCTAATTTTATATTCTATTTTATTTTAGTTGGCCCGTTAGCTCAGTTGGTAGTGAACCTGCCTGCTGTGCCGAGGGTCGCGGGTTCGAATCCCATAAGGGACTAATATTTGTATGATGAATATGAATATTTGTACCCAAGTCATGGATGTTTGTATCTAAAATACAGGTTGTCCAGTTAATAATGGATAACCCTGTAACTCCCGATAGAGGACCTCAAACCCATTCACAAAATGGACTTTCATGTCCAGTAAAAGTGCCACGGTTTTTGAGATATCATCATCATCACCATAACAGCCGATAGACGTCCACTGCTGAGCATAGGCCTCTCCCAAGCAGGGGGATATACAGCACGGCCTTGATAATCCGTAACCCAGCTCGTCCGAACGCCTCTATAATCCGAACGACCCCCCTTACCCCTGCGCAACCGCTATTTCTCACAGTTTCTGTCCCGCAGTGCGATCTGAACGCTTTGTGCATCCGAACAGGGTATAAATTTTCGGTGTTCGGATCATCGAGGCCCTGCTGTATGAAATTTTTGAGATATGTGGACTTTTAATTTTTTTCTGGAATTTTGGACCTTTGTCACTGTTTTGAACCGTCATGGCCACAAAAGAAGAAATTTTTGCAGTCTGCTTTTTGCATACTATTTTGTAAAAGTGGTGCTATCAGACATGCATAATACAGTGTAGCTAGGTTTGTTCTATAAAATAAAAAAAGAATCTAAAAGTCAACATTAAACTTTCCCCGGAATTTTCACCCAAGTTGGAGCATGTGTGGTCTAAAAAAAATTTATAGATACCAGGGTGGTCAATTTCCTCAAAAGTTGCCTGTTTAATGAAGATTTCAAAACGGTATAATACATGCTATTTGTTTCTTTAGAACTAGAGATATTTCTGTTCAAAAACAAGTATTTCTTGACGGCCCGGTAGCACAGTCGGTAGTGAACCTGCCTGCTGTGCCGAGGGTCGCGGGTTCGAATCCCGTAAGTACCCGAGTCATGGATGTTTGTATCTATATATGTATTCTATATCGTTGTCTAGTCATCATAATACAAGTCCAGGCTAGATTCTGGTACTTTAAATGTGACTAGATAATTTATGTGACATTGTCCAAGATATTTATTTATTTATTTATTTCTGCTAAATCCACCACCGCCACACTCTCCTGTTTCTGTATAAACCGCGTCTAAAATAACAGAGCCGATGATTAAACCAAACGGATCCAATTACTGAAACAAGTCCGTGTGGATCACGATAGTAGACATGAGGCTCTTTCTACAATATTGGTTACATTAATGCATATGTATTCCACGATTCAATATGGATACGAAATAAAACTAAATAAGAAAAATTTATTTTGCAGCAACCACAGATCCTAGTACTCAAGGAGGGGACGGATCAGTCCCAGGGCAGGCCGCAGTTGATCTCCAACATCAACGCTTGCCAGCTCGTCGTAGATGCTGTAAGTAACAACCACAGATCCTAGTGCTGAAAGAGGGGACGGATCAGTCCCAGGGCAGACCGCAGTTGATCTCCAACATCAACGCTTGCCAGCTCGTCGTGGATGCTGTAAGTAACAACCACAGATCCTAGTGCTGAAGGAGGGGACGGATCAGTCCCAGGGCAGACCGCAGTTGATCTCCAACATCAACGCTTGCCAGCTCATTGTAGATGCTATAAGTAACAACCACAGATCCTAGTGCTGAAGGAGGGGACGGATCAGTCCCAGGGCAGACCGCAGTTGATCTCCAACATCAACGCTTGCCAGCTCGTCGTAGATGCTGTAAGTAACAACCACAGATCCTAGTACTGAAGGACAGACGGATCAGTCCCAGGGCAGGCCGCAGTTGATCTCCAACATCAACGCTTGCCAGCTCGTCGTAGATGCTGTAAGTAACAACCACAGATCCTAGTACTGAAGGACAGACGGATCAGTCCCAGGGCAGGCCGCAGTTGATCTCCAACATCAACGCTTGCCAGCTCGTCGTAGATGCTGTAAGTAACAACCACAGATCCTAGTGCTGAAGGAGGGGACGGATCAGTCCCAGGGCAGACCGCAGTTGATCTCCAACATCAACGCTTGCCAGCTCGTCGTTGATGTAAGTAACAACCACAGATCCTAGTGCTGAAGGAGGGGACGGATCAGTCCCAGGGCAGACCGCAGTTGATCTCCAACATCAACGCTTGCCAGCTCGTCGTAGATGCTGTAAGTAACAACCACAGATCCTAGTGCTGAATGAGGAGACGGATCAGTCCCAGGGCAGACCGCAGTTGATCTCCAACATCAACGCTTGCCAGCTTGTCGTGGATGCTGTAAGACGCTGAAATCAATGTATCATAAGCAGAGGTTGTATCGTGCTGTCCACAATCGTATTTTTTTATTTCTAAACAATTAAACAATATTTCCAAAAAAACAAGAATGTCACATTGTCGTCATTGCTGATTATAAAGACGATTGGCAGATTTGGACCCAGCCATTTTTTACGAAAACTAAAAGCCATTCAGGATGGGGGTCATAATTCTTATAAACAGAAAAAATTAAGGCATTTTAAAAAAAAACTTTGACATCTCCAGAAGTCCGGATTCAAAAGTAGAAATTACTAGTAAAATAGACAAATCGTCCAAAAGCAGTAGCAAAACGCAACCACGACAGCTATTTCCATCTAATATTATCACTGAGGTATTTCTGGTCGTTACGGAACGTATTTGGTTTGGTTGAACTGATAGATCGTTTTCTTCCATTATCATAACATAATATGGTACGGTTATCGTGAATTTTCATAAAAATAAACACAATGAATACGTAGAAGATTGAGTGGACTATCTAATAAGAAAGATTATGAGTTTCACACACTTGATACAAAAGGTATCATAAGGAAAAATACCTTTCCCCCAACTTCTACAGGTTACAACCAATTTACTTTTTTGTTCGTTTTGTTTCACTCTACACGTATTACTAAGTTTCATTCATGTATGGGACCTCTAAGTCTGGGTCTCAAATTGTATGGCCTTCCGCCAAACTTCTTTATAGGGGTTTGTTTTTATAATGTTTGTAGTTATTATCTTTAAACTGCCAAAAGTGGCATAATAATCCGTAATTTTTTGATAAATTGAAATCCAAACAGGACTACAATGTGACATCCTTTTTTTTTTGGAAATGTTTAATTGTTTAGAAATCAAAAACGATTGAAGGCAGCACAATAGGCTCGGTACCCTCTTAACACTTGAACTGCTGACGACCTACGCCGTAGGTCGGCGACAAATGGGCCGCAGTGCTGAAGAACCCACGTAACGAGCCGGTTCAATTGCATTTCGCCTATGCTCATGACCTACCGCGCGTGTAACCGAAAACCTTACGTCTGTGCGGGTGACTCACGACGCGAGCCACATTATCGTTTCAACGTTACGACTGTGCGCACGAGCTACGAGGGGGGTCAAGTGCTATTGCATTTCACCTGTGCTCATGACCTCCAGCGTGAGTCACCCAAACCTTACGCCTGCGCCTTAACCTTACCCACGAGGTGAGCCGCATTGGTCTGTTTACGCTACGACTGTGCGCACGACCCACGAGGGCCGTCAGTTTCAGCACGGCGCGAGGATCATGGTTTTGAGCTTAGCAGCAAAAGTGTTAGCAGGGCTTTTGCAAGCGATGGCTTGTAACACTGTAATCATTGCTGCTTGGCTAGTAAGATTTCTGCGCGGGACAATTAAACCCACGCTTTTCAGAGAGTGAATATTGCGCTTGCTCCTACAAGTAGTATGGGAAAAGCCGAGTCACATGCAAGTAAAGAAATTATACTAGAGGGGCAGTCCCATATTCTTTTTGCACTTGCCCACAAAAAATTTCCCTTTCGAATTCAAAGAGCCGATGATTAAAGCAAACGGATCCAATTACTGAAACATGTCTGTGTGGATCAATATAGTAGAAATGAGGCTCCCATAATTAAGCTATAACCTGGAGAAACCCATTGCAGTGGCAAGGATTTTAATCAAAATAGGTCCAGTAGTCGAACTCTGTCTTGCTTTATGCTCGAACAAACAAATAGAAAGAATAAACAAAAACTGGTGATTTGGAGTCAGGGACACTTAAACACCATTAGAGTTTAACCTCATCTGGCAGCACCGCATCGCCTTTTTCTGTCGCTCCATCCTTTTCTGTCACTCAGGAACGTCATTTGCTAGAACGGAACGCGAACGCACGCCGCAGCACCACCGCGCGCGATCGCGTTCCGACTACCTTATTTGCTCTAGCAAATGACGTTCTTGAGTGGCAGAAAAGGATGGAGCGACGAAAAAAGGCGATTCAGTGCTGCCAGATGAGGTTAAACCCTAATCATGACCTTTTTCTTTGATGATTTATGGTTGGGCTATTGCAAGCAAGGGTCGTTATGTAACACTGTGACCATCGCTGGTCCTTTGTGTTCGCCCCAAGCTCACCCATATTTACGCATACCTCCGAACTTATAGGTAACTATTAAATAATCTGTGCTTATAGTATTTTCTTTTCATTCTCGGGAATGCAGGGTTCCTCACGATGTTTTCCTTTACCGCCGAGCTATTAAACGATAAATACAACAATACTTAAATTCTGTAGAACTTAGCGCTCTTACAGACCAGCGACACTTTGCGGTCGCAGAGGGTCGCGCGACGGTCGAACGTCGACCCACGGCGACCGTAAAGTCTATAAGCGCGACCCTCTGCGACACACGGCGACCGTAAAGTGTCGCTCGTCTGTAAGAACGCTTAGTGGTACAAGGTACAGGCCAGGAATCGAACCGCCACCTCATGATTGAGGCGCTAGCTCTCTTCCGTATGGGTTATCATCCCTTTGTCCTTTGTAAATAATCTTCAATGTACGGTACGGTACACACTTGTGTTACAGCTTTATAATATTGCAAACTAGCGACTCGTCCCGGCTTCGCACGGGTACAATGCTACTGCAATTATATACGTATAACCTTCCTTTATCTATTAAAAAAACCGCATCTAAATCCGTTGCACAGTTTTAAAGATCTAAGCATACATAGGGACAGACTGTGGGAAGCGACTTTGTTTTATACTATGTTGTGAAGATAGTAAATGAATGAGATGTGTATGTTTGCAGGTGCGCACGACCCTGGGCCCGCGCGGCATGGACAAGCTGATCGTGGACCACAGCGGGAAGGCCGTCATCTCCAACGACGGGGCCACCATCATGAAGGTGACCCATTTTATGTATTTAACAACTTCAACTTCAAAGACTTTCTTCAATTCAATTCAATTCAAATAATTTATTTCAGACAAGATATCCATATAGTGTTAGTATACATGTATCTTACAGCTAGTGTTAGTTTATTGCGACACAGGTAATATAAAGATGGTGAACAGTATTTTAGATAGAGCTCTGTGATGTGCCCATGAACAAATTGATATCATTGGCATCCTTTTAAACTAAAAGTCTACCCATCAAACTGAACAACTTTTACTATGGGAGCAAACCGATCGGAGCAAGAAAATAATCAGCTGTTGCATACATTTGAGTCGAGTAGGCATTGCAGTTTAGTATGGAACAGCTGGATGTTATTTCCCCGAAACTGTTCACCAATGCGCTGGAAGACGTGTTCAAGACGCTCAATTGGAAAGGACGAGGCATATCTGTGAACGGCGAGTACATCTCACATCTGTGCTTTGCGGATGACATTGTCGTCATGGCGGAATCGCTGCAGGACCTCAGTGGCATGCTTAGCGACCTTAATGCCGCTTCCCGACGGGTCGGTCTCGGCATGAACTTAGACAAGACGAAAGTCATGCTTAATTCTCATGTCGAGCCAGAGGCGGTATACGTCGGTGAGGCGGCGATAGAAGTTGTGCGAGACTATGTCTACCTTGGACAGACTATAAGACTAGGTAGAAACAACTTCGACAAGGAGGCCGCTAGGCGCATCCAACTAGGATGGGCTGCTTTCGGGAAACTCCGTCACATATTTTCCTCGGCTATACCACAATGCCTCAAGACGAGGGTGTTCAATCAGTGCGTCCTGCCAGTAATGACATATGGTGCGGAAACATGGACCCTGACGATAGGACTAGTTCATCAATTCAAGGTCGCTCAGCGAGCTATGGAGAGAGCTCGGTGTTTCTCTGAGACATCACATTAGAAATGAAGTGATACGTCAGAGAACTAAAGTGGTTGACATAGCTCAGAAAATTAGCAAGCTGAAGTGGCAATGGGCTGGTCATATCTGCCGAAGAACTGACAACCGGTGGGGTGTAGAGTTCTAGAGTGGAGACCGCGAACTGGTAGGCATAGTGTGGGACGCCCTGCTGCCCGCTGGACAGACGACCTAAAAAAGGTAGCGGCGAGCGACTGGACAAGGAAGGCTGAGGACAGAGTTTTGTGGCGCGCCTTGGGATAGGCCTATGTTCAGCAGTGGACGATAATAGGCTGATGATGATGATGATGATGATGGAACAGCTGATTTTTTGTTGCTCCGATCAGTTTGCTCCCATAGTAAAAGTTGTTCAGTTTGATGGTGTTATAACTGGTATAAATCGGGAGCGTATCCAATCAAACACGTTGGTAATTGCAAACTGACTTTTGTTAGAAGCGAGGTTAGGCACAGTACATCTATCATATAGGTAGCTATACAACAACATAGTGTAGCTACTACGTAGTAAACATGATATAGTCTATAACCTTAGCTAGATACATATTTCTGTACAACCACAACAGATGGGAAGACTCTTAGTTTAAAAGGATGCTAATGACATCAATTTCACCCGGTATAATTTCAGATTTTAAAGTTACAAACCAGTACTATTGTTGAATCGTGATATTCAAAATCATGACCGAATGAATACACAAATTTGATACTATTTTGGTAATTTTCTACTGAAGATAGCAACATGAGACTTTAAAAAATCGCACTGCAGGAAATATGATTTTGACCCCAATTCTTTTGCACAAAAACTAAAAAGCTTCCTCATTTCAAAAAGTTACTACAACCTTAATGATTTTTTCCAGGACAACAATGTTCTAATATTTTAGGCTCTTGACGTTAACGTCGACATCTCTATTACTTAAACGAATAATTAAGTAGACAATTGTAATTGTAATAAAACTTTCAGGCCCTCTGCAATTATATTGCCATGCCCTAACAGGGCGTCACAATAATTTAATAAGATCTTGTGTTACACGTGAGTATGTACTTCATTATTGTGATACTGCAAATAAATACTGAATACTGAATACTGAATTTATTACAGTTTACGAGCTTTTACCCGCGACTTTGTCCGCATAAGATTTTAAGTCAGATGATAAGCTATCAAACTAAAAAAGTTTCATCAAAATCGGTTCAGTAGTTTTTGCGTGATACTCGAACAAACAAACACCCAAACAAATAAACAAACAAATAAATAAACAAACAAATAAATAAACAAACAAACAAACAGACAGACAAAAAATCCAAAAATTGGTGATTTGGAATCAGGGACAGGTAAAAACCATGTCGTAATTTTTTTTGTAAATATATTCAATGTACAGACACATTTCTGTTACAGTTTTATAATAGTTTAGATTAGATAGATGATATGTTCATGATTGATTTGAAATAATGCTAATGAAAGAACTTGTTAAACAAATTATTTGTTGTTTTCCAGTTATTGGACATTGTCCATCCAGCTGCCAAGACACTAGTGGACATCGCTAAATCACAAGATGCTGAGGTAAGAATTGATTTAATTCTTTACATTACTAGCTGACCCGGCGAACTTCGCACCGCCTCAGAATCAGTTTTTCCCGACACACACTTGGCCGTTTCTTGTTTATAAACATTCCCTGGCATGTGCACAACAACCCATCAAAGTTTCATCGCAATCGGTCCAGCCGTTCTCGAGTGATGTCGTGACCAAGGGAAATAGGGATAAATTTTGTATACAGGGTGATATTGATATCATTAGCATCCTTTTAAACTAAAGAGTCTACCCATCAAACTGAACAACTTTCACTATGGGAGCAAACTGATAGGAGCAAAAAAAAAATCTGCTGTTGCATACATTTGAATCGAGCAGGCAGTTTAATATGGGACAGCTGATTATTTTGTTGCTCCAATCGGTTTGCTGCCATAGTGAAAGTTGTTCAGTTTGATGGGTAGATTCTTAGTTTAAAAGGATGCTAATGATATCAATTTCACCCTGTTGATTAAAAACTGCAATGCAATAGGATTTCTATGCAGTTTTTTGTAATCGAATGCCACACCTAGAAATATCTAGTTTGGGCCCAAATGTCTAACAGCTTTGTGGAAATTCCATATCCTCGAATCTTCAGAGTTTAATGATGACCTGACCCTCTAGCATGATTTCTCTACTTGCGCGCGATACGGCTTTTTTTCATGCTACAAGTCGCGGCAAGCACGTCTTTCGCTCTCCGAAAAGCGCGGGAACAGGCTATTTTGAATGCAGTGAAGGCGCGTCGCGCGCGTGTAGAGAAATCATACTAGACGTGCAGGTCAGAGAAGCTGGTTACGAAGTCATCAATGGCCTCGATTCGGACTGTGCCACGACTTAACTAAATTTATTCCTGTCACTTTCTAAAATAAGATTAAGAAAAGAGACAGAAAACCAACAGCTGACTTTAGTGCTGCCAAAGTGACGTTACACGCCCAAAAACGCTTTAAATAAGATGGCGTACATTATGATGGCATCTTATTTTGGGCGTGTAACGTCACTTTGACAGCACTAAAGTCAGCTGTTGGTTTTCTGTCTCTTTTCTTAATCTTATTTTAGAGAGTGACAGGAATAAATTTAGTTAAGTCGTGGCACAGTCCGAATCGGTACCAATGTATCATTTCAATGATTATAAACACGGATCCAATTTCCTAATTAAATTTGAGGACAACACATACTATGAGAACCTTAAACTGAACAAACCCACATAACATACAAAACAAACAGTTGACCAGTGTGTATGTGTTACCACAGGTTGGAGATGGTACCACGTCCGTGGTGATCCTCGCTGGGGAGCTTCTGAAGAGATTGAAGCCTTTCGTTGAAGAAGGTATGTGGATTACAGATTCAGTTCCGTCCGAGATCGCGCACTGTTCGGACGTGTGACAACTCAGCGTAAAATACTTAGCAAATTTTACAAATTTTATTAGTAGTTTAAATTGTGATTGGTTATCGGTTGAAATTTTCGATTCCTTATCCTTCCTTAAGTGTTCTTACCTGCTGGCTCCTCCCACTGGGCCGTCCTAGAGCGAGATACATAGTTCTTCGAAAAATACGTCGTTTGCAAGAAGTGTCCTATTCGCCGAGGTTTGAACCCCGACCCCCAGAACAACAGGCGCCCCTCCGCGCCACTGCACCAAGTAGCTATCGTAGTAACACGTCGAAATATCCAAGTATATACCACGCAGTGCTACGCGTGAGTGACGTCAAGCGACCCGCTACGAGACCCCCGCCACACCTCCACGCGTGCTACGCCGGCGCCGGGGACCGCTACGAGTGCTACGCGCTACTACGCTCCACAGCTAACTGTAACTACGTGAGTCGTATTCGTTTCTGGTATAAATATACATTTAAAATGAGTCGACCGCGCCGCACTTCTCCTGCTACACTCAAGAACCCACTCTCGGAGACGGTCTCTGAACCGAACATGCTATTGTTGGGTATTGCTAACGAGCAAGAGAATACAAACAGTACTGGTCGACCTAAACGCCCTAGAACAGAGGATTCTCCACGCAATGAGTTGAGCGATTTTAAACATGAACTTAAGGATGAAATAAAACAAATGATTCAATCCTGGAAATCCGACCAAGAAACCTCCTTCACAAAAATTTTTACCGATCAAAATATTATTCTATCCAAGTTAGTAAATGAAATTTCCGACTTGAAACATCAAAACACACAAATCCAAAAAACTAATCTGGAGATAGAAAAGTCAATGTTTTTCATAAGCCAACAATACGAGGAAATGAAGAATGATATTATTACGTTGCAAAAAGAGCGCAGAGACGACAAAGAATACATTGAAAATTTGGAAGGAAAAGTACGAGATCTCCAACTGGCCTCGCGATCTTCCAGCGTCGAACTTCGGAACATACCTCCGAAGGATAATGAATCGACGAAAGACCTAAGCAATGTGATAACGAACCTTGGTGCAGCTCTGGATTTGAATATTCCTTCTTCTGCTATTAGGGACATTCACCGCCTTCCTGGGAAACCCGGTACACACAGAACTATAGTTGCCGAATTTACGTCAGTTGATATGAAAAACAGTCTTTTGTCGACAGCGAGAAGCTACAATCTTAAGCATGAAAAAGAAAACAAGCTGAATACACAAATCATCGGATTGCCTGGTGACCGACGTCCGGTCTATATTGCTGAACACCTCCTTCCCACTACAAAAAAGCTGTTCTTCCTGGCTCGAGAGTTTGCGAAACAAAATAATTACACTTTTTGCTGGTCAACAAGTGGTAATATCTTTCTCCGTAAAGAACATGGCTCCCGGCATATTTTAGTTAAATCTGAAAAACACCTAATGGAATTATGGCAGCAACACCAGTGACTATCCTTAAGCGTTACTACTCCTTTTATTTTAATTTTAAAAAGTTCTTTTATATTTTGTTACACTTTTTTACTACTTAATTATATAACTTTTACTAAATACACTAAAAAACCGCTGTACACTCTGCACAATACTTACACAACAAATTCTCACAAAAAACGTTTCCAAAACAACACAACTATCCATACTCACAAGCCTGACACACCAATCAACCTTCCTACTCTTCGTGCATTAATCTCCATATATATAGTTCCTCGACATCAATCTAGACGCTTTTCTTTCACTATAATCTTATCCAATCCCTACTACACCTTGTTTCTACCCTTTCAACTAAATACAAATGGCTAATTTACAAAGTTTTTTAAATGATCTAGATAATAATGCAAACTCTATACACCACATTTGTTTACCGGAAGATGTTAGTAAATATGTTGACCTAATGGGAAACCGCCTTAACGTTGCTCACATTAATATACGCAGCATTAATAAAAATCTAGATCACTTTCTAACTATACTTTCCCTTACATGTTTAAAGTACGACATTATAGTCTTAACCGAATGCTGGCTCAGTAAAGCTCCAAACACTCCCATAATCAATGGCTACACCTCTCACAGGACGTTTAACACAAAAAATCAAAACGATGGAGTAGTTATTTATATCCGAGCTGATCTGGACTTTACTGTGACTGAGCCCGATTTCTTGGATGCAAACTGCCTTACATGTAAGTATGGTGATAACTTAGGTTTGATTGCAATTTATAGATCTCCATCATACGACAATCTCGACAACTTTAATAATAGCTTAGATAGAATCATAAAATCTATGAGTACACTCAAAAATCTAATTATAATAGGCGACATGAATATAGATATAGTTAAAGACAATATGAGTGAAAATACAAACGATTACCTTGACCTTCTAGCCACACACGGACTTCTTCCGGCCTACCAATCTCCTACCAGAATTAACACATGCCTAGATCATATATTTATTAAAAGTGCTCAAGAATCCACGTCGCTAATTTTGGATACGAGGGTAACAGATCACTCTCCAGTGATTCTTAACATGAATATGGATCAAAACTTGTCTAAAAAAAAGGTTAGAACGCGCGTAGACTTTGATGCGGTAAAAAACGATATTGAAAATGCTAATTTTGACAATGTTATAACGAGTACAGATGTAAATATCGCAGCAGAAAAACTTATTCAGATCGTTAGTAATATTATAAAAACAAACACCACCAATGTCAAAGTTTCACGAAAAAACCATATCCTAAAACCATGGATCACCCTGGGCTTATTAAAATGCATTCGTAATAGGGACAAGATGCATAAAAATCTAAAGAGATCCCCAGATAATGCAATTTTAAAAATTACGTACACGCGGTATCGCAACTTCTGCAATAATCTGCTGAGAAAGCTGAAGATTCAGTACGAGAAGTGCGAGTTACAAAAAGCTTGTCACAATCCTAAAGCTCTCTGGCAGACAATCAAAAGTATAACTAATGCTAAGCCTCCTCGCTCTCCTCCCTCGCAACTTCTGAATCTTGATGGAGATCCCAAATCTTCTGCTAACCAGGTTAATAAGTTCTTTGCAAATATAGGTGCAAAACTCGCCGCTAAAATCCCTCTGCGTAAAGACGCGAATCCGATATGCACAGGGACTGGTTCACAGAGCAACTCCATGGTGGCTTTCGACGTAGATACCGGAGAAATAGAGCGGATAATTCTAGGCTTGAGAACTGACTGTGCGGTTGGTTGGGATGGCATATCTGCCGAAGTTATTAAATCTTCCCACAAAACTTTAGTGCCTCCCATCACCCATATATGTAATCTCGCGATCTCCACAGGGCTTTTCCCCAAGGCCTTTAAGAAAGCTCTTATCCATCCTGTTTATAAGGGTGGGGACAGAGATAGTGTCAATAATTACAGGCCTATTGCGATCCTGTCAACACTGTCCAAAATTTTTGAAAAGGTACTAAATAGTAGATTGACTGGATACCTTAAGAAGTTCAATCTCCTAGCTCCCAACCAGTACGGTTTCAGAGCAGGCTTCTCGACGGAGGATGCAGTCTTGGGTTTGACTGAACTAGTAGTAAAAAAACTGGATGATGGACAAAAGTGTGTAGGCATTTTTCTCGACCTATCGAAAGCGTTTGACACTGTCTCTGTCCCCATACTACTGAACAAATTGCAACGCTTGGGTATTCGTGGAACGCAGCTGGCTATATTTAAGGATTATCTTTCTGACCGAACCCAATCGGTAAAAATTGAATCTGTTCTTAGCGACGAGGAGGAAATTACTTATGGGGTACCGCAGGGCAGCATCCTTGGGCCGACGCTGTTTCTGCTGTACATAAACGACTTATGCTTAATGACACCCAGGCACTGTAACATTTATACATATGCTGATGATACTGCTCTCATTGCATACGGGAAAACATGGGCGGAGGCGAAGGCTAACGCAGAGAGTGCTCTAACTTTGGTTATGGAGTGGCTGCAAGACAACCTCCTCACGCTGAACTTGAACAAGACGTGCTACATTACCTTCTCAATTCGCTCTTCCTCGCGTCCTTCTCCTGATACCTTTTGCATCACAGCCCATACATGCCCATCCACACGTAGAAGAAACTTTAGCTGTGGATGTTACAACCTAACAAGAGCGGACAGTGTGAAGTATCTAGGAGTTCACATAGATGAGAGTATCAACTGGCATAAGCATCTCAATGAACAAGTACCCCGAATCAGAAGATTAATATCAATGTTCAAATCTCTTCGAAATGCAGCTGAGTACAAAACTCTTAAAACAGTTTATATGGCACTGTGCCAGTCGGTACTCTCCTATTGTATTACGGCATGGGGAGGAGCTGGCAAAACGGTATTCAAACGGTTGGAGAGGGCGCAAAGGGCTGTATTGAAGGTAATGCTGGGAAAACCATTTCTGTACCCTACCACCAAACTGTATAGAGATTGTAATGTATTAACTGTAAGACAGCTATATGTCCTTAGAATTATTCTTCGCAAGCATTCCTCACTGCCATTTAAACAGCTGAATACAGGCAGGAGACGCCCCGAACGGCCCTGTCCTGTGGCTCCATTCAAGACCTCTTTTGCTGGACAACAACATGCACAAAATAGTTCATGGGTCTACAATAAAATAAATAATGATCTAGAGATATTTCCCTTGAATAAAGCCGAATGTAAGAAAAAGCTCTTGAACTGGCTGCTGGAACATGATGGTGCCGAAACTGAGATATATGTTACCAGAACATATATTTGAACCCTGCACGAGAGACATGGCGGCGCGTTGGGCGTCTTGTCGCGCCTTTTATCGCACCTACTAAAGGTGAGATGGAGGGTGCGGCGAGGAGTTTAGCGCGGTGCCGTGCCACCCATGCAGACGCAACGTACACCCCCCCCCCCCCCCACACACACACACACACACACACACACACACACACACACACACACACACACACACACACACACACACACACACACACACACACACACACACACACACACACAGCACACACTATACAAATTTCTAATATGTACTTAATAATAATCTAAGATAACACAAATGTTTACGTACCTGTACCTACTTACGGTTATAAAAATTGTCCGACGTAATCTTGTCACTCTCATAAAAGACGGAACACTGTCCTCCAAAAGACAAATTACCTTGGATTCAAGGTAATCTAGCTTGGAGAACAGAGGTCCCTCAATTTCACATCCAACTTGCGCTCATTACAAAATAATGTATAAGTAACCGTGGTATCCTTCTGTTGGTATTTTGGTGTCAATAAAACATTTTTATTTTTTTATTTATTATTACTTTAGCTCACGTTTTTTATGTGGAATCGAGACGACTGTTAAGGACGAAACAACTATGAGGACTCTATGGTAGGACTATGTCTGGTCAGCTCCATACATTTTAGATTTAGTACCGTCTTGGCGCAAACAGATGACGCTACTGGCCTAAACGAGAGATAAATCTTAATTAAACGTTATTAGATCACAATTATTTGAGTTTTGTTCCACGGAAATAAATTATATAGATTAATTTTCTTAAAAATTTTAACAACAAATGTGTTTAACACTTATTTTAACGTAATTAAACATTGCTGTATTAGATTTTTGGTATACTCACATATTCACCATTAGTTTATCTAGTGAAATAAAAAAAAAATATCTACAGGGTGAAATTGATATCATTAGCATCCTTTTAAACTTAGAGTCTATCCATCAAACTGAACAACTTTTACTATGGCAGCAAATCAATCGGAGCAACTAAAAAATCAGCTGTTCCATACTAAACTGCAATGCCTACTCGACTCAAATGTATGCAACAGCTGATAATTTTTTTGTTCCGATCGGTTTGCTCCCGTAGTAAAAGTTGTTCAGTTTGATGGGTAGACTCTTAGTTTAAAAGGATGCTAATGATATCAATTTCATCCTGTAGTGTTTGTTTCATCGCAATCGCCTCACTAATTCAAAAGTCATATAATAAGTTTTTAAAGCCAATGATTAAACCAAACGGATCCAATTACCGAAACATCCATGTGGATAACCATCAAACATGAGGCCCCACCTTTTCAACTCCCAAAGTCCCAACTAAAAAATCAACAACAAAAATAAACTAGAACTATAATCTACCCTGTATAATATCGGCAAATATAAAATAACCGCGCCATATCTTGTGTTGCCAGGTGTACACCCGCGCATCATAGTACGCGCAGTTCGCACGGCGGCCAAGTTAGCCGTCGACAAGGTGAACGAGCTCGCCGTCAAGATCGACAACAAGTCGCCCGAGGAGCAGAGGTCGGTCGTTTGTGCTTGTTTGTTCTATTTGTTATAAACAGAGACAAGTTAGCCGTCGACAAGGTGAACGAGCTCGCCGTCAAGATCGACAACAAGTCGCCCGAGGAGCAGAGGTCGGTCGTTTGTGCTTGTTTGTTCTATTTGTTATAAACAGAGACAAGTTAGCCGTCGACAAGGTGAACGAGCTCGCCGTCAAGATAGACAACAAGTCGCCCGAGGAGCAGAGGTCGGTCGTTTGTGCTTGTTTGTTCTATTTGTTATAAACAGAGACAAGTTAGCCGTCGACAAGGTGAACGAGCTCGCCGTCAAGATCGACAACAAGTCGCCCGAGGAGCAGAGGTCGGTCGTTTGTGCTTGTTTGTTCTATTTGTTATAAACAGAGACAAGTTAGCCGTCGACAAGGTGAACGAGCTCGCCGTCAAGATAGACAACAAGTCGCCCGAGGAGCAGAGGTCGGTCGTTTGTGCTTGTTTGTTCTATTTGTTATAAACAGAGACAAGTTAGCCGTCGACAAGGTGAACGAGCTCGCCGTCAAGATCGACAACAAGTCGCCCGAGGAGCAGAGGTCGGTCGTTTGTGCTTGTTTGTTCTATTTGTTATAAACAGAGACAAGTTAGCCGTCGACAAGGTGAACGAGCTCGCCGTCAAGATCGACAACAAGTCGCCCGAGGAGCAGAGGTCGGTCGTTTGTGCTTGTTTGTTCTATTTGTTATAAACAGAGACAAGTTAGCCGTCGACAAGGTGAACGAGCTCGCCGTCAAGATCGACAACAAGTCGCCCGAGGAGCAGAGGTCGGTCGTTTGTGCTTGTTTGTTCTATTTGTTATAAACAGAGACAAGTTAGCCGTCGACAAGGTGAACGAGCTCGCCGTCAAGATCGACAACAAGTCGCCCGAGGAGCAGAGGTCGGTCGTTTGTGCTTGTTTGTTCTATTTGTTATAAACAGAGACAAGTTAGCCGTCGACAAGGTGAACGAGCTCGCCGTCAAGATCGACAACAAGTCGCCCGAGGAGCAGAGGTCGGTCGTTTGTGCTTGTTTGTTCTATTTGTTATAAACAGAGACAAGTTAGCCGTCGACAAGGTGAACGAGCTCGCCGTCAAGATCGACAACAAGTCGCCCGAGGAGCAGAGGTCGGTCGTTTGTGCTTGTTTGTTCTATTTGTTATAAACAGAGACAAGTTAGCCGTCGACAAGGTGAACGAGCTCGCCGTCAAGATCGACAACAAGTCGCCCGAGGAGCAGAGGTCGGTCGTTTGTGCTTGTTTGTTCTATTTGTTATAAACAGAGACAAGTTAGCCGTCGACAAGGTGAACGAGCTCGCCGTCAAGATCGACAACAAGTCGCCCGAGGAGCAGAGGTCGGTCGTTTGTGCTTGTTTGTTCTATTTGTTATAAACAGAGACAAGTTAGCCGTCGACAAGGTGAACGAGCTCGCCGTCAAGATCGACAACAAGTCGCCCGAGGAGCAGAGGTCGGTCGTTTGTGCTTGTTTGTTCTATTTGTTATAAACAGAGACAAGTTAGCCGTCGACAAGGTGAACGAGCTCGCCGTCAAGATCGACAACAAGTCGCCCGAGGAGCAGAGGTCGGTCGTTTGTGCTTGTTTGTTCTATTTGTTATAAACAGAGACAAGTTAGCCGTCGACAAGGTGAACGAGCTCGCCGTCAAGATCGACAACAAGTCGCCCGAGGAGCAGAGGTCGGTCGTTTGTGCTTGTTTGTTCTATTTGTTATAAACAGAGACAAGTTAGCCGTCGACAAGGTGAACGAGCTCGCCGTCAAGATCGACAACAAGTCGCCCGAGGAGCAGAGGTCGGTCGTTTGTGCTTGTTTGTTCTATTTGTTATAAACAGAGACAAGTTAGCCGTCGACAAGGTGAACGAGCTCGCCGTCAAGATCGACAACAAGTCGCCCGAGGAGCAGAGGTCGGTCGTTTGTGCTTGTTTGTTCTATTTGTTATAAACAGAGACAAGTTAGCCGTCGACAAGGTGAACGAGCTCGCCGTCAAGATCGACAACAAGTCGCCCGAGGAGCAGAGGTCGGTCGTTTGTGCTTGTTTGTTCTATTTGTTATAAACAGAGACAAGTTAGCCGTCGACAAGGTGAACGAGCTCGCCGTCAAGATCGACAACAAGTCGCCCGAGGAGCAGAGGTCGGTCGTTTGTGCTTGTTTGTTCTATTTGTTATAAACAGAGACAAGTTAGCCGTCGACAAGGTGAACGAGCTCGCCGTCAAGATCGACAACAAGTCGCCCGAGGAGCAGAGGTCGGTCGTTTGTTTTATTTGTGGTTATAAACAGGGGACGCAGACCTAAGATGTTTTTATATGTAGATGCATTGTCCGCGCTTCAAAATGGCAACAAAAAAGTAAGGTAATTGCCCGGCTTTCTCATAGTCACGCGCCGTCTAGTGTACGGGCTACACGTCACTATGTCGCGCCATTTTAAAGTGCAGTGATGTTAGCGTATGACGCGTCTATTTGTAAAACGTCATTGACGAAGACCTAGAGAGTATCAATGGAAAAATGGATGGATTATCTATACAAGGTAAAATTGATATCATTAGCATCCTTTTAAACTAAGAGTCTACCCATGAAACTGAACAACTTTTACTATGGGAGCGAGCGATCTTTGCGATCTTTTGCGATTGGAGCAAAAAAAAATCAGCTGTTCTATACTAAACTGCAATGCCTACTCGACTCAAATGTATTCAACAGCAGATTTTTTGTTGCTCCGATCGGTTTGCTCCCATAGTAAAAGTTGTTCAGTTTGATGGGTACTCTTAGTTTAAAAGGATGCTAATGATATCAATTTCACCCTGTATAAACAGCTTATACAAGATGGGGATCAACTGAATCTGACCAGATTTTTTTTTTAATTTTCATCCTACACTAATTCAAAAGTCATGTGTCACACGTTTTTAAAGCCAATGATTAAACCAAACGGATCCAATTACCGAAACATCCATGTGGATAACCATCAAACATGAGGCCCCCACCTTTTCACCACCAACTAAAAAATCAACAACAAAAATAAACCGGAACTATATCTACAGGGAACTACTGCGTAAGTGCGCGGTAACTGCGATGTCCTCCAAGTTGATCCACCAGCAGAGAGACCACTTCTCTAAGATGGTGGTGGACGCTGTGCTCTCTCTGGACGCCCCTCTGCTGCCCCTTGATATGATCGGTGAGTCATCAACATGATCAAATTGAACAACATTCATTATGAACTCCTATATGTATTGACTCTTCGACAAGTTCTGAATTGTATTAGTGTTAATATTCTTGCTTTAAATGCAAAGAAAACTAAATATATTAAATTCACTCTACCAAACGTTATAAATAATGAAAATAAAATAACTTTAGATAATGATATATTGCATTTCACAAGTAATACTGTATTTTTAGGGATAAAGATTGACTCGAGGCTGCAATGGGGTCCACATATAGAAACCCTAGCGGGTAGGCTGAGCTCGGCAGCTTATGCAGTTCGAAAAATTAGACAGCTAACTGATATAGCTACTGCAAGACTTGTATACTTCAGCTACTTCCACAGTATCATGTCTTATGGTATTTTGCTGTGGGGCCGTGCTACAGACGTCGAGGCTATCTTTATCCTTCAAAAGCGGGCAATTCGAGCCATTTATAATCTGCGTTGTCGAGACCTCACTACGAGATCTTTTTAAAGATATCAGTATTTTGACTTTCTACAGTCAATATATTTACGAAAATATTTTATATGTTCGGAAAAATTTGTCTCTCTTTCCCAAAAACAGTGACGTTCATAATTACAATACAAGAAATAAAAATAAATTAGTATTCCCACATTTTCGACTCAGTAAAGTCAACAGATCTTTCATGGGGCACTGTATACGCTTTTATAATAAGATACCAAAGGATATTCTAAACTTACCAGACAAAAAGTTTAAGTCCCATGTTAAACAAGTCCTCTGTAAAAAAGGGTTACAATAAACTCGATGATTATTTGAATGACCAAAATGTCTGGTCTTGACAATTTTACACTATGTAATGCAATATTGTATTTTAATTGTACTTTGTACATTTTGTTTTGTTTAAAAGATGTGTGTTGTAGAGTTTCTGGCCGCGTCTTCTCTCAACGGAACAACTTCCGACGCGGTGGTAGAGTCAAAGAATGACGTCAAAAAGCTATCTATGTGATATTATTTTGAATTAAAAAATGTTGATTTTGTCCCTTATAATCCCGAAAATTTTTTTTTTTACTCCAAATGTGTTATTTATTATTATTTTGGTTGTAAGGGCTTGGTCAATGACCAATAGCTACTGTGACCTGACTAGATCTATTGTAGCTGTCACCCTAGACCTAAAGGTAATTTCCTAGGCCCACGGACTTCATGAACCGTGTTATGGTTTTGGAGGGGAGGTCCCTAATGTCAGTAGGTGTTCTTACGTATCCACCTAGATGGCGACTCCTGCTGTGAATGAGTACTTCGCATTCGCAGAGGAGGTGTATGGGCGTTTCCTCTGCTTCACAGCAGAATCCGCAGGTGGGTGAATCTACAAGCCCCATTCTGTGTAGATGTTTGTTTAACTTGCAGTGTCCTGTTAAGGCTCGCACTAAGAGCCTTTAGTCGTTGCGGTTTGAATTGATGGCATCTGAGGTAAGTCTGTTTGAGAAGCCGGTCACAAGTTCTTTTGCGTGCCTCAGTCCTGGTGTATCCGACCAGAGCTTACGGCTTTGGTTCACGGCCCATTCCTTCAGCACACGTCTAGAGGTGTTGCGAGAGATTCCGCAGTAAGGCAAATGTGTTGAATATGTCTTTCTTTTGTGATTGCTTGATTATAATGTTTACTATTTCATCCATCAGGTATAAAGAAGGTATCAGGTGGCGCATTAGAAGACTCGTTCCTAGTGTCAGGAGTGGCGTTCAAGAAGACCTTCTCATACGCAGGCTTCGAAATGCAGCCGAAGAGCTATGACAACTGCAAGATAGCTCTCCTCAACATCGAGCTGGAGCTCAAGGCAGAGCGGGACAACGCTGAGGTAAGAAAAGAAATAGAAATGGAAATAGAAAGAGATAAGTCATAATTATAGCCCGGTAGCACAGTCGGTAGTGAACCTGCCTGCTGTGCCGAGGGTCGCGGGTTCGAATCCCGTAAGGGACAAATATTCGTATGATGAGTTAGACTAATTATATAGGGACGCGTAACCACGTGTCATTCTACTAACAAACTTTCTGCCACTTTTTGCGGGGGGCGAGGTAACATGTTATCCGCAACTTTGGATTTTATTCCCTATGACTTTAGATTCTAATTTTGAATGTTTAAAATCATGAAAGTAGTCTCGTGTAAACCCCAAACGTTCTAAGTTCAAAATTATTGTTTCGCTATTATAGGCTGTCTCGTTTAGTGATAAGGTATAAAATTGGGTGTAAATGCGCAAGATTAATTGATCTAATACCGTGGCAGAGGGGAAATGCTACCACAAGGCCGGTCCGGATATAATTAGTCTAAGTACGATGAATATGAATATTTGTACCCGAGTCATGGATGTTTGTATCTACAGGGTGAAATTGATATCATTGGCATCCTTTTAAACTAAGAGTCTACCCATCAAACTGAACAACTTTTACTATGGGAGCAAACCGATCGGAGCAAAAAAGAAATCAGCTGTTGCATACATTTGGGTCGAGTAAGCATTGCAGTTTAGTATGGGACAGCAGATTTTTTTGTTGCTCCGATCGGTTTGCTTCCATAGTAAAAGTTGTTCAGTTTGATGGGTAGACTCTTAGTTTAAAAGGATGCTAATGATATCAATTTCACCCTGTATATATGTATTTTATATCGTTGTCTAGTCATCATAAGATCATCATCGTCGGTCAGGAGATCAGATAGTTTGGAAAAAGTCATGATCACCGGCCGTATGGAGGGAAAGAGAGGTAGAGGACGCATGCCTACGAGATGGACCGATGTGGTGAAAGAAATGACCGAGACAACACTACAGGCCAGCATACACCGGGCTCAAGATCGAGCGGCCTGGAGAGCTGTGGTGGCACAAGCGACCCATGATGGTCACGTCCTTCAGCCATGAGGTTACGACCAAGAAGAAGAAGAAGAAGTCATCATAATACAAGTCCAGGCTAGATTCTGGTACTTTAAATGTGACTAGATAATTTGTGTGACAATGTCCAAGATATTTATTTAATTATAACGAAAGTCTTCGATCAGTGTGTGTTGCCAGTGATGACATATGGAACAGAAACGTGGTCGCTCACTCAAGACCTCATAAAAAGGCTGAAAGTCACCCAAAGGGCAATGGAGAGGGCTATGCTCGGAGTTTCCCTGCGAGATCGAATCAGAAATGAAGAGATCCGTAGAAGAATCAGAGTAGCTGACATAGCCCAAAGAATTGCTAAACTAAAATTGCGATGGGCAGGGCACGTTGCTCGCAGAACCGATGGCTAATAGGGTCGACTAGTTGTCGAGTGGCGACCGCGTAACGGAAAACGCAGCGTGGGTAGACAGTGACCTCCTACAAGGTGGACCGACGACCTGGTGAAGGCGGCGGGAACCCGTTGGATTATTATTTTAAAGTCAGTTCTACAGGAGTGCATAACTGTTTTACGAATTACCCGTTCGTCGAAATCACGGTTCACAAATGTTTCGTCAGCACGGTTCGTCGAAGAATGTAAGTTTTCATACTTCGACGAACCATGCTTTCGTTGAACAGTTCTTTCGTCGAACGAAACAGTTGTGAACCGTGATTTCGACGAACGGGTTTTCGTAAAACAGTTATGCACTCGTTCTACAGGGTGTAAGTGACAGCTTAGCAAACATTGAAACGGTGAACTCAGACCATCAAACCGAACAACTTTCACTATGGAGCCTACCTCAGGAAACGCGAAAAAAATCAGCTGTCCCATACAAAACTGCTGTACCTATCCAACTAAAATGGGACAGTTGATTTTTTTTCGCGTTTCCTGAGGTAGGCTCCATAGTGAAAGTTGTTCAGTTTGATGGTCTGAGTCACAGATTACCCCCAATAGATACCGCATACAGGGCCGCCGACGCTCGCACACATCTATGGTTTTTCACTGATATAAGCAACGCGAGTGAGCGAGCTAGAAGTGGTGCGACCTTGAAATGGCCAATCACGTTGCACCGTTTCGTGCCCCGCTACCCGCACCTACCGCCAAAAATGGCGACTTCGGGCGTGAACAAAATGTTCATTATGCGGTATCTATTGGTGCAGTCCACTATATGGATAATATTCTCTAAGAGTGGTGCTATCGAACGTGCATGAGATAGTTTGTATTTATTATTTATTTTTATTTATTTCCTTTTTGGAGAACTTACAGCTAAATAACAGTTCGGTTTCTACAAAGACAGATTGATAGTTAGATGCTGATGGTAATCGGTGGTCTGCGTTCACTGTTTCAGTATTTGCTGGGCTGTCACTTACGCCCTATATTATCTAAACTATTATAAAACTGTAACAGAAGTGTGTCTGTACATTGAAGATATTTACAAAAAAAAGATTACGATATGGTTTTTAGGCTTCCCTGATTCCAAATCACAAATTTTTGAACTTTTTGTCTGTCTGTTTGTTTGTTTGTTTGTTCGTTTGTTTGTTTGGGTGTTTGTTTGTTCGAGTATCACGCAAAAACTACTGAACCGATTTTGATGAAACTTTTTTTGTTTGATAGCTTATCATCTGACTTAAAATCTGGTATATAATTTATGCGGACGAAGTCGCGGGTAAAAGCTCGTATACTCTATTCTTTTTCTATGGTCTTGCGTGGATCACTGTTTAAATAAGTTAAAAAAACACAACCTTACCAATGATTAAACCAAACGGATCCAATTACCGACTCAACCATGAAGATCTACCTCAAAATGAGAACTCAAACAAAATTCTCCACAAATTAACCCCCTACACACCCGATCTTACCCTCGTAACCCCCCGCAGGTGCGCGTAGACAATGTGTCTGAATACCAGAAGGTGGTGGACGCTGAGTGGCAGATCCTGTATGAGAAACTCGCCGCTCTTCACGCTAGCGGCGCCAATGTGGTGCTCAGCAAGTTACCTATAGGCGATGTCGCTACGCAATACTTCGCTGATCGGTGAGTGAGATTTTTTACCTTTTTTTTAGCAAGTCCTCTTTGAAAAACGTTACTATAAACTCGATGATTATACAGGGTGTACAATAAAATGGGACAGCCACTCAAAAGGGTGCTTCAGACCATCAAACTGAACAACTTTCTCTACGGGACCAATATCGAAATCGCGAAAAAAAATTCCGCTCCCCCATACAAAACTGCAAACATAACTCGACTGAAATGTATGGGACAGCAGATTTTTTTTTCGCGATTTCGATATTGGTCTAATAGAGAAAGTTGTTCAGTTTGATGGTCTGAAGCACCCCTTTAAGTAGCTGTCCCATTTTATTGTACACCCTGTATGAATGACCAAAATGTCTGGAGTGCGATTTTTGAACTCATTCGTTGAACTCGGCAGATATGCATCTTTCTACCGCTGATTTGACTTTCAAAAATCATACTTTAGAAGTGCGATTTTTGAAAGTCAAATCAGCATTAGAAAGATGCACGCCTCCATAGTATCCGTATCTGTATGTGTCCGTATAGCTAGCGTACACATGAAAGGGATCTGGCTGGAATTGATGCCAATAAATAGTTCCTAAATAGTGCCTAATTAGTACCTAGGTCAAATAAATAGTGCCTACTACACCGTACTGTACTAGTAGTACATACAGATATCGATTTTTTTTACCTGGTACGCTGGCTTGACGTCAAGGCAGCGTACACATTTTCTGTGGCTAAGGCTAGGCGCAAACGGGCCACCGACCACAGCCACCGGTGACTGTAGCGCGCCACCGCCACATTAAGCTTAGTGTCAGAAGCGAGCGACAGCCACCGGTGTCTGGAAACCGCCACAATTTACCTTCTCGACTTCTCGTTGCGTTAACTGCGCGGGGGGTGGAGCAGTGCGACAGTGGCGGGTGTCAGCGTTTTGTGTGTCACGTAGCGACCACTAGTGGCGAGTCGCGGACACTACTGTAGCGAGTGGCGGCCACCGGCTACACGTGTGCGGGCGCGTCTAACAAATATATGAAAAAGTGTGTTAAGTCGCGGTCGCTGGCCACCGGTGGCTGTGGTCGGTGGCCCGTTTGCGCCTAGCCTAAAACGGCTTGCATTGCAGCATCAAATTTACACTCAAAAAATAGTGCTCAAATAGTGCCCTAGGCATCCAAAATCTCATGAGGCTAGGACTTCAGGGAGCGGAGATATAAATAAGTCTTTTAAATAAACCACAGAGCTGGCGTTGCGCTGGCGTACACACGAATTAACAATTTTTTTCTTACAGAAGGAGACGATTCTTTTCATAATAACTACATCAAATAAATAGTTCCTGAAATAGTGCGTCTGCCAGTACTAATATTTTATGTAAAGTCGTAAACAATATAAATAACAAAAAAATTAAAACCGCCTTCAAAAAAACTAAAAAGTTAAAAAATAATATTGCAGCCGATGACTTTTTCGTTCGCATCATAAGAACATTAATTAGTTTTATTGAAGTCGCTGTCAAGCCGGTACAATTTGCGACAGGGCTTGAATTTTTTGGCTTGGCTTGACACCGACTTCTATAAAACTTATTAATGTTCTTATGATGCGAACGAAAAAGTCATCGGCTCCAATATTATTTTTTAACTTTTTAGTTTTTTTGAAGGCGGTTTTAATTTTTTTGTTAAAATTTTGTTTATTTCACAATTTTCAGTGGCGAATTCATTAGTTCGATTTAATAGTAGTGCTTTAAATTAACAAACGCACTGGTCGGCGATACGATTTTTGAAGGTTCCCCTCGATTTCTCTGGGATCCATCATCAGATCCTGGTTTCCTTATCATGGGACCTCACTTGGGATATCTACTTTCCAACAAAAAAAGAATTATCAAAATCGGTTTATAAACGACGAAGTTATCCGCGAACACACATAAAAAAAAAATATATATACGGTCGAATTGAGAAACCTCTTCCTTTTTTGAAGTCGGTTAAAAATCGATGCAAAGTTCTACGTACTAATCCACAGTAAAATCTCATACCGAGAGATGGCGCTTTATTTTCATTCAAGCTAGTTTAGATCCCTTTCATGTGTACGCTAGCTATACGGACACGTAATTTTGACATTTCCATCTGCTGAATTCAACGTATGAGTTTCAAAAATCGCACTTCTGGTCTTGACAAAGTGAATAAACAAATTTTGAGTTTAAGAGTCCGGATACATAGGGGGGGGGGGGGATATTATATAATGAGCCGATGATTAAACCAAACGGATCCAATTACTGAATTATCTGTGTGGATCACGATAGTAGACATGAGGCTCTAAGGTTCTTAAAACTAATCGAATTTATTGATTTTACATGTATGCCATGTTAGCTTAATCAAATTAAAGATTGAAAAAGTTCGAATGAACTCTGGTAGATGGCACTGCCGTCCCTTAAAGACGATAATATAGATTGAAAATTTCGTCGTGGCCTGCGGGGCGCCGACAGCTCTGTTGGAGAGGAGCATGCCCCGGAAAGGCAGGTCGTGGGTTCCAATCCCGCTCGCCGCCCGACTTTTTCTTAAAACTAGCTTTAAATAGTTCTTTTAAGAGAAGTTCCTCGGCACGCGTCTATTATGAGCTAGCTTTCAACCCTGTTTCTCCCACGCCCGTTGCACCGAGACTCTGTCCGAGCAACGAGAGTTCCAAACCTTACCGGTTCTCATTATAAAAGAGGATGCGAACCTGTTTGTGCAGATTGTTGGAATATCAACAACGTATGGATGCAGTCTCGCACTACGTCTTGTCGTACGATGATGGAAGGGGGATGGTGGAATCAGGTCATGTAACTCCTGGGCACATTCGCCGAAGTGTAGCCGATAGAATACCGACAGACAAGCGACCAATCGTCGACGTGAAAT
Source organism: Agonopterix subpropinquella (assembly GCA_922987775.1). Taxonomy (NCBI): domain Eukaryota; kingdom Metazoa; phylum Arthropoda; class Insecta; order Lepidoptera; family Depressariidae; genus Agonopterix; species Agonopterix subpropinquella. Next base: position 13,183,494 of record OV277717.1, read on the forward strand.
TGACACTACAATACTAACTGCAATGATAATGTAATTTACTTTACGTAAATAAAATATCACCTAGGTGGATAGATACCTATATATTTTTCGTTTTCATAAGGTATAGACCCTATCGCATACTCGCGTCGGCCCAAGGTCACCGGAGCGGGATCTTTCACGTACACGCAGTGTCATGGCTGTGACGATGATCAGTAAACAAGGATAGAAACATAGGTTTTGATACTACAGTTTTCACATAGATTGACGATCAAGGTTCGTTCATAGATACTTAATGCTATCCGAGCAGCTCAGCTAAGCTGCTGGATGCTCCAGAAGGAGCAAATCGCTACTGAAATATATTTCTCTATCGCTTACACAAGATATTTGGTCACAGTGACATGTTCTGCGCGGGACGAGTGCAGGAAGAGGACCTGAAGAGGACCCAGCGAGCCTGTGGAGGGGCGGTCTTATCCAGCGTGAGGGACCTACAGCCAGCAGCTCTGGGCCAGTGCAGCCAGTTCACAGAGAAGCAGGTCGGCGGCGATAGATACAACATATTCACAGGTAACATCATATTACAGGTCGCGCAACGATACATGATTCCCTGGGGGAAAGTGGTTGGGTTTTCCGCGCATTTTGATGACGTAAATAAAAACGGTCAAGTGCGAGTCGGGCTACTCGCGCACCGAGGGTTCCGTACCACAGAACACAACATTATTAACTTAGAAAAAAAACTTTTTTTGTTCGGGACCTTTAAAGTTATGTGTATTCATTTTTAGTTTTTTTAACGCATATTTACGCTGTGGGGAGCCACTACAGATGTCCAGCACCCACAAGTTATAGCAAAGATGCTAACAGATGGCGATACCGTCGCTCACGGAAATATGCTCCATACAAAGACAGCGTTCATCGTAAATACGCAACTCGTAACCTACTACACATAAAGTTCACAATCGAATGCGAGACATAAATCGCGCAAGAGAAATAATCACAAAGATTCCATATATATACAAGGTCCAACTAAGAACTGTTGGACCACGGCCGGTCCCCAGGCTTCACACATAGCCTGGCGGAAGATCTTCCCTTTTCAATGGAGGAACATTCCCAAGTAGCACCTCCATAATGCTATACATATTAAAGATATACTTTTTAAATCAATTCATATCAACATTATGTATTATAATGATTATGTTTTTTAAGTGTTAAGCGTTTACAATATAGGCATTTTCAATTATGGATTCTTGTATAGACCCCTTTTTGTTAACTTTCCCTAAACACCATTCACTGTTAACATTCCCTATATCCTATACCATTATCCTAATCATTACCTTTTCCTCCCCCTAGGTTATGAGAAAGAAAATGCACCTGAAGGTGAGATTGTATAATTATGTCGTTAGATATTATGTCGATATTACATATAAATTAGATTTAAATGTATAATGGCCCCGATTTGGACTGTGCAACGACTTAACTAAATTTATTCCTGTCACTTTCTAAAATAAGATTAAGAAAAGAGACAGAAAACCAACAGTTGACTTTAGTGCTGTCAAAGTGACGTTACACGCCCAAAAACGCCTTAAATAAGATGGCGTACATTATGATGGCATCTTATTTTGGGCGTGTAACGTCACTTTGACAGCACTAAAGTAAGCTGTTGGTTTTCTGTCTCTTTTCTTAATCTTATTTTAGAAAGTGACAGGAATTAATTTAGTTAAGTCGTGGCACAGTCCGAATCGGGGCCATTATGTACGTAGTTATAGTTTATTAATACTTTCGCTGCTGACGGCCTACGCCGTAAGTCGGCGACAAATGGGCCGCAGTGCTGAAGAACCCACGTAACGAGCCGGTTCAATTGCATTTCGCGTGTGCTCATGACCTACCGCGCGAGTCACCGACAACCTTACGCCTGCGCGGGTGACCCACGACGCGAGTCACATTTATCGTTACGACTGTGCGTACGACCAGTTTTAGCACTGCGCGAGGATCATGGTTTTGAGCTTAGCAGCCAAAGTGTTCACCAGTAAAGTATATCTGTATATCTCGTGCATAATCAAATCAGTGTATGGTTTTTATTTAGATGTAGGTTTTATTTGATAGTACTTAAGGGGCGTCCGCCCGGTTTTGAGTAACTTTGTAACCATTTCATACATTAACTATGACACTTTTTAAGCAGAAAACGAAACTGAACAATCTACAGGATATGAGAAGTGATGTGGTTTTTCTCGAAATCTATTTTAATTAATAAAACTGAAGAAAAACAAATCCAAAGTCACCTCTTTTTTTTTTCCAGTTGTAACCGTTTTACTCTTACATTATTGATCAGAAGAATATGAAAAAAACAATATTCTTCACAAAACAATATAGAATGATGTGGTTTTCTTATTTTTTGAAAATTCATAAAAAATCATACAGGTTTTCACAGAAAACGAAAAATTCTGACCGGCGCCACGCAATTGAAGCGGGATGGCTAATTGCAAAAGTTTGCTTGTAAGAAAGAGAGCCTTGCACTAGGGAGGGAGAGCCTTAAACTTGAAAATAGTATCCTTAAAGTCGAGATTCAGATACTTTTCGCTAAGTACTTAAGTTCATTTTATCATTTACCCGAATCTTCGTCCTTTCAAATTACCTACCTGAACAAAACACCCTAGTAACATTTAAGAGGGTGCTTCAGACCATCAAACTGAACAACTTTCGCTATAAAGACTTAGAAATTGCGAAAAAATAAATCAGCTGTCCAATACATTGAGTCGAGTAAGTTCTGCAGTATTGTATGGGAATTTGTGCTGTTTTTTTTTCTCGTTGGCTCAATAGTGAATTATTTTTTTTTTTTTTTTATGTGTGATAGGTAAGCATTTGACCCCAATCTCACCTGATGTTGAGTGATGATGAGGCCGAAGATGTAGCATGCTTACCTAGAAAGATGCCTATTCACTCTCGCCTTGAAGAGGCCCAGGTTGTATTGCTCAGGGAACAGGTCCGCAGGCAGGGCATTCCACTCCTTAGCCGTGCGCATTATAAAAGAAGAAGCAAACTTCTTCGTGCGAATTGCTGGTAGGTCAACGACATAAGGGTGGAAACCCAGTCTGCGTCTCGTCCCCCGCAGATGAAAGGGAGACGGTGGTATCAGATCGTGTAATTCAGTCGCACACTCTCCGAAATGTATCCTATAAAAAACAGACAGACAGGCTACCTTGCGACGATGCTCAAGACTTTACAAAGTCTTCCAAATCAATCATCATGGATCATCTATGAGCTTCCTGGCACGCCTGTCGATTGAGTCTGTTGAGAATGTTGTTCAGTTTGATGGTCTGAAGCACCCCCTTAAGTATTACTAGGCCCTAGTAATTAGGGTGTTTTTACTAGGGTGATTTGTAACACCCAGTCAAATCATCCCCAAAATGGGGGGATTCGCCATAATCGCCACGCTTGGCAGGCGGGTTGGCGATCGCAGTTGGATTGAATGTGTGTACTCAGAGGATGCTGCTGCCCATCCTCCGGTAGATCCCTTAGGCTCTTTTTCCACTACTCCGGTCCGGCACACGATAATTTCCAATCCGATTTAGAAATCTATTACACTACTATACTCGCTTTTCCACTACCCCGGTATCCGGTTGTTATCGATCCGGTAATTTGCCAAACCGTTGCTCTTTTATCGTCCGAAGTGACAGACGTACAAAAACAATGCATGCTTTTGCATTACCTGTCCGGTCCGGCTATTTCCAGTTAGATAAAAACTATAGGGCACATATGCTTTTGAGGTAAGACTCGAATTTTACCGTCCGTTTTTTACCGGATAAGTGGAAAAGCGTTGACCGGTTTTCGATATTTTTCTGAAGGCTATTTCCGACATCCGACGCCGGACCGGAGTAATGGAAAAAGAGCCTTAGTCGCCTTTTCCGACACCCACGGGAGGAAATGGGATGGTGCTATACTTAGCTGACATCACACGACCATTTAAGTACGTGTCAGTCTATTAACTAACAATATACAATCTCTACAGGATGTCCAGCCGCCAAGACTTGCACCCTGATCCTCCGCGGAGGAGCTGAACAGTTCCTCGAGGAGACCGAGCGCTCCCTGCACGACGCCATCATGATCGTGAGACGCACCATCAAGAACGATGCCGTGGTCGCCGGTGAGTCCCATAACACTATACCGTACGGAGCAATATTGATTGAAAGACTTACATTGCGCTATACGGGGTATAAGTGACAGCCTAGCAAATACTGAAACGGTGAACTCAGACCATCAAACTGAAACTTTCACTATTTGCTAGACTGTCACCTACACCCTGTAGAAGTTTTCCATTCAACTTAATATACTGACAGTTTTTTTAAGGAGATGATTAGACCATCAAAATGATCAACTTTCTCTGTGACACCGATATCTAAATGGCATGAAATCAGCTGTTCCATTGGTATGGACATAAACAAAAAAAAAACTGCTCCCATATGGGACAGCAGTTTTTGTTCCGATTTCGATATTGGTCCCATAGAGAAAGTTGTTCAGTTTGATGGTCTGGTCATCCCCTTAAAAAAACTATCGGCATATTAAGTTGGATCCTGTATGCGAGAGAGCTAAGAGCGAATAGTTCCTGGAGACCAAAGACTTTATTTGTAAGAGCCAATGATTAAACCAAACGGATCCAATTACTGAAACATGTCTGTGTGGATCACGATAGTAGACATGAGGCTCTGTTAAATTTTTAACTAATGGGAGATGTGCGAAACGTATAGGGTAAAATACAACTAACAAGAAAGTTTACTGGCTATAAACTGCAGAAGTTTGAGTAAAGGTCTTTTCTGCTTACGACACATTTTGCTCTCTCTATTTTATTTTTTCAACAATTATTGTTACCTCTACGACTTAAGTTTTTGTAATAAAAAGGTCCAATTCCGCCATTTTTATTTTTATGTATTCATTTATTCACAAACAATATTAATTGTGTAAGAAATTATACCAAAAAACCTAGTAAGTAAATTTTAAAACAAAAATTCAAACGTAATTTTGAAAACGATGCTTTCAAAATGTAGGGAAACTAGCATTAATGTAAATTTGTAGTTATAGGATTGTTTCTGACCACTCCCAAAGAGATTATCGCCTTGAATACATCTAAATACATGTATTTTTTCAGGTGGCGGCGCAATAGACATGGAGCTATCAAAGCACCTCCGCGAGTACTCAAAGGGTGTCGCCGGCAAGGAGCAGCTGCTCATAGGAGGGGTGGCCAGAGCCTTCGAGGCTATCCCGCGACAGCTGTGCGACAACGCGGGCTTCGACGCGACAAACCTGCTGAACAAGCTGCGACAAAAGCATCACCAAGGTAATATATCAAGCAGCTGTTGATAGACGGGGTGGTCAGAGGCTTCGAGGCTATCTCGCGACTACGCGGGCTTCGACGCGACAAACCTGCTGAACAAGCCGCGACAGAAACATCACCAAGGTAATATATCAAGCAGCTGTTGATAGACGGGGTGGTCAGAGGCTTCGAGGCTATCTCGCGACTACGCGGGCTTCGACGCGACAAACCTGCTGAACAAGCCGCGACAGAAACATCACCAAGGTAATATATCAAGCAGCTGTTGATAGGCGGGGTGGACAGAGGCTATCCCGCGACAACGCGGGGTTCGACGCGACAAACCTGCTGAACAAGCCGTGACAGAAGCATCACCAAGGTATTGTTTCTGTCTAGTGTCTATTCCAGTGGGACATAGGCGTACATACGTATGGGCATACGTATTTAAAATCTGTAAAATACCAGAATGGAGAACATATTTTGTATATTCGCAAAATCTTAGAGCTTCATAGATATTCGACGAAGAACCAAGTTCGGAGACGTGGGTAAGCGGATAACAAAGTTGAAGTGGAGATTGGCAGGACATTTGGCTAGACGGGAAGACGGCCGGGGAACCGAGGCAGTATTAAGAGTGGTGGCCAAGATGGAGGGAGGAGGGATGGAGGTTAGTAGGCAGACCACCAGCTCGTTGGTCCGATGACATTGTGAGGGTCACGGGTTCGCATTGTATCAGATTAACACTGGACTGAAGAATGTCGCAATAAAAGGGAGGCCTATGCCCAGCAGTGGGTTGATGTGGGCTGACTTGATTGAATGATGGATAGATATTGGCCTCGATTCGGAGTGTACCACGACTAAACTAAACTAAATGTATTTCTGTCACTTTCTAAAATAAGATTAAGAAAAGAGACAGAAAACCAACAGCTGACTTTAGTGCTGTCAAAGTGACGTTAAACGCCCAAAAACGACTTAAATAAGATGGCGTACATTATGATGGCATCTTATTTTGCGCATTTAACGTCACTTTGACAGCACTAAAGTCAGCTGTTGGTTTTCTGTCTCTTTTCTTAATCTTATTTTTGAAAGTGACAGGAATACATTTAGTTTAGTTTAGTCGTGGTACACTCCGAATCGAGGCCATTGTTATAAAAAGCAAAATATGCTTTTAATTTGTACTGTGATAAACATCATCGCTCACTCAAGGCCTTATAAGAAGAAAGTCACCCACAGGACAATGGAGAGGGCTATACTCGAGAGTTTCCCTGCGAGATCGAATCAGAAATGAAGAGATCCGCAGAAGGACCAGAGTAACTGACATAGCCCAAAGAATTGATATAAGTGGTAGTGGGCGGGACACATTGCTCGCACAACTATGGGGCCTGCTAGTTCTCGAGTGGCGACCGAATACCGGAAAGCGCAGCGTGGGTAGGCAGTGAGTCCCCACAAGGTGGACCGACGACCGGGTGAACCAAAGATAAAATATTATAGGGGTAGATAAATAATATAAAGCAAGACATAGAAACGCTACTTGACATCCATTCACACTTATGACAACCGCCCATTAGAATAAGTGAAATGTCAATAGTAAACGGAACCGTCTTGAATCATTTTGTTACCAGACCTCCAGCTGGAAGACTCCGCTATTTCCTTACGTAAGAACGAATTTTGCTTGAATTTGCTTAAAAAGCGGTGACATTTGTTTAACAGACGTAACAGATTAACGTCTAATCTAGCTCTGTCATTCTTATGTCAATCTGTGTGCGACTGTAAGGAATGACTATACATGTTTTTGTACAGTTTGATATTGGGTAGACCTGTGGTGAACACGTTGGATGAGGGCAGCGCAGGACCGGTCGTTGTGGCGATCCTTGGGGGAGGCCTATGTCCAGCAGTGGACGTCCATCGGCTGAGATGATGATGAATATAAACATGTGCAGTGGTGGTGCTGTCTAAAACTGTGTTACCATTTAACTTTGTTTTCGAGTTTTTAATAAGAGTATAATGATATATAACGTTAACGTTTGCAGGCGAGGTGTGGTACGGCGTGGACATCCAGAAGGAGGACATAGCGGACAACTTTGCCAACTGCGTGTGGGAGCCCGCCGTCGTCAAGATCAACGCGATCACGGCCGCGTGCGAAGCCGCCGCACAGGTACTGCGTCTTATTGTTTTAGACCGATCAATGCTGCACATCAATAAATAAATAAATATAAATAAATATCTTGGACATTGTCACACAAATTATCTAGTCACATTTAAAGTACCAGAATCTAGCCTGGACTTGTATTATGATGACTAGACAACGATATAGAATACATATATACAGGAAGATTTTTTTATCACCATCCAAATTTTTTCTACATGTTTGGTATCACTTATAGAACCCATTTCATTAAAAAAAAGGGCAGGTCAAAATTGCACATTTAAAAATTTTATCCTACAGAATTTTCCATAAAGCTTGGTCATCGAGTTTCATATTCGTACCGACCGGGTGTGGCAGGACTGGGGGGCGGAGCCCTAGCTTCAGAGTCCCACGCATTGTAAACTTAACAGGAACACACAACACTTTCAAAACATTGGTAAAATGTTATACTAGTCCCTTATTTTGTTTATTTTTGTTCAATGACACGGTTATAATAAAGTACTCTTTGAATGACACAATGACACATAATAAACTTTTTCTAAAAATTAAAAGGCTCTAACCCAAAGAAAATTACTGACCACAGAGATTCGTTCGTTAGTTTTCGTTCTTGAAAAGCAAAGTTCTAAATTCGAAAAAGCGCGCGAAATCGGGTCGAGTGGTAGTAACTATTAATAAGTAATCTGTGGCACAGGTAGGTGCGTACTGTGTCCAGTCGAATTGTTTTTCTTAAGACATTTTTGCGTAGTCATATCTCAATATTTTAGTACTGAGCGATGCTAAAAGAAAAAACACGTATCGATTTTTTTTCATAAACAAACATTTTATTAAAATTTGGATGGTGATAAAAAAATCTTCCTGTATATACAAACATCCATGACTCGGCGTACAAATATTCATATTCATCATACAAATATTTGTCCCTTAGAAAAAAAATTACGACATGGTTTTTACCTGTCCCTGATTCCAAATCACCAATTTTTGGATTTTTTGTCCGTCTGTTTGTTTGGGTGTTTGTTTGTTCGAGTATCACACAAAAACTACTGAACCGATTTTGATGGAACTTTTTTTGTTTGATAGCTTATGATCTGACTTAAAATCTGGAATATAATTTATGCGGACGAAGTCGCGGGTAAAAGCTCGTGTTAATTAAAATCGTTGTTTCAGATCCTGTCAGTGGACGAGACGATAAAGAACGCGAAGAGCGGCGACGGGCAGATGCCGATGGCCGGCGGCATGCCGGGCCGCGGCATGGGGCGGCCTCGCATGGGATAATGAGCTCTAACTACTCGCTTATAACTATCTATATCGCGCGACCAGTCGGGCTGCGGGCTTCATGTTCATATCACCAAAATTATATGATATTGCCACAGAATAGATATCCTACCGCGAGCTTGTATAATGGACCGTTTATACGATGACAATTTCTAGCCGCCAATTCTGCGGCGCCTAAAATTAGCACCGTGTAAACACTTTAAGGCACGACAATTTTAAGGCACGGCGTAAAATTGTCGTGCCAAAAGTGTTTATACGGTGCTAATTTCAGGCGCCGCAGAATTGGCGGCGCAAAATTGTCCGTCTAAACCTACCATAAAGCTGTTTTTCTAGTAGGATATCTTTTCGGTGATATTGTGATGTTTAACACATTCGGAACCTCTTCCCATTCGAGATTTTAATTCCGTGCCCACCTTTAATTTATGCATACATTGGGCACCGCTGTAAAGTCCCCAAAACGCATTTTAAGAGTTAGGGCATAATGTGTTAGGGTTGCTATACACATAATCGGATCGGCACTATCGATTCGGCAGTATTTGTCGATCAACAGAGCCGACCCGAAGCAATCACTGCACTTGTTCGGCTTCATTCGGCTTGTGCCGATCGGGTAGACGCACCATTCGAACATTCACCTGTATACATTTGATTGTACCGCCCGGTTTTGCCGATTGTTCCATACGGCTTTGCCCGGCCACTGTATTCGTGCGGCAAAGACGAGCGGCTTTTTCCCGAACATTCATCTACACATATTCTATTTCACCGCCCGGCTGTGCCGATCATTAAAGGCATTATATAGAGGAACTGACAGCTGAGAGAGCGAGATGTACCTAGCGGCGCTACCGTATAATAGAAAGAGATACGTGACGCGAGGCAATAGAACCGTTTTTGGGAATTTGTCGGTACAATCGACTGGGTAAATATTAGTGCTCTGTGAATAATTAGTGAATCTAAAGTGAAATCTTAGATTATTTTGTGAAATATACTAACACTATTTCATTAAATTACCTACGATTTCACGTTAGATTCACAATTATACACAGTTTTAGCATGCCGATAAGTGCTGACAAATTCACAAAAAACGGTTTCATTTGACAACTCATGTCAGTTACTCTATTCCGACAGGTATAATAACTTTATGGTGCCGATTAATGTCGGCCCGCTTATGTGTATAACAAACGTTAATTTATTTAGCTCCACTGGCAAAAGAAATATGAAATTTTGGTTTATAAAAATTATGTTTACACTAGTTTTTTGGTGAAGAAAAATATCGTGATATCGAGGTATATTGTGGTGATGTTTATTGTCACATTGGACAGATTAGAATATACGTGACACTCCCTCCGGCAATATAGTCGTGAACATTTTAAAGTCACACCTTTTCAGCTGGCTTGATATTTTTACGTATTTTTTCTTAATTAAAATTTCACATGTGAATTAATGCATAGCATAGCATATGCTCACGACTATATTCCCCGAGGGGGTAGTCAGAGATATTCTGAAACCTCAGAACATCCACGTTTCACTAGTAGTACCGAAACTCTGTCCAGTGTGACGGGGAGTGAGCCCGTCGCCACTTGTAATGGACAGTAGGTACAATACAAGCCTCGAAATTTAAGCATGCAGGTTTCCTCACGATGTTTTCCTTCACCGAAAAGCCAGTGGTGTTACAAATCGTACATAAATTCCGAAAACCTCATTGGTACGAGTCGGCCTGGACGGGGATCGAACCATCGCCTCCTGCACGGCAGTCAAGGTTATTCGCCACTGGACCACAACGGCTTCATTAACGTTTAATTAATGCTGAGCATTTAATTTTGTGATTTATTTTCAAAGTATTCAATCCCACTGTTGGGACGCTAGTTATTTAAAACCGCAATTTGCCTTAAAACATGCTTTCACAAACTTAGTGATAAGTTATTTTAGATATAATAAAATAAATGTACTAAACAAACGACTTGTGTTTTAATTTTTATGTAATTCGAGAAACGAAGAAATATTAAGAGGGTTATTTGAGCTCAGTGGCGCCCTCGTCACAATAATAAAGATTTCTCAATAAAGAAAGCCTAAATTAAAAAAGTGCCCAACAGATAAAACTACAAAAGCCTTCAAGCCATTTTTATACAATACTTTTTTCTAAACATTCCACTTTTAGATAATTTCTTTTTTTTCTTTTTTCAAAATTTGTATGTTTAGATCTGTATTCTATGAAAATAGCTTGAAGGCTTTTGCATAGAAATATTAATTTTTTCAAACATGCTTGGAAATGTGAGCATTATTTTGACAACCTTCTTCGAGATAAATCGAAATTGCTGTACTGGCCAAATACATGCGCGCAGCGGCCGGCAATGTTTGTATGAAAATCCATATCTGTCGTGTTTAGCGGCCAAATAAATTACATAGTAAACTCATATCTGTCGTGTAATTTAAAAATGGAACGATCTTTTTCTCCGAAACATGGCGACCAAGGAGGTAACTCATCAAAGGTTTTATTTAAATTTCGAACTGGCTTGCAAATTAGAAAGCTGGTTATTGAAAAAAAAAAATTGTTGTTCGTTGTTCGTCATTGATTTTGAAAAGAGTTAATTTCCGCGAATTATTTGAGAAAATTTACTGTTTTAATTTCCGCGCATTATTTGAGAAAAGTACTATACAAGCCTTGGCCACAACTAGGCATTGATGGACTTACGTATGTGTGCCTCGGCTTCGCCTCGGCCCACATTTACACGTTCGTCCATGAATGCCTCTGTTGCTGGCCGCTGCAGTAATGTACTATTACTACGTAAAACCGGCTTTTGTAGTTTATCTGTTGGGCACTTTTTTAATTTAGGCTTTCTTTATTGAGAAATCTTTATTATTGTGACGAGGGCGCCACTGAGCTCGAATAGCCCTCTTAACCAATATGATTGCATATAATAAAATTGTTGTTAATATTTCTCAGATATTTCTTGTGATATTTCTTCGTTTCCCCCGCTCCGCTGATAAGTTTATTCTGGGAGCGCAAATGCTACGTCTGATGATATTTTAATACTATCCACGTATAGACCAAAAAAAAATCTTTGACGATCCAATGTCAATGATTGTATGGAAAGGGAAAATCTTACGGCACTACAGGGTCCTTCTTAATATGCTGACACTTTTTTAAGGCCATGACCAGACTATGAAACTGAACAACTTTCTCTATGGAATCAACATCGAAATCGCGAAAAAAAAAACAGTTGTCCCATACGTTTGGCTCCGAGTAGGTTTGCAGTTTTGTATGGAAGTGACGATTTTTTTTTTTCGCAATTTCGATGTTGGTCCCATAGAGGAAGTTGTTCAGTTTGACGGTCTGATCATCCCCTTAAAAAAGTGTCAGCATATTAAGAAGGACCCTATATATAATACATTTTAATGAAAATAGGACTTCATACAAACAGCGATTAGTTTTTGAAAAAAATCACTGACTTTAAATGGTTATTTATCAGTAGCGTAAGCGAAAAATTCTTCGTCTATGTTATCAAATCAATTATTATTGAAAATATCACTTACGGTCAAACATGTAAATTGTGGTTTGACTTAGGCCTTTTAGAGTTTCTGGCCGCATCTTCTCTCAACGGAACACCTTCCGACGCGGTGGTAGAGTCAAAAAATGACGTCAAAAAGCTATGTCATCATCATCTCAGCCGATGGACGTCCACTGCTGGACATAGGCCTCCCCCAAGGATCGCCATAACGACCGGTCCTGCGCTGCCCTCATCCAACGTTTTCCCGCCGCCTTCACCAGGTCGTCGGTCCACCGTGTGAGGGGCCTACCCACGCTGCGCTTTCCGGTACGCGGTCGCCACTCGAGAACTTTTCGGCCCCACCGGCCATCGGTTCTGCGAGCAATGTGCCCCGCCCACTGCCACTTAAGTTTAGCAACTCTTTGGGCTATGTCAGTTACCCTGGTTCTTCTGCGGATCTCTTCATTTCTGATTCGATCTCGCAGGGAAACTCCGAGCATAGGTTTCCCTGCGAGATCGAAAACGCTATCTATATGATATTATTTTGAATAAAAAATTTTGAATTTTGAACCAAATTTGATCGTTTACAAAGGTAGTTTGAACGGTTTGTCAAACATGACGTGTTTGATGCACGTTTGATGAAATTTCATATTTTTGTTGTGTTTGCCGCGCCGTTCGATCGTTTTCCGACGTGTTTGAACAAATTTGTGTTTTGCGTTGGATTTTGGAGAGTGAGCTTGAATTACGGCATAAAATTCTAATTACGTCAGCGTAAAAAAAAAACTGCGCAGTGCCGTTTGACAAACCGTTCAAACGGTTTCATCAAACACGTAAGGTTTGAATCAAACCGTTTGACCGTCTCGGGCCCCTTTATAGTATAGTATTATAATCCCCGCAAGTTGATATTGCGACTGGCGGCCATCTTGGTGACGTAATTTTGACGTAGTCGACTGTGCACCATCAGTATCGTTCGCAAGGTTAGCCCGTGCTTGATGACGTCACTCAGCGGTTATTGTGACAAGGTTCCATCGCAATATCAACTTGCGGGGATTATATCTTATCTGTGCATAAGGTAAGCGAATATTACCTAGCGAAAAATCCGCCTATAGGTGGGAAGGGGTACGTACCTACCATAGTCTAAAAAAACAAGGTCTTCTATTCCCAGAGTGACACAAGCCTACGTCACAAAAAAATGGCCGCTACACATGGTAAAAGCAAAAATAAAATATAGGGGTAGATAAATAATATAAAGCAAGACATAGAAACGCTACTTGACATCCGTTCACACTTATGACAACCGCCCATTAGAATAAGTGAAATGTCAATAGTAAACAGATACCGTCTTGAACCATTTTGTCACCAGACCTCCAGCTGGAAGACTCGGCTATTTCCTTACAAGTTAAGAACGAATTTTGCTTGAATTTGCTTAAAAAGTGGTGCCATTTGTTTAACAGACGTAACAGATTTTCGTCTAATCTAACTCTGTCGCTCAATCTCGCAATCTGTGTGCGACTGTAAGGAATGACTATACATGTTTTTGTACAGTTTGATATCGTGTAGACCTGTAAAAGGGTATGATGACGTAGGCTTGTGTCAGTCACGTGGTCGGAAGAGAATACCAGGCGCAGTATATTATTGTACCATGGTACCGACTATAGGATGGAGGCGTAGCCAGAGGCCAATTAAACGATACTATTAATAATATTTCGATTTTATTTTAGTTAGATTTCCACTCGCTTGGCAGCTGATCGTCTATTCGATTGTAAAATAGATTAACGCGCTCAGGGTTCTCTGTCGTTTCGAATTTAAATCCAAAAACGGCCAGTCCTTTGTAGCTTATAACCTCATCACATCATCCCCCCCTTGGCCCCCTTACCGAAAATTCGAAACGACTAACCTTCCGAGCTCTAGGCCAAATATACAATGTTCTTGGACTAGGCCTACCTGCCTAACCATAGTGCCACACCTACCTACATAATGTAATCATTTTATTTCAGATATAATGTATCCATAATCCATATTTTATGTTAGTATTGCTTAAAACTATATTAGTAGGTACACAAAAGCAGTAGCAGTTTTCATTTTTATTGTTTAATAGTAAACAAAGCTGAAGTGAGATTTTTGAACATCATACGAGCGATTCGGCAGTAGAAAATGTCAAAATTACTTTTTATTTTATTTTATTATTCTTAGGAAGATTTACAGCTTTGATTACATACTAAACACAACTTTAAATAACTGTAAGCTAATTACAAATCTCCACCTATAAATTTCATTTTTTTTTTCAAAAACGTGCTTGGTGGTTGATGTAGGTACAACCAAAATTGTGTTACCTATTTAACTTAAAAATTAACAATGTGAGAATCAAAATATGCAGTCGCAGTCGGAAAAACAGCTAGCTATTTAAAATAGCCATTCGCTATACTAGTTTTAATGGATTTTGCACTAGAACAAAATAAATCTATGTTGTGAACAGTCTAGTACTATGGACTAGTCTGTACTATGGAGATTATGCATCTTTCTACTGCCGTATGATGTTCAAAAATCGCACTTCTGGTCTGAAACCCATGTACACATTGTTCCAGCAGTTCCAGTGCCGCAAGACCCTAGGACCAAGGCAAGAGCGGACAATTTTCAGTTATTCAGTAGCCTTCTTCTTCAAAAGCAATTTCCTGTCAAGATAATTTGCATCATGATAAAATTGTTCAAGATTGGGCGCATTTGTATTGATGATATCGATTAATTGAGCGTCGACGGGAAAGCATAACGGAATTCTTAAGCATTTCATGTGTGGAAATGTATTTTTTGTTAAATATGCAACCGTAGCACTTGACGAGAACTTGCATTTACTAAACAATTGAAGTGTCTGCAAATTCTTTAGTCTGGACAAATGCAGTAAACTGGAGTCAGATAGATTCTCGCATTCCGAGATGAAGAGCACCTGTAGCTGTGTACAGTTGGATATATGTCTCATTATGTCATCGTTCAATGTGTCACCATAGATATATAGATCTCGTAAGGTTGACTGTTTGGTTATCACCAAAGACTCCAGAAAATCTGCAGGTATGTTCCTCATTGGTTCAATATTGATGCTGACTAGATTTTCACATTCCAACATTCTGTACAAACTGTCACGAGTCAATGTAATGTCGAACATGACCAGTGTCTCAAGGTACTTCAACTTTTCAAATGGCAAGTCGTAAGCTGAATTACGATCTTGTTGATCTTGTACCATCCTAGTTTCATTGAAACTGAGAAACTTTAGGTTGGGCAAGAGATGAAGATCATCAAATATACTACTGTCTACTTTTGAGTAATATATTTTTAAATTAGTTAAATTACTACAAGACCTTATAAGGGTAGCTATGAATTCATTTGCTAATGGTGAACACTTATAACTTATTTCAAGAGTTTTTAAATTGTTTGCCACAAATGGCATGTGGTAACCTGAATAACCATAAGGTTCTGAAATGACATGTATATCCAAATTGAGAAAGTTTAAATTAGGCCAGTGTTGAAGATCATCAAGTATACTGATAAACAATTTCCACGTTTCTATTTCTAAGTGAGTCAAATTAGGACAGTACTTTATAAGGGAAGCTTTTAATTCATCGTATATATAGTATGTTTTAACATTTTTTATATACTTTCCAACAATAGGCGGAATGTTTTTAGTTGTTACGAAGTTCTGGTCATCAACAAATAGCCGTGCATATTTCCAGACGTATGGCGTCTCACACAGTTGTTGCCATCTCGTGCAAACCTTCGAAACTACCAACAAAGACTCAATGTCCATCATAGAAAATATGTTAATAATCATATCATCGGGCAGGTCGTTTATGGTTAAGCCGTCGGTGCCTGGTGCCTCTGCTGGTGCACCTGCCATCTCGAGGTCCGCCATTATCTGAAGCCACGCTCCGCACTTCCTTAGACCTGCAAATATAGTTTGATGATGTTCACTTTTCTCTTTTTACCCGACTGCGCCAGAAAACCTAACCTAACCTAACCTAACCCTCCTGGTTATGTTTTTCGAGCGTATGTATGTATGTATGTTTGTATGTATGGCCTACAGCCTAAACGGCTTGATGGATTTTGACGTATGAGGTGTCGTTAGATTTGTAAAAATCGTGAGAGTGGCATAGGCTATTATTATTTTAATAAGGCGGTTGCGAATTAAAAAAAAGAGGGGGAATAATTTTTTTTGTAGGATATTACAATATGGGTATCATGAAAGCTAGTGAACAGAAGATTCCAAAAATATATATATTATAGTACTTTTATGCTACCATTTAGACACAAGACTAAAAAGTATGAAATAAACGAAATTATTAAAAAAACAAAAAACCCGACTGTATAAAAAAACTATTAACTGAAAAGAGAAAAACAAGCTCTCGAAGAAGAATTATAAAACATACCTACCTATTATTAGTTTGTCCCCGCCTGCAATACCTACCTAATAACATTGAAATTATATGTACCCCCCCCCCTTAAAGGGAAAAAGTGAGGAAACCCCCCCTTTTTTATGTTTGAAGTTTGAGGTTATAATTAGCAAAAAAGTGCAATTTTTGGTGTCCTGCTGCACGAATTTGGGGGAGGGGAGGGGGGGCAACGTACCCCCCTTACCATCCCAAAGGGGGGAAAAAAAAGATGCATTGTTACAAGTCGAAACGCGTTTGCTCCGCTCCGCACCGGCACAGAAAGGTTTTTTGACATTAACTGCGGTTTTGCTCGTTGTATGATTTTTTGTGGGAGACCCCACGGGGATCAAATCACTATTATTTTTCAAAACATACGAAAAGTTTCAGCACTCTTTTCATCACATAGTAACGAAACCCTTGTTATAACGTTACACTGTTTTATTTTTTGTTTTTTTTTTCTCCGAATCCTTTTTTTTCTGAAACTACTTTCTGTAAGATACCATATAAATCTATGAAGATACCTAAATAAAATAAAAAATAAAATTTAAATTATGCTGGCTATATTATATTAGCATTTAAAAAAGTAACGAAACAGACGTCAAATCAAAGCGTCAAATATTGCGACATGCGTCTTGTTTTTATAATTTTTAGTGAGTTATAATATAATCAGATTTCGATGGTTCCCTTGATTAAAGAATAAACTTGACTAAATTCTTATTCTTTATACAGGGTGAAATTGATATCATTAGCATCCTTTTAAACTAAGAGTCTACCCATCAAACTGAACAACTTTTACTATGGGAGCAAACCGATCGGAGCAAATAAAAAATCAGCTGTTCCCATAGATTTATATATTACTAGCGTAAGGATAGGCCCGTCAGAATATTTTACAAAAACCTTCTTCATAGAAAGAAAAATTTGCGCCATCTGTCATAACTCGTATACGAACTATATCGTTTCATATATTTGTAGTGCTCTAAATTGACATTTTTCCTTGCATTTTAGAGCCAACGAACTGGGGACAATAGTCAAGCTCATAGGCCATGTCCTTACGCTAGTAATATATATGTCTTTGGCTGTTCCATACTAAACTGCAATGTCGGCGCGCGAGTTCTCGACTCAAATGTATGCAACAGCTGATTTTTTTTTGCTCCGATCGGTTTGCTCCCATAGTAAAAGTTGTTCAGTTTGATGGGTAGACTCTTAGTTTAAAAGGATGCCAATGATATCAATTTCACCCTGTATAAATAGAAACATGCAAAAACCTAACCTAACCTAATAAATAAAATAAAATAAATAAAATAAACTTAAAATTTATCAAAATTGGCATTTAAGAAAATAGGGTGGACAAAAAGTGAAAACGCCCAGGAGTGCGATTTTTGAAAATCATACGAGCGACTTGGCAGTAGAAAGATGCATAATCTCCATAGTAATTTTGACATTTTCTACTGCCAAGTCGCTCGTATGATTTTCAAAAATCGCACTTCAGTACCTAACAGGTAAAAAAAATAAGTTTCGAACGTACCTTCTTAACAGCGCTATAAAAAGCTGAGGACAAAAAATGGTTTTTTATATTTGAACAGTATGTAACCTATGTGTGCAAATCAAATAATAATTGCGTTCGATAAGTGGATCGATAAATCACGGCAATCGGTTCGTGCGATTACTCACTAACAAAAAAAAAATTTTTTTCGCTTCCTTCAGACAGTGTTGCCACCTTACCTCCAGATCAAGTAGCTAAACCGTACCCAAAAAGTAGAGCTAGATACTGGAAATTTCACTGTCGCAAAAGTGGCTAAGAGTGGCTGAACAAATAAATGTTAAAAAATACAAAAATAATGTGAAGACGCAGTTTATTTGGATCATTAATATTGATTTACAATCATTTATTCTATAAAATTGTGCTGTTTTATAATTTTTTGAATAAAAATATGGAATTTTGAGTGAGTTATTGTAACCCATTCTATTACTATGTTGATTTTTTACAATGCTCATCGTAGAAAATAGCCTTTCGACTTCTATGTTTAGGTAATCGGAACTCAAAAACAATAAAAAACGCTCTAAGAACCCGTTAAAATGATTAACTTTAGCTTAAAACATTGGTATTTATTAATAAATAAATAAACAAAAAAAGTGGCTAGAATAAGTGGCTAAAATCATAGACTTATAAACTAAAGACCGGCAATATCAGTTACACAAATGGCACCACTTTTTAAGCAAATTCAAGCAAAAGTCGTTCTTAACGTAAGGAAATAGCGGAGTCTTCCAGCTGGAGGTCTGGTGACAAAATGGTTCAAGACGGTATCTGTTTACTATTGACATTTCACTTATTCTAATGGGCGGTTGTTATAAGTGTGAATAGATGGCAAGTAGTGTTGTTATGTCTTGCTTCATAATATTTATCTACCCTATACTATATCTATGGCTAAAATATTTAGCCACCGAATATTTTTTTTGTAGCTGACAAGTTCAAAAATGTTGCTAGATCTAGCTAAGAAGTGGCTAAAGTGGCAACACTGCCTTCAGAGCAGGCTAAGGTTGATACACCATACCGCCTTTTCTTCAGTCATGAACGCAGCAGAAAAAATTTTTTCCTGTGGCAACTATAACATTTCAGTTATCATATCTGTGGGTTTTGCATAGACGTATAAACTAAAGACTGGCAATATCAGTTACACAAATGGCACCACTTTTTAAGCAAATTCAAGCAAAAGTCGTTCTTAACGTAAGGAAATAGCGGAGTCTTCCAGCTGGAGGTCTGGTGACAAAATGGTTCAAGACGGTATCTGTTTACTATTGACATTTCACTTATTCTAATGGGCGGTTGTCATAAGTGTGAATAGATGGCAAGTAGTGTTGTTATGTCTTGCTTCATAATATTGATCTATGGGGTTTTGGCGCTTATCAGTACGTCAGTGTCGTGGCAAATAATTTTTGTTTTCGGTAAGAAAAAAGGTAAAAAATGTAATGCTAAATAACTTGACTACATATAATATATTTTATTTTTATCTTCTCATTAAAAAAACGGTTAGAAAATAACGCTAAACTACAATTTTCATTAAGTTTTTAGCTTGAATTCTATTTTTAATAACAAGATAAACATTAAAGAGTAATGAAAATATTGATTACGTCACAACTCTTTATTTAGTACACATTTTCATACAAAGCGCACGTTTTGACGTCCAATAAAGAGTAGCTGAATTGACTAGTTGTCAAGTAGCCTAATAAGATGACTATGTTCTATAGTGATATCGGACATATTTTTTTTTTATTGGTCGGGCGTCCATTTTTTCCTCCACATGGGCTTAAACATACGGGGTGACTTTGATAGAGGGTATGTGGCGACTTTGATAGTGAATCAAAGTGACCCCTTCTGGCATCTTTTATAACAATATGAATATTTTGTATGGATTATCAATTTCACCCCACGTTTTTTTTTTCAGCATGAAGAAATAATATAGTGGGCTTTATAAAAAAGCTCTGGGTACTTAAAACTACAAGAACTATAACAATAAGATCTTCTAAGAGGCCTTAAAGAATATAGGGTACAAACCGCATTATATGTAATAAAATTTGCTGATATTATATATCTTGGACAATGTCACACAAATTATCTAGTCACATTTAAAGTACCAGAATCTAGCCTGGACTTGTATTATGATGACTAGACAACGATATAGAATACATATATAAATACAAACATCCATGACTCGGGTACAAATATTCATATTCATCATACAAATATTTGTCCCTTACGGGATTCGAACCCGCATATGTGGCATAGTATATGTAGATTTTTGATATAAGTTGATTGAAATAAAGATAATAAATCATTTTCATGTGTGGCGAGGGTCAGCGGCCCTGTATGCGGTATATATTGGGGGTAATCTGTGAAAATGGCTATAACTTCTATGTTTTTTGAAGGAGTTGAATTAAAAATAAAATGGACAATTCATATTCAATGAAAAAAATAGGTGTTATCAAAGTCACCCCATTTCAAGTATAGGTATGAAGTTATAGCGAGGTTTTTATTTTTTTCTCGAAAAATGGATCATTTAAATTTTTTCTAATAAGCTTATCATAAAGTAGAAGACAAGCCCATGGCGACGTTTTGTTTTATATTGTTAATCTGAATAACATAGAAGTTATGAGCATTTATATTTCAAAATTAATCAAAGTACATAAAAACTTTATACATAATTCAATTAAATCATTTTATTTCAGATGTAATACATGTATCCATAATCCATATTTTATGTTAGTATTGCTTAAAACTATATTAGTACACAAAAGCAGTAGCAGTTTTCATTTTTATTGATTAATAGTAAACAATTAACAAAGCTGAAGTGCGATTTTTATGTGTGTCAGGATCGCGGGTGTGTTTTTTTTAATTTGGATGGGCACTATCTTAAATAAATGTACCTAAAATGTACTATTTAGTACCTTTAATGAGTCTAATTGTACCTCGTTCGATTCCTGGAAAACACATTACGAAAGTGAGCCGCCATTCTGATATCAGAATGGCGGGTAAACATTAAATCTTTCATTATATTTTAATTGAATGATTACCAAACAAATGTACCTAAAATATACTATTTAGTACCTTTAATGAGTTTAATCATACCTCGTTAAATTCCTGGAAAACACATTAAGAAAGTGAGCCGCTATTCTGATATCAGGATGGCGTGTACACACTAAATCTTTCATTATATTTTAATTGAATGATTACCAAACAAATGTACTATTTAGTACCTTTAGTATAAATATATTTATACAAATATTTGCCCCTTACGGGATTTAGTACCTTTAATGAGTTTAATCGTACCTCGTTCACTTCCTGGAAAACACGTTACGAAAGTGATAGTGGGTTGGCAAAAGGAACTTTCCGTTTTTTGGTTTTTTGCTTACATCTCGAAATCTATAAGTCAAATTGAAAAGTTTTGTAGGTACAAATTAAACCTGACAAAATTTTCTACAAAACATGTTATATGTACTTTTGTCACAGGACTTAAGCTTTGAAAGCTAGGGCCGAGAAAGTAGGTAACAACATTTTACAAATTATGAAATTTGTATGGCAATCCTCATGAAAGTTGAAGATAAAGAGAAAATGATTTCATATTCTTAATTAGCGACCCCGAAAACCCCCGAATAGAAATTTTCAAGCACCGGGCAATTTTCAATTATTCAGTAAAAATGTCTTGTCAAGAAAAGATTCATCATGATAAAATGCTTCAAGATTGGGTGCATTTGTTTTGATGATATCGACAAATTGAGCATTGAGGGGAAAGCATCCCGGAACTCTTAAGCATTTCATTTGTGGAAATGTATTTTTTGTTAAATATGCAACCATTGCACTTGAGGAGAACTTGCATTCACTTGCGAGACTAAACAATTCAAGCGTCTCCAAATTCTTTAGTCTGGACAAATGCAGTAAACTAGAGTCGGATAGAGTGTCGCATGTCATGATGGAGAGCACCTGCAGCAGTCTACAGCTGGATATGTGTCTCACTATGTCATCGTTCAATGTGTCGCCGTAGATGTACAGTTCTCTTAAGGTTGACTGTTTCATTCTCACCAAAGACTCTAGAAAATCTGCAGGGATGTTCCTAATTTTTTCAATATTAATGTTGACTAGATTTTCACATTTTAACATGCTATAAAAACTGATACGAGTCAATTTAATATCTAACAGGATGAGTCTCTCAAGGTATTTCAAATTTTCAAATGGAAAGTCGTAAGCTGAATTACGATCTTGTACCAACCTAGTTCTATAGAAACTGAGAAACTTTAAGTTGGGCAAGAAATGAAGATCATCAAATATACTACTGTCTACTTTTGAGTTATATATTTTTAAATAAGTTAACTTACTACAAGACCTTATAAGGGAAGCTCTGAATTTAGCTGCTAATGGTGAACAATTATAACTTATTTTAAGTGTTTTTAAATTGTTTGCCACAAATGGCAAGTGGTAACCTGAATAACCATCAGGTTTTAGAATGTCCTTTACATCCAAATTGAGAAACCTTAAATTGGGCCAGTGTTGAAGATCATCAAGTATACTAATATATACTTCCCACGTTTCTAATTCTAAGTGAGTCAAATTAGGACAGTGCCTTATAAGGGAAGCTTTGAATTCATCGTATATATAGTATGTTTTAACATTTTTTATATACTTTCCAACAATAGGTAGAATGTTTTTAGTTATTCCCTTGTAGTTCTTCTCATCAACATAGAGGCGTGCATATTTCCAGACGTATGGCGTCTTGCATAGTTGTTGCCATCTCGCGCAAACCTTCGGAACTACCAACAAAGACTCAATGTCCATCATAGAAAATATGTTAATAATCATATCATCGGGCAGGTCGTTTATGGTTAAACTGTCGGTGCCTGGTGTCCCTGCTGGTGCTTCTGCCATCTTGAGTTGCTCCTTCCTTTGCTACGCCCCGCACTTCCTTCCTGCAAATATATTGTGGTGTGAGGATGTTCATTTTCTATTTTGTGTTATCTATGGAGTCCAAAGTGAACGTATTAAGAATTGTTGAGCTTGCTTCGCTTGCTCATTCTTCTTCCGTTCCCCTGAGGGGTCTCGTGGACCCCCTCCCCTTGTTGGCATTACGTCGACACCCACGGGGGAAGGGGCCAACAGGGGGAGGGGTTGGACCCCCCCAGACACCCCTAAAACCTGCAAAAATTACTCATTTTGGTGTTGAAATGAGCAAAATTTTAAACATTCATATCTTGAGGGGGTTTTTTGCTACATGGCGTGGTTGGGAATCTACCTCCGGTCCACCCCGGGCAACGGCATCACAAGCTACCAAGTTTGTGGTGTCGGCTGAACGATCCCCACAGCGGTGTGGTAGGCTCCGCAAGGAGCCGCCTGGCTCGCGACCACCCTCCTGCCGGAGTCTGGCGCCAAGCAGCTTACTGCGTTCCGTCAGTGTGCAGGAGTGCCAGTGCCATTCTGGGTAAGCTCGCTACACCTTCGACCCCATCTTTGTCCTATGGACTAGATTGAGGTCAAGAGCAAACCCATCGATAATAAAAAAAAACATGAAAACGCTAAAATTAAATTGTGTTGTTGTTAAGTGTATCATAATTCTTGGTTTTTTCACACTTTAGATGAACCTAAATTGTACCTACTTTAGATGAATGGATGATGTTTTGTGACTGTTTTTATATCTTTGTATTTGACGACGCTTGTGCTGACCGCTTTATTTTTGTGATTAATCTTAATGCTTTTTTGAATAAATTATTTAGGTGAATGTAGCCAAAGCTCAGCCAAAGTACGAGATTTTTCTTGCGTTGCGAGAAAAAATTTTCAATGTCTGGCAACCCTGACGGGAATAGGTAAAAACAAAAATAAGTTTTGAACGTACCTTTTGAAGATGAAAATAAGGTTGTTTTTGTTGTGACAGTAGCAAAGCCAGTAGGCACCTATTTTATGTGTCCAAATTTAATAATGGTTCGTGCGACTTCAACTCTGTCTCACATCACAACACCACTGCACACTGGCTGGAGGAGGCCGGCAGGGTGACTGTCTCGCACAGTGCTGCCAACCTAAAGATACCTTTTTTCCTGTTTTATTATTAAATTTAAACTAGGTGCAACTTTGTTATTACTTACTTTATAAATAGGTAGGTAACATTTTAACTCGAAAATTTCATCATTGTCAGTACTAAGATATACATCAAATTTTATGTGCTATGGGTAGATTTTTTATCGCAGCGCCATCTGTTGTTAAGTAGCATAAACTATAAATAAATAATTAAAATGGTCAGCGCCATCTTTTGATATGTAGTGAAAAGAAATGACAAATATTTTACGAAGCAGCGCCATCTGTTATGGAATAGATGGCAACAAGTAAATTAGAGTGAGTTAACGAGTTATTGTGCTGCCATCTAGTGTCAAGTAGCATTAACTATAATGGCCGCGCCACCTATTATCGAGTAGTAATAACTTTTAAAAACATTGTCACAAAATAAAGTAAATGTTAGTTTCGCTACTAGCCCCTAGATGGCGTTGTGTGAAACGAGTTATTGTGCTGCCATCTAGTGTCAAGTAGCATTAACTATAATGGCCGCGCCACCTATTATCGAGTAGTAATAACTTTTAAAAACATTGTCACAAAATAAAGTAAATGTTAGTTTCGCTACTAGCCCCTAGATGGCGTTGTGTAAAATTTGATTTCATGTAATTTTACTTGGAAAGTATTTTTTGAAATTTTCTCTGTAACCAAGAACTTTCGCTCTAAATCTAAATGCAAGATTGAATTGATAGTTTTAACAGTAGATACCTATAGTAGTACCTATGTTACCTAGACCTACCTAGTTAGTAGGTACAATGTTTGGTGTTGCTTCATTTATTTACCTCCGTTTATTTATGTGTATCGGAAACGGATATACATACTCACACATCTTGCTCAACGCCTTGTCCGCGAACAATGAAGGCGCGGGAAACATGTTAATTACGCAAAAACCAACATCCTATTGTTTGGTAATTTCTCATCAGTACCTTTTAAGATTCTTGTGTACACACTCGTTCTTCAAACGAGTTGTAGTGTTTATTATTAAAATAAAAACAATAAATAAAAATAAATGTTTTTAAAAAGTGCAACTTTCTAAAAAGCGCGCGTAAAAATGCCTTCAAAAATTAAAGTCGCGTTCGCGTTTTGCGTAATTTTTTCCGTCTCGTTCAAAGAAGTGTTTTCCTGGACAATAGATTTGCCCGAAGCTAGAAAGTTTTACTTTGAAAAATTCAGTAAAAATACTAAAAGCGACAGCGTGACTCCAGTAATTGAGGTGGATAAGAAATTTTACGATAATATAAACCCTAACAGTCAGTACCATGAAGATTACGAGCCAAACCAGTATGAGGAACGGGTACACCACGAAGAAGGCGATGAACATAATGATATTTACCATGGACGATACGCCGACGATTACGATTACCAATCTTACATGGAGAAGAAAGTAAGAAACTTATTCAAATCAAATATGGCGTTTTCCTTCACAAATTAACGCTGCATCGAGCCTATTGTGCTGCCCCCAATCGTATTTTTTATTTCTCTACAAGTTTTTTTCTCGCATTTTTGTTTGTCGCATGCATACGGAGCGGTGGGCAACGATCGCGACCCAATGGGAGCCCGACGATGGAAGCCAAGATGGAAGAAATTGGTTAAAAAAAAAAAAAAAAAAGCTTTTTTCAAAAAACTAGAATGTAGTAACTTCTTCTTCTTCTTCTTATCGTGTGGGCAGAGCCCTGGTGTCAGAGTTTTTTCAGACCGCCTTTCGGCCTGCTGATTTTTAATTTATCGTGTTACTGCGGATTTGTTTTTATAATGTTTGTAGTTACTAAAGTAGTCACTTAACTTTTGGCGGTTTTAACTATCGATAATAGCTACAAGCATAAAACATAATAATCCGTAATGTTTCGATAAATTGGAAGAAGCCGTAGCATGCTAGACGTGGTACGGCTGTATCACGTCTTTTATCTTGTTCGTTCGCGCGCAAATAGAAAGAGATCGAGGGTGTGATAGCGCTGTATCTGTATCACACACATTGGCATGCTTCCAATGCAGGAATACAATGTGACATTCTTGTTTTTTGGAAACGTTTAATTTTATAGAATTAAAAAAATACGATTGGGGACAGATAGGGGACAGCACAATAGGCGATTCAGACACAAAAAACTTATACCTAGTCTAGTGGTATCTACACTGCGAAACTTTGTCCAGTTCCACTGGACAAAGTTTCGGGGAGTGAGCCCGTCGGCGTCGCCACTTAAATAGACAGTTGGTACAAGTTGGACAGGCAGATTTCCTTCACTGAAAAGCCAGTGGTGTGACAAATCGTACATAAATTCCGAAAAACTCATTGGCACGAGTCAGCCAGGAGTGTGATTTTTGAATCTCATTTGCTGAGTTCAGCAGTTGTAAATATCAAAATAACTACGGAGATACGCATCTTTCTATTTCTGATATGACTTTCAAAAATCGCACTCCTGAACTATGATTTTTGAAAGTCAAATCAGAATTAGAAAGATGCATATCTCCAAAGTTATTTACAACGGCTGAACTCGCCGAATGAGTTTCAAAAATCGCACTGCAGGAATGTGATTTTTGAATCTCATTCGCTGAGTTCAGCAGTTGAAAATGTCAAAATTACTGTGGAAATATGCATCTTTCTACTGCTGATTTGACTTTCAAAAATCATACTTCAGGAGTGCGATTTTTCGAAGTCAAATCAGCAGTAGAAAGATGCGTATCTCCATAGTAATTTTGACATTTTCAACTGTTGAACTCAGTAAATGAGATTCAAAATCGCACTCCTGGACGAGGATCGAACCATCGCCTCCTTCACGGCAAAGGATATTATTACCACTATCTTTAAGGTCTAACAAAATTAGCTGAAACTATTTTAAGGGGATGATCAGACCATCAAACTGAACAACTTTCTCTATGGGACCAATATCGAAATCGCGAAAAAAAAACTGTTGTCCCATACATTTCAGTCGAGTTATGTTTGCAGTTTTGTATGGGACAGTAATGGGACAGAAGATTTTTTTTTATCGTCAGTTGTTTCGTTTCTATCAGTTCCTAAACACTGCCCCACATGTAGGCCAGTCATTTTACGGAGTTTTGTTAGGCGGGGTAGGGAGTAATTATTAATTGGACTTTTAAACTGTAACTGGCACCATTTAGTGACAAAAATGATAGCCTAAAAGATATTTAAAAAAAAAAAAATTGCTACGCAACATAGAAATCGAAATTGTGAGTCCCAGAAGGCTTTTAATTTAATAATATTAATACCGATGCTCTCATATGAATTAGATTTAATAATAAAAATTATTTTTGAGCAATAAAATAGGCATTGAAATTTAAAAAATGAGGTATTTATTAGAAAATACGAATGTATTTTTCAAAACTTTCTAAGTAAACAAAAATAATTACACCATGTTTGAAGTATGTATGTTGTAAAGCCTTAATAAAGGCAAAAAAAAAATTACCATCAGGTTTTTTAGAACGAGATAATATCACAAAATTGGAGCTGACGTGATTTTTTTTTATTTTGGTACATTTTCAAGCTCAAATTGGCTCTTCAATATTATACCGGAAAAAATTTTCAATTATTAATTAGTCCCGGCTCAAACCGTAAAATGACTGGCCTAATGGACCACAATTGAAATACCTACCTATGTTGGTTTTCCCACGATGTTTTCCTTCACCGAAAAGTAAATTTCACTTTTATTGTGCGTACGTTTTAACGATTGAGTTAATAAATCGAAAACACAACAAAAAGTTCAACAATGAGTTTTTAAACAATGAAGTCATGGGAATATGATGGATATGAAATGTACAGTGCTATGGTGGGGCCACTCCGTAGGCATTTGATTGTTGTTAAAGCATTTTTCGAATACTTATTACTGGGGCTCTATTTTTGTATTTTACTCGTATTCCAAAATGACATTTATATCCTATACAGGGTGTACAATAAAATAGGACAGCTACTTAAAGAGGTGCTTCAGACCATCAAACTGAACAACTTTCTCCATGGGACCAATATCGAAATCGCGAAAAAAAAATCAGCTGTCCCATACATTTCAGTCGAGTTGTTTGCAGTTTTGTATGGGAGAGCGGATTTTTTTTTCGCGATTTCGATATCGGTCCGATAGAGAAAGTTGTTCAGTTTGATGGTCTGAAGCACCCCTTTAAGTAGCTGTCCCATTTTATTGTACACCCTGTATAAGATTTAATAATAGCTGTAGGTCACACAAAATACAACATAAGATAATGAAGGTAATAGCGCAAATACAGGGTGTAAGTGACAGCCTAGCAAATACTGAAACGGTGAACTCAGACCATCAAACTGAACAACTTTCACTATGGAGCCTACCTCAGGAAACGTGAAAAAAAATCAGCTGTCCCATACAAAACTGCTGTACGGGTAGGTACACTCAAATGTATATGAGACACCTGATTTTTTTCGCGTTTCCTGAGGTAGGCTCCGGAAAGCAGTTCAGTTTGATGGTCTGAGTTCACCGTTTCAGTATTTGCTAGGCTGTCACTTACATCCTGTATAAAAAAATATACGAAGAACTTTGATGTAATCTTGAAAATATTTTGAGAGGGCTATGTTCGGTGTTTCTGTTAAGGTGTTCCTAAGAAAATGCAATTGGGAATAAGGTATAATACCTATTGTAACATTATGTTTTTGTTGTAGAAACAAAGAGTACCTATTGTATATTGTTTTGTATTGTATTGTATTTAGGACCGAAGATAACTTAAGTGGTCATACCGTATCTAACGGCCCGATAACTCAGTCGGCAGTGAACCTGCCTTCTGTGCTAAGGGTCGCGGGTTTGAATCCCGCAAAGCGCAATTATTTGTATGATGAATATGAATATTTGTAACCAAGTCATGGATGTTTGTATCTACAGGTTGTAACAAAACACCCTAGTAATACTTAAGTGGGTGTTTCAGACCATCAAACTGAACAACTTTCACTATAGAGCCAACGTAGAGAAAAAATAAAAAAAGTCTGCCGTCCCATACATATTTGAGTCGAGACGGTACTGCAGTTTTGTATGAAAGAGCTGATTTTTTTTCGCGCTTTCGATGTTGGCTCCGTAGTGAAAGTTGTTCAGTTTGATGGTCTGAATCACCCCCTTAATTATTACTAGGGTGTTTTGTTACACCCTGTATAGGGTGACGTGATGATGATGATGAATATTTGTCGGCAGGTGCACGGAATAGTTCACAACGGGAGCCTGTACCTGGAAGGGCTGCGGAAGGCTCTCTACAGGTACAGCGAGCTGCTGAGAAACTGCAGCAAGTACAACTTTGACGAGGTGAGGAAAATGTTTGCTTTGGTTTTTAGGGTACCGTACCCAAAGGGTGAAAACGGGACCCTATTACTAAGCCTACGTTGTCCATTCATCTGTCCGTCCGTCTGTCCGTCTGTCCGTCCGTCCGTCCGTCCGTCTGTCCGTCTGTCCGTCTGTCCGTCTGTCCGTCTGTCCGTCCGTCCGTCCGTCCGTCTGTCCGTCTGTCCGTCTGTCCGTCCGCCCGTCCGTCCGTCCGTCTGTCAGGCCGTCTGTCCGTCTGTCCGTTCGTCCGTCCGTCTGTCCTACCTATTTAGGACTAACTTTTGAACCGTAATAGCTAGATAGTTGAAATTTTCTCAGATTATGCGTTATTTTATTACGGCGGATTTGTTAACAAATAATAAAAATGTCAAAAAGTTAAAAATTAAGGGGGGTTCTCAACAAGAAACTAGTTTTTATCAACGTTTTTTCTTCACACTCTATCGTAAAAACGGTAATACATACAAAGCGTCAAACTTAGTTTGATTATAGAGCAAACTCTACAAAATAACAACAAATACTAAAACCTGCCAAGTGTGAGTCGGTCTCGCGCTAAAGGTCCCGGACTAAAAAAGTTTTTTTTCTAAGTTATAATGTTGTGTTCTGTGGTGGTGTGGTACGGAACCCACCCTCGGTGCGCGAGTAGCCCGACTCGCACTTGACCGGTTTTATTTATGTAAGGAAGTATTCGTTTGAAAACGAGAATAGGTAGGTAGTATATCCCACATATCCGCACCAAGCGCCTTTCTGAATTTTTTATAATACGCACAGCCAAGGAGTGGAATGCCTTACCTGCGTCAGTATTTCCGAGCACTTACAACCCGAATTCCTTTAAAGTACGAGTGAATAGGCTTCTTCTGGGTTAGCTCGCTACATCTTCGACCCCATCTTCGTCCTGAGGACTGGATTGAGGTCAAGAGCAAGTAGTACTGCTCCTTAAAGATTTTAAAATGTTCAGATACTTATATCTCCTTTTGATTTTGACTTCTTCGTATCGTCGTACATTGTTAAAAAGTGTATCGAACTAATATTATTAAAAACCGATCTTGTTTAACCGCAATAACACTATAGAGATATTTAGGTATTCGTTATTTACCAAGGTTGATCTGTTAATTGATGCTCGATAATTATCTGAATCCGTTAGACCTACATACTGGCTCTAACTAGGTAGGTACCTATCACACTGCACTTAGTATAAATTCCGTTCATTCATTATTATCATCAGGGTAAAATCTAGAAGTGTGTAATGAAATTAGAATGAAGACGACGGGAAAATCGACAGTAATATTGTTAATGAAAAATATATCGTTTGTCTTCACGATAAATCCTAAATGAATCTCGGTACCTAACTAATTGATATACAAAAAGTTGTAGGAAAGAAGTTTGGCAGGTCATATAATTTGAGACCCAGACACAGAGGTCCCATACATGAACGAAACTTAGTAATACGTGTAGAGCGAAACGAAACTAACAAAAATGTAAATTGGTTGTAATCTGTAGAAGTTGGCGGAAAGGTATTTCTCCTTATGATACCTTTTGTATCAAGTGTGTGAAACTCATAATCTTTCTTATTAGGTAGCCCACTCAATCTTCTACGCATTCATTGTGTTTGTTTTAATGAAAATTCACGATAACCGTACAATATTATGATAATGGAATCAAACGAAATCACACGCACTATCAGTTCAATAAAGCCAAATACGTTCCGTAACGTCCAAAAACTACCTTAGTGATAATATTAGATGAAAATAGCTGTCCGTGCGATTTTTGAATCTCATTCGCTGAGTTCAGCAGTTGTAAATGTCAAAATTACTATGGAGATACGCATCTTTCTACTGTTAATTTGACATTCAAAAAACATACTGCAGGGGTGCGATTTTTGAAAGTCAAATCAGCAGTAGAAAGATGCGTATCTCCACAGTAATTTGACATTTTCAACTGCTGAACTCAGCTAATGAGATTCAAAAATCGCACTCTAGACTAAAAGTTAAATAAGGCGCCTTAGTCATAAACTGGAGAAGTCTCTTCGCGTATGCGAAAGCGAGCGCGCGCGCATGATGTTTTTTACGTTTTATCGAGTCAGAAGCCGTAGCATGCTACACGTGATACGGCTGTATCAAGAGTTTTATCTCGTTCGTTCGCGCGCAAATAGAAAGAGAGCGAAGACGTAATAGAGCTGTATCACGGTGGCATGCTAACCATGCTGGTATGCTAGTCCTATTGTTAGCAATTTAGTTCGAAAGCGGCATACAATAATTCTCAGCTGATTTTCTTCGCTATGTCAGTAATTCAGTGACAATCCCCAACCACCCGCAGCCCGCAACCAACAGCACCACCAACTCAACGTGGCTGCCACAGAACGAAGCGCCCGCTCCCGCCGCGCCGGTCGACTCCACCCGCGCGACCTGCGCGCGCGCCACAGAGTCCAGCGAGCACGTGCGGAGACTCGCAGAGCTCGCGCTGTGGGCCACCAGGGAGCTGCAGGATAGGGCTTACGCTGATAAGTACGAAGTATGTACCACCCGCTCCAACTCGACTTGGCTAACACAAGGCTTCTTCATGCTGTGGGCTACCAGGGAACTGCAGGATAGGGCTTACCACAGAACACTATAAGAGGGGTTAGAAGTGAAAAGTAGGCGTGGAACGTGTCGCCACAGGTTATGCAATGATTTGCATAACACCATAAGGCGCGTGGCGTGGTGCCAGCGAGAGGGCATGAATAATTGTAGAAGCGTGAGCGGGAAGACAAGTGGCGACAGCCGTCTCCGAAGCAAAAGCGCTACTTTGCATTTCAAACCCCTCTTTGTTCTGTTGATAAGTACGAGGTATGTACCACCTGCAGCTAATAGCACCAGCTCGAAGTGGCTAACACGAGGCTCGCTTGCGCTGTGGGCCATCAGGGAGCTGCAGGATAGAGCGTACGCTGTTCAAGTACGAGGTTCGTGTTTTATGTACTTTTACAGATTTTACTAGAATTTTGTATTTAACTAAAATCAGTTTTCTGAAACTTTTCTTTCAGATCAGAAAACTGATTTTAGTTCGGTTTTTCTTTTATTTTAGTTTACTTAGTTTTTTTTTTCAATAGACTTGTTAGACATACCAATAATAATTTATGAAAGTACTACTACAACGATAATAAGTTTCTTTAAAGGGGTAAATAACAATAAAATATAACTAACGAAAATATAACTAAGTAACTAAAATAAAACCAGCTCAATAAAATATTCAGAATAACTATTCTGAAATTTTTTATCATAGTCATTATCAGCCTACATACGTCTCGCTAAAGGACACATCATCAATCATCATCATCCACCGCCTGAATCCACCCGCTGCTGGTAGACTTTACATATGCATCAGAATTATTACTTCAGTCAGCATCTGCTGGTTTCTTCATTATATTTACCTTCACAGTTTTTGAGAGCAGTCGGTATTCAAACATGTATACGTACAACTCTTTGGTACATGGCAGGTCGTCCGTGCGGATTCGAACTCGGACCTCGTGATTACTTTATCATGAGTGGACGAGTTCGAAACAGCAGGTTTGGACATTTTTCTGTACCTCCGCTGCGCTGTCGTCAAATTCTTATGAAGTTATTATAATTACCCATTTATTTTAATTCTCCGTGTAACCTAGATTGATGCTAGAAATAATTAAATCTTATGAATGACAAATCCACTCAGAGCAAGGACGAAGAAGACGAGGAGGAGAAAGAGCTGCTCCTCCGACTGGCTTGGTTCCTCGACCGACT
Source organism: Agonopterix subpropinquella (assembly GCA_922987775.1). Lineage (NCBI taxonomy): Eukaryota > Metazoa > Arthropoda > Insecta > Lepidoptera > Depressariidae > Agonopterix > Agonopterix subpropinquella. The sequence goes on from OV277717.1 coordinate 13,216,697, forward strand.
GGCGACACTCACCGGCTTCGAGCCCGATCCCAGGGACTTCGTGACCGACGTACCAGCCACCGGTGAGAATGAGCATAGTATAGAAAATGTTATAAATAAATCCACTAAGAGGATGAGCTGCTCCTCCGACTGGCGTGGTTCCTCGACCGACTGGCGACACTCACCAGCTTCGAGCCCGACCCGAGGGACTTCGTCTCCGACGCACCACCCACCAGTGAGTGTGGGCATAGTGTAGAAAATGTTATGAATAAATCCACTCAGAGGATGAGCTGCTCCTCCGACCGGCGGGGGGTCGACATTTGGGTCGAGTAGGTTTGTCGTTTAATATGTTTTTTTCTGTCAAGGACGAGGAACTGTCGATGATTTAGAATTTCTGGCAAGAACGTCCTATGGAGCGATGTGAAGGTACTAAGGAATGACAATAATTAAAATATGTATTACTAGGCATAAATCAGGTGTAGGTACTATTACTAATTATTCTTATATGGTAACAGTTGACGGTTGACGACTCGGGTCCTGGGTTCGAATCCCGGTTCGGTCATGGATGTTATATGTTCGTGCCGCTGTTGTACGGTTTCCATAACAAAAAGCCTATTAGTGCTTACTTGGGATCATTACAATGTATGTGAGCGGTATTTATTTATGATTAGTTAGTACTATAATATCTCCAACTTTCAGAAACCACACCAAATCTCTCCACGTCTCCCTCCATCACCACAGATTACCCCGGTACTGAAAACCGCAAGTTCCCGTTGTCTATGCCTGCCAGCTCCACCTCTCCTGGTGAGTTATGAGTCAATCACGTGGCGAGTGGGTTTGCGGACGGTCGTATCGATCGTGCGCATTCTGGCTTGCCACGAAACTCCGCCATTTTGTATTAGCTTAGATATGGTTTTGTTTACTTATAGAAATCTTTGAAAATACGATATGAACTCACTACATTGGCCGAAATAACAGAATAAGAGAGCGTAGAGCATCACGTGACTCCCGTCAGCGCCCCATAGATGGGAGTCACGTGACGCTCTAGTGAGAGGGGTTAGAAGTGCAAAGTAGGCGTGGAATGTGTGCCACACTGTAAGGTGAACAAAGTGGTGGGAGCGAGAGGGCATAAGTAGTTGTAGCAGCGTGAGTGGGAAGACAAGTGGCGGCAATCGTCTCCGAAGCAAAAGCGCTAAGTACTTTGCATTTCTAACACCTCTTATAATACTAACATATTTTTTAAGCCCTTACTAACGCTATTATGGATCTATGGTCTGAAATAAATGATTATTTTTTAATTTAATTTATAATGTTCTGTGGTCGAAATGCATCAGTGCTTAGATATTATAGAGTGTTACGATAGTATCGCGATTTCGATGTCGGCAACATAGTGAAAGTTGTTCAGTTTGATGGTCTGAAGCGCTTCTTAAAATATGACCACATCTTTCTGTAACTCACAGAGCATTACATGATTAATAATTATATTTAATTCAATTTTTTTGTCATTTCATCAACCGACAGGAACCCAACCGACAGGAACCCAATCAACAGGAACCCAACCAACAACGGTGACATCAACTTCATCAGAAACCCTAATTCCATCAGAAACGAGACATCTGTCAGAAATCTCGCCAAAACTGACATCTATCAGATCCGTTCATAAGCGCTCCATTGACGACCACCCCTTGATGAACGTCATCAAATACTACACAAAACACAAAGTATGGGTCAATTCGAACCCAGGATCAGTAACAAAAGAAGAAACTACAGATTTCAGTGTACCAAACGATATAGTAATAAAAACTATAAAAAAACGAGCTATCCAAAATAAAAAATACAAAAATTTGCAGTTACCAGAAAACCCTACGCAGGACATAAGTAACTACTCCAAACACAAACCAGGCCTACGCTACACAAAAGACAAATTACAAGCTGAAAAAATACGCGAATTTCTCAAAAAAATACAACTCCACAGTTTACATTTGAAACCTGAAAAGTCTGTTCAAAAACGGTCGACGCATTACGAAAAAATGTTTCTCCCTCGAGTACCCCAAGACCCTCATCAAGATTTGAGTTATTATGCTAAGAATAGGCCAGGGACCAATCCTACATTCAACCTGGTGCAAGCTTCACAGGTGAGGGCAGGGTTAGGGCAAGTCTATCAGACTGGAAACATAGAGGTGATCAGACGATTTGGTACTAATTATAATCCTGCAATACCCAATCCTCTTATGGGTGGAGTAATGAGGACATTCGTTGACTCTTGAAGTCTTTTGCTTCGGCGATAGCAGATGATAGGAGATCCTAATGATCCAACTTGCAACAACAAGAAACAAAACAACAATTCGAAAACAAACAAAACAACAAACCAATTAATAATATAAAACCGTTTTCAAAAAAACTAAAAAGTTAAAAAATAATATGGCAGCCTATGACTTTTTCGTTCGCATCATAAGAACATTAATGTTTTATTGAAGTCGCTGTCAAGCCGGTATGATTCGCGACAGGGCTTGCATTTTTAGGGTTCCGTACCCAAAGGGTGAAAACGGGACCCTATTACTAAGCCTATGTTGTCCGTCCGTCCGTCCGTCCGTCCGTCCGTCCGTCTGTCCTACCTATTTAGGGCTGTAACTTTTGAACCGTAATAGCTAGATAGTTGAAATTTTCTCAGATTATGCGTTATTGCGGCGGATTTGTTAACAAATAATAAAAATGGCAGGAAGTTAAAAATTAAGGGGGGTTTTCAACAAGAAACTAGTTTTTATCAACGTTTTTTCTTCACGCTCTATAGTAAAAACGGTAATACATACAAGCGTCAAACTTAGTGTGATTATAGAGCAAACTCTACAGAATAACAACAAATACTAAAAACCGGCCAAGTGTGAGTCGGTCTCGCGCTAAAGGTCCCGGACAAAAAAAGTTTTTTTTCTAAGTTAATAATGTTGTGTTCTGTGGTGGTGTGGTACGGAACCCTCGGTGCGCGAGTAGCCCGACTCGCACTTGACCAGTTTTATTTGGCTTGGCTTGACACCGACTTCTATAGAACAAAAAATGTTCTTATGATGCGAACGAAAAAGTCATAGGCTGCAATATTATTTTTTAACTTTTTAGTTTTTTTGAAGGCGGTTTTAATTTTTTGTTAAAATTTTGTTTATTTCATAATTTTTAGTGGTGAATTGATTAGTTCGATTTAATAAGAGTGCTTTAAATTAACAAACGCACTAGTCGGCACTACGATTTTCGAAGGTTCCCCTCGATTTCTTTGGGATGCCATCATCAGATCCTGGACTCCTTATCATGGTACCACCCTCGGAACATCTCCTTTCCAACAAAAAAAGAATCATCAAAATCGGTTCATAAATTACGAAGTTCTAACACACATAAAAAATATATATATATATACGGTCGAACTGAGAAACATCCTCCTTTTTTGAAGTCGGTTAAAAATAAAAACAAGAATCATATACAAGATGTTACAAAAGTAAGCATAAACATTTTGAGGGGGTTTTTTAGAGTCTAATCAACCTTCTAAACTTTAAACAATCAAACTGAGCAACTTTCACTGTGGGACCAACATCGAAAACGGGAAAATTCTGCTGTCCCATACATTTAGCTCGAGTGGATTTGTGGTTTAGTGGATCCACTGCGCCAAATGGTGGATCACAGTGAGCTTCAGCGTGCTATTCAATCCACTGGTGGATCGAGAGAGTGGATGTGGATCCAACATGAAACATCCGATTTTCTTTTCGCGGTTTCGATATTGGTCCCATAGTGAAAGTTGTTCAGTTTGATGGTCTAACTCAGCGGTCGGCAACTGGCGGACCGCGGTCCACATTCGGACCGCGGAAGGCCGAAACTTGGACCGCCTGGCTTGGGGGGCAGATGCCCCGGGCGGCACTTTACGAGGGGCATAATTTGGAAAAACATAGATGTATATTGATTGAAATCTATCTAATAACCGATTTGTAGCGTGGAGAAAAATCGAGCTCTCTTCGCTCGCTCTAAGACGTAGTTTGAAAGATTTCTAACCACTGTTAAATAGTGGTACTAAAAATGTTGAGCTCGCTTCGCTAGCTTTTATTTAGACGCACATGTTTTGTACCGAAATAGCTCTGGCTACAACCAATTCGAATTGGGGAGAAGTCAAGCTCCCTTTAAAATATTTTGGTATGGATGAGCCAAGATATTCCTAAACACAACCCGAGTAGTTGTGCTAAAAAAATTTGAGCTCGCTTCGCTCGCTCCATAAGTTGTTGTGTAGGTGCTGTGGATATAGAAAAAACGGGGCAGGGGAAAATCAAGTGAGTGTGATGGAGCGCGGGGTCCCGCGACCTTGAAATTTTTGTCTGGCCCTCGATAACATTTCTCAAAAGTATCCGGACCCCACTTAAAATTACTCGCCGACCCCTGGTCTAACTTATCGACCTCCTTAAATGTGTATTTCTATTTTTGTAACACCTTGTATAGGTATTGAATGAGACAGCATAATGCAGTACAGGTATCGCCTCTAGTACCTACACTGTTGTTTTTAAATATGCTTCAAATTAATTAAAAGAAAACAAATAATTTGTAATTATACAAAAATATATATTTCAATAATCATTAAGATATTTATTTTAAACACTGCTAGATACAGGAAACTGTTCAATGTTATTAAACGACATTTTTTCACAATGACATGTATTTTTTTTTAAAACGACCTCCCTATTTCATCACCGAAAAGTACAAAAATATAACAATTGAATAGACTTTAAAACACAACGATAACTATAACAAGAGGTTAGGTGGATTGTTGTACTTTGGGGGGTGGACAGAGTTCATAGTTTATTTATAAATTAACATTACTTCGCTTCTAGACACATGTCTTTAATGTTCAAAACATTAAATTACCAACAAATGGACGCAGAGTCTAACAAAAAATTGTCGAAAAAAATTCCCAGACTAACCTACACAAGCGTAAACTAACTAAAAACATTGCAATAAGTTTTTTTTAATTTTGCTTGCATAGTTTTTACAAAAGCCTAGGCCTTAAAATTGCGTCTTTTTTCTTTTTTTAGCGCGGCCATTAATCAAACTTGAATATTATAGTTCAGAATAAAGTTAAAAACAAATCTTGTTATTACAAATATCTCGGAACTCAGTCCGAACTGAGATTTAAAGGCTTGAAGTGCTCATAATGGTAATATTTTCAACTTCAAGCCTTTATATCTCCGTCCGGACTGAGTTTAGGGATATACATGTTAATAAGTTTTGTTTGTTACTTTATTCTGAAATAAAATATTCAAGTTTGGTTGCTGGCCGCGCCAAAAACAACGGCGAAAAATAAGGCGCCAACCTTACATACAAAACCCGCATTGTCTTTTTTTACAGCACAGCATTATAAACGTGCGCGTCGTCGGTCGTTCAAACAAAGACTGGCGCGTAATTGTTACTCATTTTGCGTTTTGTTACTCTTTTGTTTCGGACCCAACGTCCAGTTGGTAATTCAATGATGCAAAAGTAAAAAAAAAACAACTTCCGGTGATGAAATATTATAATCAAACATGATTTTTTAATGAAATAATTTCTATTAATGATTTCTTAAGGCAATATTTATTATAAAAAAGGCAAAAATGGTACATAACTTAGATTATGCAAGCTTCTAAACAAAATATTATGATAAAAAGAATGATTAAATACGTAATAATGATTCTTAACCTATAAACTAGATAAAACACTTTTTTTATTGTCAATTTCGAGTACTGTTTTTTATTTTTTAATACTTTAATTCAATAAAAATTCTGACAAAAATACAGTGTTGGTTTCTAAAAAAAAGCTAATTTAAAAATTGGTCCCGATTAATACCAATAGTTTGTGACAAAACGGAATGTAATATACACAATGTAAACTATATAAAAACATCGTTATACAGGAAGATTTTTTTATCACCATCCAAATTTTTTCTACATGTTTGGTATCACTTATAGAACCCATTTCATTAAAAAAAAGGGCAGGTCAAAATTGCACATTTAAAAATTTTATCCCACAGAATTTTCCATAAAGCTTGGTCATCGAGTTTCGTATTCGTACCGACCGGGTGCTGCAGGACTGGGGGGCGGAGCCCTAGGAGTCCCACGAATTGTAAACTTAACAGGAACACACAAGACTTTCAAAACATTGTTAAAATGTTATACTAGTCCCTTATTTTGTTTATTTTTGTTCAATGACACGGTTATAATAAAGTACTCTTTGAATGACACAATGACACACACATGACACATAATAAACTTTTTCTAAAAATTAAAAGGCTCTGACCCACAGAAAATTACTGACCACAGAGATTCGTTCGTTAGTTTTCGTTCTTGAAAAGCAAAGTTCTAAATTCGAAAAAGCGCGCGAAATCGGGTCGAGTGGTAGGAACTATTAATAAGTAATCTGTGGCACAGGTAGGTGCGTACTGTGTCCAGTCGAATTGTTTTTCTTAAGACATTTTTGCGTAGTCATTTCTCAATATTTTAATACTAAAAGAAAAAACACGTATCGATTTTTTTTCATAAACAAACATTTTATTAAAATTTGGATGGTGATAAAAAAATCTTCCTGTATGTATAGAGTCATACTTAACAACTAGTAAGGGGTACGCGTTTACCATCGTAAGGCTGCCTGTCCACCCACTCATGCAAGCTGGTTGGGCGAGCTGTGTGGCTGTGTAAATATTAACCAATCAGGAGCTCGGGCGAGGTCGGCCGGGCTCCTGATTGGTTTTTTTAAGGGTGCTTCAGACCATCAAACTGAACAACTTTCACTATGGAGTCAACATCGAGAATAAATAAAAAAATTACCTGTCCCATAACAAAACTGCAGTACCGAGTCGACTAAGATTTTTTATTTTTTCTCGATGTTGGCTCGATAGTGAAAGTTGCTCAGTTTGATGGTCTGAAGCACCCCCTTAAGTATTACTAGGGTGTATTGTTACACCCTGTATTTGCATATTGGGTGGAACATAGCAACAAACTTTCCCAAAAATAACAGATTGTGTTGCATTTCAGTTTTGTATGAAACAGATTTTTTTGAGATTTCAAGTTTGTTCCCATAATAAAAGTTGTTCAATTTGATGTGTTGTTTAATTTGGCCATCGACTTCATTTCACCATGTAAGAGTTGATTGTATTGGTCCACTTCGCATACGCATCAGAATGTCTTCCTCAGCGTATGCAGGTTTCCTCACGATGTTTTTCAGAGCACCTGGGCCTATGCCCTACAGTGGGACGTATATAGGCTGATGGTGATGAAGTGTCGATCGAAATACTACAGGGTGTTAGGGTAAACAGTTGCATTACTTTAAGGGGTGATTGTATCCATGATATTGAACAACTTTCCCTAAGAAACCTTTCCTATAGGTTTCTTAGGGAAAATTGCTCAGTATCATGGGTAAAATCACCCCTTAAAGTAATGCAACTGTTTACCCTATCACCCTGTATATTTTGACACATACGATACGCTCACTTTACGATAGTAAACACGTACTCAAGCATAAAATGTACTTACGTACCACAACTGGTAAGCAAAGCATTGAACTATTATGTACATACTATAAATAACAGAGCACGTTACAACGCTTTCCCATTCTTTGTGGGTATATCGCTTTCTTAGTAAATTGCTATCGCTATTATCATTATCTGGTCAGTTCCATCCATTTTAGATTTAGTATAGTCTTGGCGCAAACAGATGTCGCTACATGTATCATCTGGCCAGAACGAGTGATAAATCTTAATTAAACGTTATTAGATCACTATTATTTGAGTTTTAATTTTCTTAAAAATTTTAATAACAAATGTGTTTAACACGTGTTTTAACGTAATTAAACATTGCTTTAGTACCGTTACTCACCACCGTCGCTGTACTTGCGCGAATTTTCAACTAAGAAGGTGGCAACTTTCTTAGTATAGGCATTGACTCTCTGTTGTGTATAATTTATTTACTCTACTATTATCATACCCTCATACGGCACATGAAGTATGTCGTGTTAGTTCTAGTATTTCGTACATAATAGTTCAATGGACCAACGGCGAAGTATAACAATAAAATTACATTTTTAAAAGGCACGATTTTCAACAACGCATCGACCGAAACTCGATCATATTTACCACTAAAATAAAATACAAAATTGTATTGTCAATTATTTGACTTTATCTACACGTGTTACAACGCGTAAATATTATTATGATTTTGTTCTTTAATAGTAGGAAATATCATTTAAATAGGTATCGTAATGTTATGACATTAAATTCAACATGTCAGTGGCGACATCTAGTGATAAACGGAAGCTCTCATCGATTTACGTTAAAAAAAAAGTTAAAGGATCGAAGCCATACAGCCAATACTTTTATCATTTCTTAATTAAAATCAAACATTGCAATTATTTGTATTTTATTACAATTAAACAAGTTATTTTTTTCAAAACAGTTGCCGTACAAAGAATTGTTAGAACGAGTATAAAATAATATTAGTCGCAAAAACGAGACTGGCTTATACGCTAATTACACGGAGTGAACGAGAGAAAATCTATGTCCATTTCTGTGTATGCTATATTTTTGGTGACTAAGTTCAATTTGCTTACAAGATCAGGAGTGCGATTTTTGAATCTCATTCGGTGAGTTCAGCAGTTGAAAATGTCAATATTACTATGGAGACGTGCATCTTTATACTGCTGATTTGATATTAAAAAATCTTACTCCAGGAGTGCGATTTTTGAAAGTCAAATCAGCAGATGCATATCTCCATACATTTTCAACTGCTGAGCTCAACGTATGAGATTCAAAAATCGCACTTCTGGCATCTTAGCCTGTCAAAGCATGATTTCTCATACATTTTATACGCGGTAAGCGAATCTAAAATACCCAATCAACGGAAGTTGCTAACATAAAAAAAGTTTGTATTTTTTTAAATATTCCGTTTTTTTCGGCTGTAGTTTTTATTACCATACCTGAATGAATGATATTTCCCGCAGTAAAAAGTTAGTACGTTTCAAGTTACATATGACTCTGGGGGCGTTTCTTTCTGCTGAAGAGCCCCCCGAAGACCCCCTTCTTGTCTTTCTTGTCCTTGGTTACACCACTGACAGAGAGTTCAGACTCGCCTGACGATCTGCAAAGATTTTTTTTTCTATTAGAACCTTTGTGTTAATCCTCTCTCACTCGTACTTAGTATACATGTGCTACCCTTATTGTTAGTGCGAGCCCGTTTTTATCAAGTGCCCAAGATGTGCCTGTGTCGTACAGTTGGACGTATCACTATTATACAGGGTGTAACAAAAAAACACCCTAGTAATATTTAAAAGAAACATCAATCTAAACAACCTTATACTAAGTCGAAAAAATAGAATCTACTGCATATGGGAGTCGAGTAGGTACTGCAGTTTTGTATGAAACAGCTGTTTTTTTGTTCGCGATCGCGAGCCAACAGAGCAGAACAAAAATAAAAGCGGTCAAGTGCGAGTCGGGCTTCTCGCGCACCGAGGGTTCCGTACCACACCACTACAGAACACAACATTATTAACTTAGAAAAAAAAAGTTTTTTTTCCGGGACCTTTAGCGCGAGACCGACTCACACTTGGCCGGTTTTTAGTATTTGTTGTTATTCTGTAAAGTATTCTCTATAATCACACTAAGTTTGACGCTTGTTTGTATTAACGTTTTTACGATAGAGCGTGAAGAAAAAACGTTGATAAAAACTAGTTTCTTGTTGAGAACCCCCCTTAATTTTTAACTTTTTGACATTTTTATTATTTGTTAACAAATCCGCCGCAATAACGCATAATCTGAGAAAATTTCAACTATCTAGCTATCACGGTTCAAAAGTTACAGCCCTAAATAGGTAGGACAGACGGACGGACGGACGGACGGACAACGTAGGCTTAGTAATAGGGTCCCGTTTTTACCCTTTGGGTACGGAACCCTAAAAATCCGCTGTTGCAGATTTTGAAAAAAATGTACAGTCATCGAGAAAAACTGTAATTTTACCATAAACCTGAACAACTTTTACTATTGGAGCGAACCTGAAATCGCAAAAAAAAAAAATTGAGTCTAGTACCTAGTCCTTGCAATTTACTAAGGAACAGCTGATTTTTTTTTGCAATTTCAAGTTTGCTCCCATAGTAAAAGTTGTTTTGTTTGATGGTCTGAACAACCCCTGAAAATTTGAAGGGTTTACAAAATCATCACTATACTTAGGTGATTTGGTTATGTCCCTACAAAAATGTATGGGAATTCAATTTTGCATTTTCTGAGAGTTCTAGTACCTCGACCTCGGTTGACCCCATAGAGACTTTTGTTCCTTATCAGTAAGAAGATTGAATGGGATGAAAAAAAAGTTTTGTGAAAATTTCAGTTTTTCTCGATGACTGTTCATTTTTTTCAAAATCTGTGAATGCAGAAGTGAAATGCTCCAAAAGTTTGGGTTAGTCTCCTAAGAACGTTTTCTTGTAGCTGTTATGCTTCTGGTAGCTGCCCTTTGTGCCCCATCTTAACTTTCCACCCTGTAGAATGATTCACGAGGAAGAATCGTGTACTTTTGAGAAATCGGGGTGGGTCTCTAGTATAGGCTAATTACAAATATTAAAAAGGCTATAGTTCTCACCTGGAAGCAGGTCGTTGATCCAGAGCGGGGGATCCCCCGCTGCCGGCGACGGACGCGGGACGAGCGCCGCTGTTGCCTCCGTATGCTATCGACATAAGGTTCAATATTAATGACGAAAAACATAATGCATTAAGCGCATAGACACCATGGAGTTAGCTTACTATTTACTACATTTTGTAAGAAAATGCCATTAATATGAAAGGGTGTAAAGTTTCGGACAATCAAAACTGGTCAACTTTTACTGTGAGAAAGAATTGCAAAAAATAAATCAGCTCTTTCATACATGTCAATAGCTACTCAACCAAAATGTACGAAACAGCAGATTTTTTTTCGCGATGTCATAGTTGGTCCCGTAGTAAAAGTTGTTCAGTTTACCATCAAACTGAGTATCATGTTTAGTTATGTTTTAAGCATGGAGTAAGTTTTAAGCCTATAAACTTTTTGGTGCAAGCCACTCTACGGGGTGAAATTGATATTATTGGCATCCTTTTAAACTAAGAGTCTACCCATCAAACTGAACAACTTTCACTATGGGAGCAAACCGATCGGAGCAAAAAAATAAGCTGTTGCATACATTTGAGTCGAGTAGGCATTGCAGTTTAGTATGGGACAGCAGATTTTTTTAGTTGCTCCGATCGGTTTGCTCCCATAGTAAAAGTTGTCCAGTTTGATGGGTAGACTCTTAGTTTAAAAGTATGCTAAATATACATTTTAACCAGTTATAAAAAAAAACTAATAATAAAAAATAAAAACAATCTTATATTAATTTATTTTCTTTTTTTTTCTCGTTTATCTAATATTAATGGCATTTTCAGTTCCATACTACATAAAAGGCGAAACCCCCCACACACCACACGAAAAACAAAAGCACAGAAAAACATAAATAATACGTAAAATACATGAATAAAATAACATTTAAAACAAATTTAGGATCTACTTAAGAGTAATACTTAAATATATAATATTAAAGACGGTATGATTCCGTGGATAGATTTAAACACAAACATAAAACGTGAAAATCAAAAAACAAAAATAAATTTTGAAGTAAAATTTTGTCTTCGCCAGTCATGGACTAGCATGCCGCGCGTGACAAAGCGAGAAAACCGTCACGCTCGCGTTTGCATACGTAGAGTAACATAGATAGAGGCTTATTTCGTTCTTTCTCGGGGGTGGCATGCTAGGCTCACTGGTAAAGTATTACAAACCAATAATATGTACGCCAAATGAAAAAAAAAAAAACATTTATCCATAATTATAGTTTGTTACAGAAATGACAATAGAGAGCTTGTCGCGCGGTTTGAAATGGCCTACTTCCTATTTGTGTAATATACTATTTTAATTCGATCTTTTCAATAAATTAAAAAGATGACAGTTTTAGGTCACAGGAGCTATAAAATAGTATACGATACTCGTGACTTAAGTCTATTTATGCACGGTGTTTAGCTCCCTTACTACGCTCGGGTGCTAACTTTATACGGTGCAATAATGGACTACATCGTAATGTACTAATTCCAATATTAGATTATTCTAAAGAAGATTCCAATATTTGTCAGATATTTTTGTATTTGTCAGATATTTTTGTATTGTATTTTTTTTATATTGTTTTACGAATATCTAACGCATCTACAGCGTGAAATTGATATCATCCTTTAAACGTTAGCATCCTTTTAAACTAACCAAACCAATCGGAGCGACAAAAAAATCCACTGTTCCATACTAAACTGCAACGCCTACTACTCGACTCAATTGTATGCAACAGCTGATTGCTGCTTTTTTTGTGCTACGATCGGTTTGCTCCCATAGTAAAAGTTGTTCAGTTTGATGGGTAGACTCTTAGTTTAAAAGGATGCCAATGATATCAAGTTCACCCTGTATACTGATATTATAAAGAGGAAAGATTAGATTTTTTGGTTCGAATAGGCTTCGAAACTACTGGACCGATCTGAATAATTCTTTCACCATTAGAATGCTACATTATCCAAACATAGGCTAAAAAAAACGGCCAATCGTGTGTTGGAAAGATTCTAAGGCTGTACGAAGTTCGCCGCGTTCATCTAGTCTTTGATAAAGCTTTGATTATTGTCTTTCCTGTAACTTAGCTACAGACACATAAATAAATAAAAAGCGTAGATATACCAAATCAGACAGAGACTGTGAGATAACGGTGAGTACACACACGATAGAGAGAGACACGTACATTGAACTCGATGCAATACGTAAAGTAGATGACTCGATCCTGAATGCGTGCTCCGAACATATTAACTTATAAGTATTACACAGAATATGATAATGATTGTCACAATTTATATGCCTTTTTAACCGGCTATGTCTGCCAAAAAAAAGGGTATGGGTTTTTTAAACGTAAATTTTTTTTATTACAATAGCACTACTTTAAAAAAAGGATCGTATAAATAATAGATTTATCAACCTGAAACTGACATCTAATCAATGCCAATCTATTCACAATCAATCAATCTGCCTTTAAATTCAGGAAATGTTTGTGGGGTACACCCAAAAAAAATCGCAAAGAAATAACGCTCACATACTGTAATTATCCCAAGCAAGCATTATAGGCTTTTTATGATGGAAACCATACAACAACGGCACAAACATTATAAATATCCATGACCGAACCGGGATTCGAACCCTGGACCCTAGTTTGGCAGTCCGGCGTTGTAACCATTACACCAACCGGGTCGTTAAATCGGGTCGGAATGTTGTGGGATATAAATAAATAAAAAATAAATATCTTGGACAATGTCACACAAATTATCTAGTCACATCTAAAGTACCAGAATCTAGCCTGGACTTGTATTACGATGACTAGACAACGATATAGAATACATATGTATATAGATACAAACATCCATGACTCGGGTACAAATATTCATATTCATCATACAAATATTTGTCCCTTACGGGATTCGAACCCGCGACCCTCGGCACAGCAGGCAGGTTCACTACCGACTGTGCTACCGGGCTGATATACATTTATTACAAGCTAAAATATTAACATTCTTATACCTACAGAGACTTAATTTGTATTGTTTTTGAAAAATTACGCCCTACGACTGGTCCTAAGTTATACGAGTCTATTCCATTAATTTGTCTATGATTGACAATAACAAAAGTCATATAAAAAGACACGAAGTGCGACAATCATTGTAGTTTTCGCTTTTCTCAAAGCGAACTTCATAAAACGATTTTATCAAATGTATGAAAATTTTATACAGTAAAGAAAAAGAAAGAAATCTTAATAGGTACTTAAAATAAGATTTATTACAAATAAATAAAAGAAGTAATGAAAAGAAATCTACAAAAAAAAAAATTAAAACGTAAACTAATTTATGAAATAAAAAGGAAAAAATACAATAATGTTTATTAAAGCTAAAGTGATTATAAAGGACCTCACACAAAAGCGAAAACTGTTGAAAAAGTTACAAAAAAATTCACCGAAATGGTAAAAAAGTATCGCTTTAATGTAAAAGACCTATTTACAAAACTAAAAACTACAACGATGCGGTGCAAACTACGCGTTAGTAAAAAACAAAAACAGAAAGAAAAAATAATATAGAAAAGAAAATGGCCGTCTCATTTCCTGCGATAAAAAGCTGTACTGATTCCAAGATGCCGAAAGTCAGTTGACATTGTTTTTCCCATTCTTATAATTAAGTAGCGATCCGCCCCGGCTTCGCACGGGTGCAATGCTGATATAAACCTTCCTCTTGAATAACTCTATCTATTAAAAAAAACGCATCAAAATCCGTTGCGTAGTTTTAAAGATCTAAGCATACATCGGGACAGACAGCGGGAAGCGACTTTGTTTTATACTATGTTGTGATATGTATTTTACTAAGGAGGGTACAGTAGAACCATATTTATAACTCTTACGGAGGGATTGGACTACACTACGCATGACCGACTGAAGGCAATCAATTTCACACTTTAACAGCGTAGCTATAAAGGTTGATTATAATTATCAAATTGAGTTCCTTCGGGAAATTAAGTTTGACAAGCGGAGTTATTTTCCTGGTTTTACTATACACAATTCGATTCCAACCTGAACCATTATAATATATGATCAGGCAATGTATGTGCGATGGTGCCATGATAATAAAGGCTTAGTTACAAGTTATGTTTATGTATGTATTATAATATACTTGTATCTATTGTAAGCTATATATTTTATATCTTATTTTCTCAAACATGCTTGGAAATGTGAGCATTATTTTGACAACCTTCTTCGAGATAAATCGAAATTGCTGTACTGGCCAACTACATGCGCGCAGCGGCCGGCAATGTTTGTATGAAAATCCATATCTGTCGTGTTTTGCGGCCAAATAAATTACATAGTAAACTCATATCTGTCGTATAATTTAAAAATGGAACGATCTTTTTCTCCTAAACATGGCGACCAAGGAGGTAACTCAAAAAAGGTTTTATTTAAATTTCGAACTAACTTGCAAATAGAAAGCTGTTTATTGAAAAAAAAAAAACTAATTGTTGTTCGTTGTTCGTCATTGATTTTGAAAAGAGTTTTAATTTCCGCGAATTATTTGAGAAAATTTACTGTTTTCATTTCCGCGCATTTTTTGAGAAAAGTACTATACAAGCCTTGGCCACAACTAGGCATTGATGGACTTACGTATGTGTGCCTCGGCTTCGCCTCGGCCCACATTTACACGTTCGTCCATCAATGCCTCTGTTGCTGGCCGCTGCAGTAATGTACTATTATTACACCGCCATAGCAAGTTTTTTTACTTAAGAGTTCTTCCATCCCATGGTTGTCTGGAAGAAATCGCTTTTAGTGATAAGACCGCCATTTGTACCCTTACATCTTTTATTCTGTTTTTGTAGCTGTATGTTTTTGGTGTGCAAATAAAGAATATTTATGTTATGTTAAGTTCTAACAGAATATAGCATTATTTTTAATCGGCCGGCACTTTCACATTTGGACCAATGAAACCTGCTCCTGTAACATGGCAGGGGTGAAAGCTAAACGTCAAATTTAAGTGAGATACTATGAAGATAATGACCATCTCACTTACATTTGACGTTCAGCAGTGACCTGTGTCGCTCTCGCCCCTATCATGTTACACGGGCAGATTTCCTTTTCCAAGACGCATTCCTTTTATTAGAAAAAAATATATACGGTCGAACTGAGAAACCTCCTCCTTTTTTGAAGTCGGTTAATAAACAATTGAAAATGTTAAAACGGTCAAACAAAAAAAAACCAAATGACGTTCGGCATCCCCCAAGCTGTCTACTTCCAAAAAAACCGTTTCCTTGTCAACTGACCGAGCTCGCTCGCCGTGTAAAAATGTGACGTCGTCTCAACATTCTGCCAGTTATTGTTCTGCCTCTCATAATTCTGCCAGGCAGGCCCAGCCGCCGCCGCCGCCACGTTCCTATTGACATCCTTCTCCTGCCAAGATCTAGTCATTCTCTGCTGGTAACTGTTGACTAGGGCTGTGACGCTCTGTTTGTCCTGTGCGCGTTCGGGTAGGTTTGGAGCGCGTTCGGGTAGGTTCGGAGCACGTTCGGGTATGTTCGGGGCGCGGTCGGGGATCGGCGGGCGGTCGGGGGGGCCTGAGAGAGGCAGCGGGGGAACTCCGGCGTCGGCTAGCGAAGATTGTTTGTTTGGGTTAGTTTTTGAGTAATTTTGTTTTTTTGTATTTCTCTATGCCTTTACTCTTATTAAAATCGATACGCGATCGCTGATTGAAGTTATAATGTAATTAGTTTAAAAATGCAATAAACAATCGTGATAAGTGCGGCACAACAAAAAAATCTAGTCACAAAATTACGCAAATTCTAAATATAAAAAATGAAATAAAAACACGTGTAACACAATTTTTTTTAAATAGTTTTCAACGCACTTGCTTGTAAAATGGCTCTTATTGCACTGCTTTTAGGTTCATAATGCAGTATAATTTTTTCACAAATATTGTTGTCTAAACCTATTTGTAAAATTTTATTTTTATCCTCGCAAGTGTGTTGAAAAAAGTCGTATGAAACGCGTAAGCGTTGGTCATTGCAGTCTCGGCTCGTTTACAGCCCTCGCCTGCGGTTCGTGCTGTAATCCAAACTCTACTGTAATGACCAACTAAGCTCACTTGCATCATGATACCCAAAGCAGTTGAAAATAAACAACATTTTTGAAAAATAAATATCGAGTATGGAATTGACACAAACAAAACACATTGGACGTCACAATTTTGCGAACAAAAAGCGCTTTATAACACAGCGAAATAACCGTCAATAGAATGTTCTGCTTTACAACACAAGTTTTAAAATAAAAGGGAGATTCTTAAGTTCAATCTGTCCCAAACTGACTGTCTTTAGTGCTTTTAATAAAGGATTTCCCTTGACAAAACACCGTTTGAGAGCAGTATAGTAAAACCTGTGTCCCTGTCTGCGTTAAGCACACTAAATAAACGAAGACGTTCTGTAATACTGACTGTCCTCAAACGGTGAAGGTTAACATCGTGAGGAAACCTGCATACGCTGAAGAGGAAAGGACATCTGGCACATAATACCCAAAAATGTATAACCGTCCTTCTATTTTTATTATGGACTATGGAACACTAGAAACTAACTGCAGGCGTTAGTTTATTTTATAATGATTTATTAGTTTTTATCATTTTTATATAAAAAAAAACATTGTGCTTGCAACACCTACTACTAAACAACATTGACAGCCATGTTGGGGATGCTGCTTTTTTATAATTTATTAATAATAACTGATTAAATAACTCGTTAAATAAAAATAAATGATACTATCTGAGTCGTTTTTATAAAACCTCATAATTTATTACACATTTGACTTCAGTCAAAACTTCTATACATTTTAAGGTATTTTTTCAAGGGAGAGCGGCGGTTGTCCTTTCGATGCGTATGTGAAGTCTACAAATCTGCAATGTGCACGCGTGGTGGACTAAAGGCCGTCCTACTTGAGAATAGAGGCTGTTGGCGGATGCAACCTTCAATCACAGGTTGTTAGGGTAATAGGGTAAATATTTGAGGTGATTGTACCCATTGGTACTTTAACAACTTTTCTTAAGAAACCTAAAAGAAATTTGCAAAAAATACAAACAAATTCTGAAACAAAAAGTAAAGAACAAGGGGCAGAATGGGCCCAGCACTGTAGCACTTTTTTATCTACTTTAAATTAAAGGCCTGAATAATACCAACATTTTATTATATGGCAGCATAACTGTAACGCGTTTAATAAAAAAGTTACAGCCGTTTAAAAATCAATTAATTACCCACCATATGAATGCTTATATTTTTGACCTAATAATGCCCATACAGTAGAAGAAAGAGTATGGTACTATAGGAGCTAGCCACAGATGGCCCCATATGTCAACCACAAAAGAGAATAAGCCCAACACCCAACACCAAACACCCACCGCCCAACACTCACCTACCATCGCCCTCCCCCAAAATTGGTTAGGGAGGATCCGTACTGCCTGTAGTAGGTAAGTGGACGAACGAGTTGGAATGGTTGGTGGGTGTGGGTGTGGGTGTTGGGTGTTGGGTGTGGATGTTGGGTGTGGGTATTGGGTGTGGGTGTGGGTGTTGGGTGTCGAGTATGGGTGTTGGGTGTGGGTGTTGGGTGTCGGGTGTGGTTGTCGGGTATGGGTGTTGGGTGTGGTTGTTGGTGTTGGTGTTGGGTGTGGGTGTTGGTGTTGGGTGTGGGTGTTGGTGTTGGGTGTGGGTGTTGGGTGTGGGTGTTGGGTGTGGGTGTTGGGTGTGGGTGTTGGGTGTGGGTGTTGGGTGTGGGTGTTGGGTGTGGGTGTTGGGGTTGGGTGTGGGTGTTGGGTGTGGGTGTTGGGTGTGGGTGTTCGGTGTGGGTGTTGGGTGTGGGTGTTGGGTGTGGGTGTTGGGTGTGGGTGTTGGGTGTGGGTGTTGGGTGTGGGTGTTGGGTGTGGGTGTTGGGTGTGGGTGTTGGGTGTGGGTGTTGGGTGTGGGTGTTGGGTGTGGGTGTTGGGTGTGGGTGTTGGGTGTGGGTGTTGGGTGTGGGTGTTGGGTGTGGGTGTTGGGTGTGGGTGTTGGTGTTGGGTGTGGGTGCTGGGTGTGGGTGTTGGGTGTGGGTGTTGGTGTTGGGTGTGGGTGTTGGGTGTGGGTGCTGGGTGTGGGTGTTGGGTGTTGGGTGTGGGTCTTGGGTGTGGGTGTTGGGTGTGGGTGTTGGGTGTGGGTGTGGGTGTGGGTGTGGGTGTGGGTGGTGGGTGTTGGTGGTGGATGGTGGGTGGTGAAAGGTAGCTGTTTGGTGCTGGGTGTTGCCTGGTGGGTGGTGGGTGATGCCTAGTGGGTGGGTGTTGGGTGGTTTATGTTTGGTTTTGGCAAGCTCCCACAGTACCTAGTATCTTTCTTCTACAGTATGGGTATTATTAGGTAAAAAAATATAAGCATTCATATGGGTAATTGATTGAATTTTTAAACGGCTGTAACTTTTTTATTTAACGCGTTACGCTTATGCTGCTAAATAATATAATGTTACTATTATACAGGTCTTTAATTTAAAGTAGGTAAGAAAGTGCTACAGTACTGGGCCCAGGGTCCATACAAAATTGCCCATTGTTCTTTTTAGGGTTCCGAAGTCAACAAGGAACCCTTATAGTTTCGCCATGTCCGTCCGTCCGTCTGTCCGCGGCTTAGCTCAGAGACGCTTAGTACTGGCAAGCTATAATTTGCCATGGGTATACATATTAATCACGCCGACAAAGTGGTAAAATACAATCTTGAAAAATATTTTTTTAGGGTACCCTACACGCGAAGTGGGGATGACATTTTTTTTTCTCGTCTATCCCGTGTTGTGGGGTATCGTTGGATAGGTTTTTTCAAAATATTATGGGTTTGTGAAAACCATTTTTCGATTTAGGGATCCGTTAGCAAAATATTAAGCTTTAAAGCAAAAATTTTGGTTAAAGTCAAGTGTCCCCCCCCCCTCTCCCAGCTAAACGGTTGTAGTAGGAGATGTGAAAAAATTCATGGCAATAGCATATATAACGAATTTAAAAGGACAACTATCACCGCTTAGTAGGCTTTACAAGTTTAAGAATAATAATCCATCAACTTATAAAATGTACTTTTTACATTATTAGCCGTTAAACCGTAGTATAAAGCAAAAAGCAAAAAAAAAAAAAATAATATCATATAGATAGCTTTTTGACGTCATTTTTTGAATCTACCACCGCGTCGGAAGGTGTTCCGTTGAGAGAAGATGCGGCCAGAAACCTTCTTCTTAGTCCATATTATATTGTAACGGGCATCTACGGAACCCTATCCTGCGCGTGGTCCGATTCGCACTTGGCCAGTTATTGTTTCTAATTTCCAAAGGCTTCAAAGGGAAAGTTGTTCAGTATCATGCGTACAATCACCCGTTAAACAATGCAACTTTACTTTCAAAATATTATTGATTATAAACATGTTACAGCCATGTTGTGCTATTTCAAATTAAATAAAAAAATTAAAAATACAACTGCTAAATGCAACTTTACTGTTTAAAATTCATCTAATAGTCCGAGATTTGACCGTAAAATTATGCACCTATTTCATAGGCGAACGAAATGTATTTCTAGTGTGTTATACAGGGGTTAATTCAACGCCGCCAAGTTGCCTAGAAAAATCTTGCCGCAAGTACCTTTTCCATTATGATTTTTGGCATAACTTTTTCCACCTGTTCCTTCCCCAAGGAAGTAAATGAGGTGCCATCGGAAGGAGCCTGATCTAAAGTACTGGAAAAACTAGGGTTGTCACCTCTAAATCTGCCGCAACTACAGGGTTGCCAGGTTAAAATTACTTCTTTGAAGGCAACACATTTTTAACCCGAAAATTAACCGAACCCCTGTGTACATACACTAGAATCACACGAAACAGAACAGATGAAATGTCGTTCGCCTATGAAATAGGTGCATAATTTTTCGGTCGGATCTCGGACTATAACTGTTTAACCACCCTGTCCATAATTATATCGTTGTCAAACGCCAACCTGGTTTAGAAGAGTTATTTGAAGACGTACCTTCTCTCTGTGAGCGCAGGAACTCAGCGTTCAGATCTCGTCCGTTGGAGAACCTCGTCTTGCCCCAGTTGCTGGTGGCCTCCGTGTTGCGGAGGACGACGTCCTCGGCGTCTTGAGGCTGGCGCGGCGGTAGTGACGGGAGGACTGAAGATTCTGGGGAGTGGGACGAAGAATTTCAGTCTTCTTTTACTTGTTGTGGGGGCTGGTAAGCCAGCAACACTTCGACCCAGTGGGATCTTTTGTGTTAGCACCAAAACTTTTTATTTTCTTCATCCTTCAAATATTGTCCGTGTGGTGTCGGCTAAGAATAGCACCACCCCATTTCCTCCCGTGGGTGTCGTAAAAGGCGACTAAGGGACGATGGACGATGGGCAGCAGCATCCTCTGAGTACACACATTCAATCCAACTACGATCGCAAACCCGCCTGCCAAGCGTGGCGATTATGGCAGATCCCCCCTATTTTGGGGGAGGCCTATGTCCAGCTGTGGACGTCTGTTGGCTGATATGATGATGATGATCCTTCAAATACATGGTCGATGAACAAGGTTCCCATTCAGGGGAAGAAACCCTGAGATCTCCCGGTTTTGGATATCCATCTCCGAGGAGGCTCGTGCGTTTAGCCGTCAAGACATCACAGTTACAAAGGATATGTTCCATGGTCTCCTCATCCTCCGCACGCTCGGCAGCTGGGATCCAGGGTGAGTTTCATCTTGTGCATCATCGTGCCTGTGGCGTAGTGCCCGGTGAGGGCTCCGACGATGGCACGAGCCTTGCTCCTGCTGTTGTTCAGTATGAACTTTGAGACACGAGTTGTCGCATTGTTGTTGTTTTTCTTAGAGTGTTGTAAACAAGGCCAGACTACTCGAGCCTGTGTGTTTTACCAGTCCATGCCGGGATTCCTACACTTAAAATCAAATTCCCGTACATTTAGTAGGGAAATAACAAAATCACCTCATCATGATTTTGTAAACACTTTTTCAGGTGTGGTTCAGACTATCAAACTGAACAACGTTAACTATGGGAGCAAAAGATTTAAGTCCCTTGCGATACTTGATAGGTTTTTTATGCACCACTATACCACAGCCCGGACACTGCATACAAAAAATTGTTATTGACAAGATGACGTCAGCACATGCGAAACGGAGTCTAGGGTTGCAATAACTTAAAACTCTTTGACACCCGTCTATTCAAAAAGAGTTTTCATCCTTCGTCCTGAGATTATATTCTCTTTGTTTCGAAATGATAAATTCTAGCGTGTCAGTTATAGTGTCAGTCTAGGCTACAGGTAACTGCCGGGTAACTGGAGGGTGATAGAGGGGGTGAGGTAAAAAGTTGGTGGGAGGAAGGGAGTGTCCGTACTGTATCTAGTAATAGATACTCTTTCTAATACTGTGACTATACGCTTCATTTTATCCTCTAGGTATGAACCTTGATGTACGGTTGGACAGATAGTCGGTAGTTGTAGCACAGTTTCTGATCGTGCCAAGGGGGATTGTGGTCGTGAGCTTATGTCAATACTTACCGATATTCCTGTCAGGAGTAGAGCTGGCGCGCTGCGACTGCTGGCTGTTTCTGTGCTCCTGCAGGATCTCTGCCTGAGTGCGCGTCTTGCGCTGCGGCTCCGGGGACGATGCTGCTGATGAGGAGGACGACGCGTTCCTGGTGGAAGATGATGAGTTAGGACGTTGGGGTTCTGGCTGTAGGAGTTGACCAGGGTTTGTGGTCGAACTACATTCTTGGAATTTTGACGTTTTGAGTTTGGTTAAAGAAACTGTTGGAATATTTTTGTTATATTGTGTGCGTATTGTAAGATTTACAGATTAGATACTGGACTATTCAATGTTAAATATTTAGCACCAAGGCAACTCTAATGATAAAGGATCCCTGGTGGGAAACGAAGAGTTACAAGGTTGAGGTTTTGGCTGTAGGAGTTGACCAGGATTTGTGTTCGAACTGCATTTTTGGAATTTTGAATTTTTGAGTTTGTTTGAAGAAACTGTTGGAATATTTTTATTTTGTTGAGAGTTTCCGTGTTAGTGTTAGTGCAGACGAGACGCTGTACGAATTTTGGATCTTAAATATTTGGCGTTGAGGCTCAGAAAAAGACTCCAATGATAATAGTAAAGGAAACTTGGTGGGAAATGAAGAATTAGGAGGCGTGGTGATTACGGGTTTTGGCTGTAGGAGTTGAGCAGGGTTTGTGGTTGAACTGCGTTTTCTGAACTATGATTTAAGAAGTGAGTTTAAGAGTGAGAGAGTGAGTAGAGTTTGTGAGTGAGTTAAGTTTATGAGTTTTGTTTAAGAAACTGTTGGAATATTTTTGTTTTATTGTAAGTTTTACAGATGAGATGCTATTGGAATATTTCAAATATTATTGATTTTGAACATGTTACAGCCATGTTGTGCTATTTCGAATCAAATTAAAGATTGAAAAATTCAGTCTCGGGCGGGACTTGAACCCGCACCCTTCCTAACCGGGGAAGTGCGTTATCCAATTTCGCTACCGAGCCCACTAGCCAGAGAACGTATTGGATTGGAACGTATTGGAATATTAAATGTTAATTGTTTAGCTTGGCGCTAAATATTTATGAGAGAGAAGCAGCTCTAATTATAAAGGATCTCTGGTGGGAAACGAAGAGTTACAAGGTCGAGGTTTTGGCTGTAGGAGTTGACCAGGGTTTGTATTAGAACTGCATTATCTAAACTTTGATTATTTTAGTTTGGTTTAAGAGACTATTGGTATATTTTAGCATAGAGTAAATAAATTATACACAACAGAGGGACAATGCCCATACTAAGAAAGTTGCCACCTTCTTATATGAAAACTCGCGCAAGTACAGCGACGGTGGTGACTAACGGTACTACAGCAATGTTTAATTACGTTAAAATACGTGTTAAACACATTTGTTACTACAATTTTTAAGAAAATTAATCTATATAATTTATTTCTGTGGAACAAAACTCAAATAATAAGATTTATCTCTCGTTCAGGCCAGTGCGACATCTGTTTGCGCCAAGACTATACTAAATCTAAAATGTATGGAACTGTCCAGACATGATTTTAGTAACAGAGTAGCTATTGTCTGATAACTTTCAAAGCGCCAACTCACTCGTGCAGCCTTCTCCTCAGCTCAGCGGTGGGTGACTCAGCGGGCGGCGCGGAGGAGTACGGGGTGAGCTGTAGCTCTGGGGGGAGCTGCGCGTGGAAGGAGAGCTTGGCGACCCAGTCCCGCATCAGGTCCCTGCTGGAGCACGCGAACAGGTACTCCGCGCCGTCCGCGCACGCCAGACGGAACACGTTAGCGCGCTTCGTGTAGTCGCCGGCCGGTTCGCAGCGAGCCTGTAAGAGGAAGCACTAGTTTAAAGGACATCTGGCACATAATACCCAAAAATGTATAACCGTCCTACTATTTTAATTATGGACTATGGAACACTAGAAACTAATTGCAGGTATTAGTTTATTTTATAATGATTTATTCGTTTTTATCATTTTTATATTAAAAAAACATTGTGCTTGCAACACCTCCTACTAAACAACATTGACAACCATGTTGGGGTTGCTACTTTTTTATAATTTATTAATAATAAATGATTAAATAACTCGTTAAATAAAAATAAATGATACTATCTGAGTCGTTTTTATAAAACCTCATAATTTAATATATTTGACTTCAGTCAAAACTTGGTATTTTTCAAGGGAGAGCGGCGATTGTCCTTTGTGAATATAGGGGGAAATACCAGCATCCAGAAGGCGGCAACATCGGAGGATATAATATGGATTGTCGATAGGCGACGTATGCGATTACCTCCTTAGTAATGATATAAAATGACCCTCTTCAGAGAAATAAATCAAGATAGAACGGTGAAGTGCACGGGACGTGCGTGCCAACATTAAGCAACACTTAATTTGCCATCATCATCATCAGCCTATAAACGTCCACTGCAGGGCACAGGCCTACCCTCAGGGAGGGTGTATGGGCATTAGTCCACCACGCGTCCACAATGCGGATTGGTAGACTTCACATACACATCAGAATTTCTTCTTCAGCATATGCATGTTTCCTCACGATGTTTTCCTTCACCATTTGAGAGCAGTCTGTATTACGTACATAAGTTAGAAAAACTTATTGGTACATGGCATGTCGTCCGTGCAGATTTGAACCCAGACCCCCATAATTGGGTGTCCCTACCTCTCCGCAACGCGCGACCGATGCTCTGTTAATTAATAATTTGCCATACGTTTACTCATTACGCACTGAGTCGCGCGCCGCACGTCATAAACATCGGTGACAAATCACAAAAAATGCCTTATTGCGAGGTTTTTAACTGCAGCAACAAAAGTTCTGAGGTGACTCTGATTTGAGTACTTTAATTTAAAATGTTATTAATTCAAAAATTAAAAAATGTTCGAAACAGGCACGCGCGGAACACAAGTGAAACAATGAGGCCGTTCTATCTTGATTTATTTCTGTGCTTTTACCGGTGTCTTTTTTAAACGGTTTATTACTTCATGGTTTTTTTCGGAGGTTTCAGAATATCTCTGACTACCCCCTCGGAGTAACTCACATTCAGTATGGCGACTGGTGGCGCAGCCGCCTTGGAGCTGGCGAAGTCGAGCTCGTCCCTGAAGAAGCACAGCAGCTGTCCGCACAGCATACAGCACGCAGTAGTACTCACATTCAGTATTGCGACTGGTGGCGCGGCCGCCTTGGAGCTGGCGAAGTCGAGCTCGTCCCTGAAGAAGCACAGCAGCTGTCCGCACAGCATACAGCACGCAGTAGTACTCACATTCAGTATGGCGACTGGTGGCGCGGCCGCCTTGGAGCTGGCGAAGTCGAGCTCGTCCCTGAAGAAGCACAGCAGCTGTCCGCACAGCATACAGCACGCAGTAGTACTCACATTCAGTATGGCGACTGGTGGCGCGGCCGCCTTGGAGCTGGCGAAGTCGAGCTCGTCCCTGAAGAAGCACAGCAGCTGTCCGCACAGCATACAGCACGCAGTAGTACTCACATTCAGTATGGCGACTGGTGGCGCGGCCGCCTTGGAGCTGGCGAAGTCGAGCTCGTCCCTGAAGAAGCACAGCAGCTGTCCGCACAGCATACAGCACGCAGTAGTACTCACATTCAGTATGGCGACTGGTGGCGCGGCCGCCTTGGAGCTGGCGAAGTCGAGCTCGTCCCTGAAGAAGCACAGCAGCTGTCCGCACAGCATACAGCACGCAGTAGTACTCACATTCAGTATGGCGACTGGTGGCGCGGCCGCCTTGGAGCTGGCGAAGTCGAGCTCGTCCCTGAAGAAGCACAGCAGCTGTCCGCACAGCACGCAGTAGTAAGAGCGCCAGGAACGCACGGTGGCACGCTTGCCGCCACAACCGCACTCCTGTTTGCGTTCCAAGTAACCTGAGGGGAGAAAATACAAATTTAGTTTAACCAGGTGCTTGGAGAGGTCTTCTTATCGTATAGGCAGCAAGCCCTGGTGTCAGAGTGTTTTCAGACCGCCTTACGGCCTCTGACGTGGTTTTTATGTAACGACTATTACTACCAGAGATAGTACGGTTACTATCGTTACTATCGGCGGACCAACGACTTAACGTGCCATCTGAAGCACGGAATAATCTTTCTTAAATCATAAATCATAAATAAATCATAAATTCTTTATTGTGATACACAGGTTGAATAGGTTGTTACATTATATTATGTTCGCTGTGATCCGCCAGAAGGCATACAATAGGTATTTAAGTACATATACATTGAATTTATACACTTATATTTAGAAAATAATCATTACATTAATAATTAATTCAATACTATAGACTTTATCTGAAGTAATCTGGTACAGTACATTGATATCGTTGGAAGTAATCATAGGCATAATGTCAATCGATACAATCAATAAATTTAAATAGTATTATCATAAATCATAATCAAAATAATAGTTGTGAGTCATAAATAAATCAATTATACATCATTCAAAAATTCATTAATAGTGTAAAATGTCTTATCAGTAAGGTAGTCAAATAGTTTTCTCTTAAATGTCATTATATCTTCACACTTCCTTATTTGAAGTGGTAATTTATTGTATATTTTGGGGGCCATTGCAAAGACACTATGCATGTACAGGGTTGTCTTGCCTCCTTTGGTACACAACTGATCACAGCGGCGGGCACTGGTTACATTACTAAACAGACTGCTGTGGCGTTTAATGAACAAGGCTGTTTCATATATATACATTGAACATAATGTTAATATCTTATGACTCTGGAAATGAGGTTTGCAACTATCCCTTCTTTTAATGCCACATATTGCACGTATACACTTTTTTTGCGCCAAGAATACACGATCATTATTGGTTGCATTCCCCCAGAAAATTATGCCATATCTCAGTCTCGAAGCAACATACCCATGATATGCTGTAAATACAGCTTTTTGATCTTTTTCACAAAATCAGGTGATTCAGCCTACAATGTCCTAACCAACTGGGCTTGCTTGCTTATCGTGTCGATTGGGGAAATACGCACAAATTGACTTATCACTAAGTGTCCCCCGTGGGAATCAAACCCACGACCTGCGTATAAAGAGCTCAATCCTCTTAACTTTTAGACTAAGGACGAAGATCTTCTTGTTGGTGAGGCCAAGGCTTTTGAGAGGGACCTGGGCAGGAGGCTAGTTGAGAGAGGAAACGATCCCCGCTCGGGTTCGTATCTGGTCCAAAGGATTTCTCTAGCCACTCAACGTGGGAATGCTGCTAGATGACGGGTTTCTCTGAACCAGGTGCGTTCCGTAATGCGGAAGGCTTTTAACATTTTTGTTTTTATTATTAACGAAGCTTGTGGTGTATTTTTATAGTTTAATAAGTTGACGAATCATGTTGCAGATCTCAAAATGTTTATTTAAGATTTTGAAACATGTTGCTAATTACTGGCTGTTGTAAGCATGCGCTGATTACTTGGTTTTTATATACTTTTCTTTAAATGAATTAATAATTGCCGTATTTAGTCTTATGATTTATAATTAAAATCCTCACAGGAACATCTACCCCTGGCCATGATCTGTAGCGCAGAAGACCATAAATCGGCTTCGAACTCAGGTTGACCGCTGTAGACTCAACTTATCCAATGTCTACCACGACACGGGGTAACACGAGAGTGGACCTAAATATAGCCACAACCTAACGCTATCAAGCTCACTTAATACCTGACCAGTAAAATGGGAAAAGCGTCTTAGAACCCTTGGTAAGAGAAAGATTTGGCTAGATGAATCTCCATAATCTGATAATAGCGCAGACGCCATTTTCAACGACTACGACTGCTATATTGAACTGAAAGTGTCAAAAGGTGGTCTGTTTTGCTTCTGGTTCTTGTTAAAATTGTTTTATTTTTGGTGAGTCTAAGTTATTGCAATGCTTTGCTTAAAAATGTTTTACTGTTTGTGTGTTCCATATAATTGTATTGTATCTTGTCCTTGTGTTTTATACTAGCTGTGGTAGCCTGTAAGTAGATGAACACAATGTTTGCCTAATTTTATGTAGTCTCTTGAGTTTGTAATGTGATTCATCTGTTGGTAACCCTAATAAATAAATTAAAATTAAATTAGAGTGCGGGGGAGGATTTTCCACGATTATCTAGCTCTGAGATAATTTTCATTAGACGTTGTCGCTTGATGGTCTTGTCCCCCGCTACCTCGTACAGCTGTGTAGGAAAGCCAGCCTAAGCTCGACGTCCGCGGGTGCATGGCTATGCAGCGGTTTTGTCTGTGGATACAAGTAAACACAGTGGACACAAAGATCAGGTGCGTACCTTCTATCTCGACGGGCGGCAGTTCTGCCGCGTCTCCGCGCCGGTGCCGTCTGAAGCTTTGCGTGCGGCGCCGCGTTGTGAACGATGGAGTACGCTTCGGAGTCTTCACAACCTGCACACAACATTACGAGGTGTTACAATAGTACAAATTAACATTTAATACTTTTCAGGGTTCAGACCTAAGATATGTTTATTTTTTTTTTTTTTTTTTTTATGTGTGATAGGTAAGCATTTGACCCCAATCTCACCTATATGTAGATGCGTTGCCCGAGCTCCAAAATGGAAACAAAAAAGCAAAGTAATTGCCCGGCTTTCACATAGTCACGCGCCGTCTAGTATACGGACTGACACTGTCACTTTCTCGCGCCATTTTACAATGCAGTGATGTTGGCGTATGACGCGTCTATTTGTAAAACGTCATTGGTTCAGACATAGAGGAAAGAAGTATAGAGTGAACATCGCGGTTCATGACGTTGTCCCATTCAACTGCGGCGATATAGTACTCTGGCATTTAGTGACTCTCTCACTGCGGTCACGTGTAGCAGTTACATTGAAAACAATTTAATCTGCATAAAAAATGCCGTGGTGTGTACTGAGATACTGCACAAACAATTCAAGAAATGTAAGCAAATGTTAATGTGAGCATGTGTGAATTACTTTTCATAGGTAAGCAAGATGAATTAAGTAATTACTAAAAACAATTTTTAATATTATTTTAAACAATATTTTTCCCGCCCTCGAAAATATATTAAGCAAATGCAAATAAGGACAAACCTATACGCGAAAAAAAGAAGAGAATAGATATTGCCAGTCATGTAAATTATAGTGAAGGACAAATCTATAGGCGACAAAGAGAAGACACTATTGTCTTCTCTTTGTCTTCTCTTTGTCGCCTATAGATTTGTCCTTCACTATAATTTAAATGACTGGCAATATCTATTCTCTTCTTTTTTCACGAAACTATGTATGTTTTTTGTCTTTCTCGTGCGTATAGTTTTTACTATCTTCTTACCTCTCTCTCTCTGCAATCTTCTTGCACACTCTTTTCCTAACACACATATCAACCGAATACAAACCGTAATCTCTTATAAATAAAGTTCAACTGACATTCACTCTTAGCAGGTTGTCCTACAAGGCCCTAACCTTGGACAACCTCTCTTCCTAACACACATATTAAACCAATATGAATCCTACGAGATACACAATAAGGTGCAACTTACGCTCATGCTCTCTGCTCGCTTCACCAGCGTATCGTTCTTGGGAAGCCTGTCGAATTGCGGCGCGGGGGAGAGCGTCTCCTCGGAGGAGGCGGGCGCGGGGGCCGTGGAACGGTCGCTTGAGATCTGAGATATCTGCAAGATAATGTTTAGTTTACTTGTCGCTAACTAGAGGCCTCATAAAAAGGCTAAGAGATTTGTCTCTGAGTTTCCCTGCGAGATCGAATCAGAAATGAAGAAATGCGCAGAAGAATTACAGTAGCCGACATAGCCCGAAGAATTTATTGCTAAACTGGCAATAGAATAAAATAGAAAACTTTATTTTCAACAAACTGAGATAACAATTTTGTTTTTCTTCGTCTTGTTGTTCCTGGTTTGGTTACCACACACCACACTACACTATTGACTCCTACCTCTCTGTCCAGCTTGGGCGGTTTCTCCGTGTCCTTTCTCCTCTCCTCGGCGATCCTCTCCATCTCTCTCTTCCTGTACATCTGCAGGCGCTCCGCCTCCTGCCTCTCCGCTGATCTTCCTCTTCTTGTTGTTCCTGGTTTGACTAGACTCCTACACTATTGACTCCTACCTCTCTGTCCAGCTTGGGCGGTTTCTCAGTGTCCTTCCTCCTCTCCTCCGCGATCCTCTCCATCTCTCTCTTCCTGTACATCTGCAGGAGCTCCGCCTCCTGCCTCTCAGCTGATCTTCCTCTTCTTGTTGTTCCTGGTTTGGTTAGACTCCTACACTATTGACCTACCTCTCTGTCCAGCTTGGGCGGTTTCTCAGTGTCCTTCCTCCTCTCCTCCGCGATCCTCTCCATCTCTCTCTTCCTGTACATCTGCAGGCGCTCCGCCTCCTGCCGCTCCGCTGATCTGCGACGAGCCGCTTCCTCTTCATCTTGTTGCTCCTGGATTCATTTAATTAGAAGTTAGTATTACATATGTTGCAGGGTCCATGTTTGATACTTAGTAACCTAGCATAAGAGTGCAATGGAGTAAATGATTATATTATATTCAAAACGATTACATCTTGAACATTGTCAGGTTGTCTTGTCACACAGATTATCTAATCACTTTTAGTGATAAATCCGCCTTTTGTATCTGTATATTATTGTTATTTTTTTGTTTATTTTGGTATGCAAATAAAGAATATTTGTTTATCTTATCTTATCTCAATTGAAGTACAAGAAACTAGTCTCAATTGATGTACGCATGGCGACACATCAAGCTATACAAAACCAAAATAAGCTGGCCGCGCGCAGGTAGAGTAATTATAACATCGTGTGGCTATCTTATGTTGGTTTTGTATAGCTTGACGTGTCGCCGTGTGTACAAGAATCTAATTTCAAAAATCTATAATAAGAGAGGTAGTCTGTAGGGGTATTTTGTGAGTGATACTAGTAAGTAATGTTACCTTGAAAGCTCTCGCCTGTCGCTCTCTAATCTGTGAGAGGTACTCTGTAAAGGGTGCTCTATCAGGGGTACTCTGTGAGGGGTACTCTATGAGAATAGAATAGAATAGAATAGAATCATTAATTGCACTCATGTTGTAACATTTGGTCTTATGCTAGGTTAGTAAGTATCAAACATGAACCCTGTAAGGGCACAGCAACATTTAGGTATACCTAAGTGTTAAATACATATGCAAAATTTAAAAATGTAAGGGCAATCATCATAAAATAATCATCATAAACTAAACAAACATAAATAAAAAGTAGTGAGTGGTACTTTGTAAGGGGTACTCTGTGAGGGTTACTCTGTGAGGGGTACTCTGTGAGGGGTACTCTGTGACGGGTACTCTGTGAGAGGTACTCTGTAAGGGATACTCTGTAAAGGGTGCTCTATCTCTAGTCTATCTCTCTGTAAGGGGTTCTCTGTGAGGGGTACTCTGTGAGGGGTACTCTGTGAGGGGTACTCTGTGACGGGTACTCTGTGAGAGGTACTCTGTGAGGGGTACTCTGTGAGGTTTACTCTGTGAGGGGTACTCTGTGAGGGTTACTCTGTGAGGCGTACTCTGTGAGGCGTTCTCTGTGAGGATTACTCTGTGAGGGGTACCTTGCTACCTTGTGAGGGGTACTCTGTGAGGGGTACTTTGTAAGGGGTACTCTGTGAGGGGTACTAGTTACCTTGAAGGCGCGCTCGATGAGAGTGATCCTGCGCAGGGCGTTGAACTTGTCTCTCTGCGACTCTATGGTCTCCTCCAGGTCTCTGTGCCTGTTGATCAGTTCCTCGACCTGGGTGACGCTCTCCCCGTACTTGCCGTCGCGGACGAGGGGTACTCTGTAAGGGGTAAGGGTACGATTAATAGGGAACTGTAAAAGGGGTGATCATAAGACTGCAGATGCCATGGTACAGGCGTAACGTCAAGGTGCCCAGTTTCCAAAATACCAATAATACAGGATATGGTTGTGTAAGGATTTTCATAGTCAGAGCGATGTTTTAAAGATTGTAGTAAAGTAAAGTAAATCTTTATTGTGCATAAATTCTAGAAAGTACGAGCTTTTACCCGCGACTTCGTCCGCATAAATTATATACCAGATTTTAAGTCAGATGATAAGCTATCAAACAAAAAAGTTTCATCAAAATCGGTTCAGTAGTTTTTGCGTGATACTCGAACAAACAAACACCCAAACAAACAAACAAACAAACACCCAAACAAACAAACAAACGAACAAACAAACAAACAAACAAACAGACAGACAAAAAATCCAAAAATTGGCGATTTGGAATCAGGGACAGGTAAAAAAAAAACCATGTCGTAAATTTTTTTTGTAAATATCTTCAATGTACAGACACACTTCGGTTACAGTTTTATAATAGTTTAGATTAAAAGTTAAAGTCATAAATAAAACATAGCATAGCTCGATGTTCCGTGCCCTGTAAATTTGTTTCGAGAAGTTTGCAGTTTTGTACGGAACAGCTGTTTTTTTTGTTGGCATTTTAATTTTGCTCCCGTAGAGAAAGTTCTTCAGTTTGTTAGTCTGATCATCCTCTTAAAATCAGTCAGCATAAAACCATATATTTAAGAGCTCAATGGCCTCGATTCGGAGTGTACCACGACTAAACTAAACTAAATGTATTCCTGTCACTTTCTAAAATAAGATTAAGAAAAGAAACAGAAAACCAACAGCTGACTTTAGTGCTGTCAAAGTGACGTTAAATGCGCAAAAACGACTTAAATAAGATGGCGTACATTATGATGGCATCTTATTTTGGGCGTGTAACGTCACATTGACAGCACTAAAGTCAGCTGTTGGTTTTCTGTTTCTTTTCTTAATCTTATTTTAGAAAGTGACAGGAATACATTTAGTTTAGTTTAGTCGTGGTACACTCCGAATCGAGGCCAATATACATAATCTGGGCATGTATACGGGCGACGGGCTGACTCCCGTCACACTGGATAGAGTTTTGGTACTACTAGTGAAACGTGGATATTCCGAGTTTGCAGAATATCTCTGACTGGGACTATAGTCGTGAACATATTTTTATTAGGGTGGATCACTCAATGTATGGAAAAAATTTTTTTTTGCTTTAATCTTCTTCGGCTAGCATGAAGAAGTTGTGACACCTATCTACCATTCATAATATAAAATACGAGCTTTAACCCGCGACTTCGTCCGCATAAATTATATACCAGATTTTAAGTCAGATGATAAGCTATCAAACAAAAAAAGTTTCATCAAAATCGGTTCAGTAGTTTTTGCGTGATACTCGAACAAACAAACATCCAAACAAACAAACAAACAAACGAACAAACAAACAAACAAACAGACAGACAAAAAATCCAAAAATTGGTGATTTGGAATCAGGGACAGGTAAAAACCATGTCATAATTTTTTTTGTAAATATCTTCAATGTACACACTTCTGTTACAGTTTTATAATAGTTTAGATGAAAGAGATACATTAATATTTAGTACTGCCCCAAACTAACGGAACTTGTAAAAACACTATAAAATGCCATTTTTACATGTTTCGTCAGCTTGGGGCAGTACTAAACATTAATGTATCTCTTTCATTTTTTATATTATGAATGGTAGATAGGTGTCACAACTTTTTCATGCTAGCCGAAGAAGATTAAAAAAAATTTTTTCCATACATTGAGTGTTCCACCCTAATGTTTATGCTTATGTACATAATCTGGTGTGGTCTATACAGGGTGTAAATTAAAATAGGACAGCTACTTAAAGAGGTGCTTCAGACCATCAAACTGAACAACTTTCACTATGGGACCAATATCGAAATCGCGAAAAAAAAATCTGCTGTCCCATACATTTCAGTCGAGTTATGTTTGCAGTTTTGTATGGGAGAGCGGAATTTTTTTTCGCGATTTCGATATTGGTCCCATAGAGAAAGTTGTTCAGTTTGATGGTCTGAAGCACCCCTTTAAGTAGCTGTCCCATTTTATTGTACACCCTGTATGTATTGTATTATAACAGACCTGGTCGCGATCCAGTTATCTAACGCATCTGCGTCCCTCCTGAAGGCGAGCGCGTCGAGGTGCTGCGCGTATATGTCAGCGCGCGCCGACCACGCGGCGTCCAGCGCCGCGCGACGCGCGCGCAGCACCGACATGCGCTCCTCTATCTCGCCAGACATGAAGTGACCCTCCTGCACCAGCTTCTCTCCTGTACGAACGAACATATACAGGGTGTAACAAAACACACTAGTAATACTTAAGGGAGTGCTTCAGACCATCAAACTGAACAACTTTCACTATGGAGCCAACATCACGAGAAAATAAAAAAAATCACCTGTATAACACAAAACTGCAGTACCGATTCGACTAAAATGTATGGGACAGCAGATTTTTTTTATTTTTTTTCGATGTTGGCTCCATAGTGAAAGTTGTTCAGTTTGATGGTCTGAAGCACCTCCTTAAGTATTACTAGGGTGTTTTGTAACACCTGTACAAATCTTGATTTAAAAAAAACTAGTCTGTGAAACAGAAAACAGAAAAAGAAAACACTATTTTCTGACATACCGTCGGCATAGAGTGTCTTGAAGGCGTCGTCCTTGGCGAGTATCTCTACGTGTATGTCTCTGTGTCGCGCGACGAGTCGCTCGGCGCCCGCCACGTCTGTCGCCAGCTCCGGCGCCGTCACGCGCGCTAACGTCTCATTGGTCCACGCGCTGCGGGTAATTATTGTTACATTATGAATACATTATTCATCATCATCATCATCATCTCAGCCGATGGACGTCCACTGCTGGACATAGGCCTCCCCCAAGGATCGCCATAACAACCGGTCCTGCGCCGCCCTCATCCAACGTTTTGCCGCCGCCTTCACCAGGTCGTGGGTCCACCTTGTAGGAGCTCACTGTCTACCCACGCTGCGCTTTCCGGTACGCGGTCGCCACTCGACAACTAGCAGGCCCCACCGGACATCGGCCAATACATTATTATCTTATCTTATTATAATACGAGCATTTACCCGCGACTTCGTCCGCATAAATTATATACCAGATTTTAAGTCAGATCATAAGCTATCAAACAAAAAAAGTTTCATCAAAATCGGTTCAGTAGTTTTTGCGTGATGCTCGAACAAACAAACACCCAAACAAACAAACAAATAAACAGACAGACAAAAAATCCAAAAATTGGTGATTTGGAATCAGGGACATCTAAAAACCAAAACCATATAGTAATCTATTTTTTGTAAATATCTTCAATGTACAGACATACTTCTGTTACAGTTTTATAATAGTTTAGATTTAGACAAGTTGATCATCACACTCGGGGCCGAATTGCAGCTCGAGCATAATCAAGCCGAGAGTGTGTGACTAATGTTCACCCGTTTTTTAATATACTTAGTGTAGCGACACACCTATCGAACTTAAGCGGCGCAATTTATGCTTAATTTATGCGGCTAATCATTTTATGTACTCTTGCACGTAATCCAGTAAGATATTATTAATTTTTACGTGCAAGAGTACATATATCTAGGCAAACAGATATCCTTCGCAAAGTCTAGACACCAAGATGAACTAAACAGACGCATAAACCTTACATGGAACAAATTCTGGAGCAATAAAGAAGTACTGAAATCAAACCTACCTGTAAAACTAAAGAAAAAAGTTCTGGATTCCTGCATACTACCCTGTCTCTCCTAT
The DNA here is from genome assembly GCA_922987775.1 of Agonopterix subpropinquella. Lineage (NCBI taxonomy): Eukaryota > Metazoa > Arthropoda > Insecta > Lepidoptera > Depressariidae > Agonopterix > Agonopterix subpropinquella. The sequence continues at coordinate 13,252,435 of OV277717.1, forward strand.
GCCTGTCAAACCTAGATATTTTATAGCCATGCAAAAAGTAAAATACAAACATGCCAAAGATCAATGGAAAGAAGTATCTTGAACCTGAGAAGAATAGACAGAGTAAGAAGTTCAGATATAAGAAAAACAACAAATGTCATAGACGCCTTAGAACACTGTAAGAGACTCAAATGGAAGTGGGCTGGTCATATAGCACGCATGAACGAAGACAAATGGACAAAAAAAGTGACTGTATGGGCAGGATTATCCACTAAAAGAAAAAGGGGAAGACCTAAAGAGAGATGGTCAGACGAATACTGGATACAAATAGCTGGAAAGAACTGGATCTTAAAAGCGAAAGATAGAAACATTTGGAGAAATATGGAGGAGGCCTTTACTCGTTGAGAGGTCCTTTATAAAAAGTAGAATTTATGTAATTTAACTTAATTAATAATAATATATCTGAATAAATTTTTTTTTTTTTTTTTTTTTTGTTTTTTTTTTGCATGCTTCAAATGAAATGAAATTGTTATAAATTTTTTTTTTTATTTGATGAAATTGTAAATTTTTATAAAAAGGAAATAAAAGGCTATAATAATAATAATAATCATTTTATAGGACGGAGAAATATATATATAAATCCGGGGCTGAACCTATATGAAACAATTGTGATGAGATGTAATGTTCTTTTTTTCTTTTTAAGCATAAAACACACTTAACATAACTTTTACATTCGCATCTAAATGTGAAAATGAAAAATGTGAAATGTAAGTAACATTAAATTGCTTTCTGCCCGGCGTCACAGATATAGTCAGTCGAGGTAGACCTAGCTACATCTGGTGCTATGCAAGGCTCAAGTGACGTCCTCCAGCTTTTAGAACAGTCCCTACATGTATATGTCACTCACAGTAGCTCCTGGTAGTAGGCTTGCAGCTGCTACCTCCAGCTGTTGGGCGGAAGTGTCGGCGCGTCGCGAGAGACTGCAGGGCTTCAGTATCAACCTCCAGCTCTTAGGACAGTCCCTACATGTATTGTATGTGTCACTCACAGTAACTCCTGGTAGGTGCCGAAGTAGGCCTGCAGTTGGCCGGCGAGCTCCAGCTGTTGAGTGGAAGTGTCGGCGCGTCGCGAGAGACTCTGCAGGGCTTCGGTGACATCTTCCAGCTTCGATGATACGTGTTCTTTCGCGTCGGGGAACGCGGCGCCGAGACTGTAAAGGGAAATTATACAAATTTAATGTTTGTTTGAATTACAGGTTAAACATTGCTACCCGGCCCTTGTTTTTCACCCTGGTTTATTCGTAGTTTTCACCCATTAAACAACAGGGCCTGCTTTGTCATAAAGATGACATGTTTTAGAATTTTAGTCTGTTTGTATTTGAATTGACTTTTGTCTGACGTCTTGAAATTCACAATATAATTCATCGACGTTGACTCAAGCCACTATCAAGTGACTACTAGATTGGCGAATACTACACCGACAAGAGCCACTAATGGGCCGCGATAATAAATCCCTGCCGCGACAGAGTCACTGCATCTCGGCCATTTCAGGTCGTCGGAGTGGACTTCGCTGGACCAGTACAGGTCAAAAGCTCGCGCGTCAGGCGCTCTATACAATCGCTCTTACATAAGATGATGATTTCATCAAGAGAGAAAAAGAACAAGAGTAGAAGAGCGACATTAAGTAAGAAAGAAATATCTATTTATTTTATTTTATTTATTTGACGACCCGTTTGGTGTAATGGTTACCACGCCGGACTGCCAAACCAGGGTCCTGGGTTCGAATCCCGGTTCGGTCATGGATGTTATATGTTTGTGCCGTTGTTGTATGAGTCCCATAACAAAAAGCCTGAGGCTTACTTGGGATCATTACAATGTATGTGCCTGTGAGCGTTATTTATTTATTTATTTATTTCCGGGTGGCATTTACAGCAAGCAGGTGGCAATCTGACAGAGAGCAGCATAGTTTTGTGCCTAAAATTAATTTCAAGGTACTCACCGGTCAGCCTCGGCCTTCAGCTTGGCGTGCTGCAGTCTTATAGCCTCCAGGTCGGCGTGGAGCGCCTCCAGGCCTCGGCGGGTGGCGTGCAGCTCGTGCAGGGAGCGCGGGGGGGCGGCGCTGGTGTCGAGCGCGGACTCCTTCTCGAGCACCCAGGCCGCCGTCTCGTCCGCCGACCGGTCGAACTCGTGGACTTGCCGCGCGCCGGCTAGCGCCTGCGGGAAACATGTCGTGTTAGTACAACCTTAGTACACAAACCAAGTAATAAACAAAGTAGGTTATACTTCAAATAAACAATTCATTTGATGGGGTGGCAATTTTATTTAATTTTTTCTCCACGTTGGCTCCATAGTGAAAGTTGTTCAGTTTGGTGGTCTGAAACACCCCCTTAAGTATTACTAGGGTGTTTTGTTACACCCTGTATATGAAAAAAATGAATAAAAAAAAATTAAAATGAACCCCCCCTTAATTACGAATGTGTTTTTTAAAGGAACGCCGAACCAGAAAATAGTAAGAAACAAACAGTTGGCCCACAGTTCGGGATATTCCAACACGGAAGGTCTTGACATCCACTACAGTACAACCTCCGTGTCATTTTTGCGAGGCCTAAGGTTAAGCTACGCTTAGGAGCGAAGCTCCGGAGCGTCCCGTCTGGAACCTGGTGGACCTGGTCTCCAGGGTCAGTCTTCCAGCCAAGCGAGTCGCAGGCTGTGCGGGTAGCTTACCTCCTGCCTGGCGAGCGCGAGCTCCTTGAGGTCGTCCCACAGACCCCTGATGTCGTCGATCCTCTGCCTCACTCGCTCCGCCTCCGGCGTGTTCTCCTCCAGCAGCACGTGACCAGCCTCGCAGACTCCCTCGATGCGACCCTCGTTCGCTGCAACCAGATCAATATGCTACATTTCAGAAAAAGTATCATGTGTCAGTGTGTGTTATATGTAGTTTAAAAACCAAATATGTGACGCCACGTCGTAGTAGATTCGGCTCAATTAGACGCATACACTACCCCGGTTTGGCAGGTCGCCGGTTCTGGTCCCGCTGCTCGCTGGAGGCTATAGGGAGGCTGATGACATCACTCACCCTGCAGCTGCGCCAGGAAGTTGTCGAAGGCCTGCTGCAGCGTCTCCACGTGCTCCACATCAAGCCCGTACTCCTCGCTGGCCGCCATGGTCATCTGCTCGCTGATCCACTCCTGCACCTCCTCACACTCTTGCACGAATCTGCACAAAACAAAACATTTCATCATCATTGTATTATACGAGATCTGCGAGTTCGCAAGTTTTTTTCTCATTGACGCTTCCATTATTTTCCTATCACCTCTAGCCTTAGACAATTTATATAGGGACGAGTTACGCGTGTCATTCTACTAAGAAAAATTTCTGCCTCTTTTTGCGGGGGGCGAGGTAACATGAAATCCGCAACATTGAGTTTTATTCCCCATAAGTTTAGATTCTAATTTTGAATGTAAAAAATCATGAAAAGTAGTCCCGTGTGAACCCCAAACGTTCTAAGTTCAAAATTATAGTTTCGCTATTATAGGCTGTCTCGTTTAGTGATAAGGTATAAAATTGGGTGTAAATGCACGAGATCAATTGTTCTTATACCGTGGCAGAGGGGAAATGCTACCGCAAGGCGAGTTCCTATATAAATTGTCTAAGCCTCGGGCCACCGGTTGAGAATAAGGTCTAGCCGACAGAATAAACAGCCCGTAGATTTGCCAATCTAATATTCTGCTCTTCTTTAGTTAAGCAATGCTTCGGGCTTGGGATGGCCACCTGCAGAAAATTTACAGCATCAGAACTGTCAAAACCATCCCAAGGTGATGACTGGTCGTCAAAAGTATCCAGATTATCAAATCATCGCTATCTCTTCCTGGGTCGACCTAGACGATGACTTCTCCTGGATCCTGAACGAGATGGGGTCATAGACCAATTTTATAGAGGGACTTTTTTATTTATTTATTTAAGTTTATTGAAGTAATCAACAGCGTTACAAAACAATTTTTACAAAGAAATAGTGAGCTTAGAATAAGGCTAATAACAGATTACTCTAAATTAAAAAGTTTAAGAATCGTGGCAAAACAAATAGCAAAACGTGCAGGTTTACGGATCCATTGGAGTACATTACAAGTAGGTATTTAGGTTGGTAAGTAGAATCATCATTCATCACAAAACTAGTAGAAGTAGGTTTAAGATGGAGCGGTATTGTTATTATCAGTGCAGGCGAGTTAGAAATTGAGTGTGTCTATGTGTGTGTGCGTGTGCTTTTAGCCCCTAACAACTTTTGAGCACCCCACAAGGGATTATGTATGAACGCCAACTCACTTGAAGTACTTGAGGCTCTGCTGCAGTCTCTGCTGTCTCTTGGCGGAGAGCAGCTTCATCTCCTCGTACGAGGACCTGAGCTCGTCTATCTTCTGCTTCACTTGCTCGCCGTCAGAGGGCGTTCGCTCCTGACATTAACAAAAGCATTTAGGGTCTGTTTCACCATTTCTTTGTAAGTTCTTGTTTAGCTTATCCGACAGATATTTTGACATATGTTTCATACAAAATATGTCAAACTATCTCTCGGATAAGCTAACAAGAACTTACTCAGAAGTGGTGAAACACGCCCTTAAGAGGGCTATCGCAGTCCAGTGGCGCCCTCATCACATTAAAAAAGATTTCTCAATAAAACCTACATTAAAAAAGTGCTCAACATCTACACTACAAAAGCCTTCAAGCCATTGTTCTATAATACTTTTATAGGTTCTAAACATTCCACTTTTAGACAATTTCGAATAAAAACAAAAGCAGCCGCTTTTTTTCTTTTTTCTAAATTTGTATGTTTAGACCTTTAAAAAACCTATAAAAGTATTCTATGAAAATAGCTTGAAGGCTTTTGTAGTTAAGATGTTGAGCACTTTTTTAATTAAGGCTTTCTTTATTGAGAAATCTTTTATAGCACTCCGTGACCTAAACCCGCACTTAGGTCACGGTTTTTCGTTACCTAAGTAGTCCATTATTACACGGATTACACCGTTCGAAAATGAATCTACTTTATTGCACAGATACACAATAGGTACTTTTAAAGCACTCCGTGACCTAAACCAGCACTTAGGTCACGGTTTTTCGTTACTAAGTAGTCCATTATTACACGGATTACGTTCAAAAATGAATCTACTTTATTGCACGGATGCATAATAAACAAAAGAAGGTACTTTTAAAATGTGCTTTCAATCAATGTGACCAACATTGAAATGGCGAAATACCCAATTGACTTCAACTTACCCCCTACATTAATGATATATTATTTTACTGTGCCTACCCCCCCTTACCCCTACGTACGCCGGGCTACTTACCCCTACTCACAACTTATTAATATGTTGGTAGTAGGGGGTGCGTAGGGGGTAACGGGTGCGTAGGGGGAAATTAGGGGGTGCGCCCCCAAGTGCGTAGGGGAGATTGGGGTAATTAGGGGGTGCACCCCCTAGGATGTAGGGTAATTAGGGGGTGCACCCCCTAGGATGTAGGGTAATTAGGGGATGCACCCCCTAGCTCGTGGGGGTGATTAGGGGGTGTACCCCCTAGTTCGTGGGGGTGATTTGGGGGTGTACCCCCTAGCTCGTGGGGCTATTAGGGGGTGCACCCCTTAGCTTGTGGGGGGCGATTAGGGGGTGCACCCCCTACTAACACCTTATTAGTGTTTTGGTACTAGGGTACTAGGGTAGTGCGTAGGGGGTGATCAGAGGTGAGTATTAACTATTGATTGTGATTGCGAAATAGTAACGAAGCTTTTGAAGTCGTGGTTGTGTCCTTCGGGGGGCTCCGCCCCCCGTGCCCCCGGGGGGGCTCCGCCCCTCCACCCCGCCGGGGGCTTCACCCCCCGGGCCCCCTTTCTCCTCTTTTATTTGGTATACGTATACATAAAATTAAAAACCTCCTTTTTTGAAGTCGGTTAAAAAGTTCACCATTAGAGAGAATTTCATTACATTAAAAAGTTGGCGGGTTTAGGTCACACGAGCTATAAAATAGTATACGATACTCGTGACCTAAGTAAGTCCATTATTACACGGCGTTTATCGTCCTCGCTGCGCTCGGACGATAATTTCACGCCGTGCAATAATGGACTACTTAGGTCACACGTATCGTAATGTACTATTTTTATGTGATGAGGGCGCCACAGGACTGCGATAGCCCTCTTAAAGAAAAAAATGCACTTATTTGCGACACAAAAATACAGAATAGGTACCAGCAAAACTATAATTCGTAAATAATTCGAAGTGAAGTTTGTTCATCTCTTTTTTTTACTTTCTTCACTTCTACAGGGGAAACAGTTGCATTACTTTAAGGGGTGATTGTACCCATGATACTAAACAACTTTCCCTGAGAAACATCATCATCATCTCAGCCGATGGACGTCCACTACTGGACATAACCCTCCCACAAGGATCGTCACAGCGACGGGTCCTGCGCTGCCTTCATCCAACGTGTTCCCGCCGCCTTCACCAGGTCGTCGGTCCACCTTGTGGGGGCTCACTGCCTACCCACGCTGCGCTTTCCGGTACGCGGTCGCCACTCGACAACTAGCAGGCCCCATCGGTCATATCGGTTCTGCGAGCAATGTGCCCCGCCCACTGCCACTTTAGTTTAGCAATTCTTTGGGCTATGTCAGTTACTCTGGTTCTTCTGCGGATCTCTTCATTTCTGATTGGATCTCGCAGGGAAACTCCGAGCATAGCCCTCTCCCTTTGGCCTTACCGCATTATGAAATATAGTTATAGGCAATTCGCAAAAAATAAACATTTCATGCAAACGTTGGATCAGCTGATTCCATTTAGTATGGAAAGTAAACATTTTTTTTTTCAGAATTTCCTATACAGGAAGATTTTTTTATCACCATCCAAATTTTAATAAAAAGTTTGTTTATGAAAAAAAATCGATACGTGTTTTTTCTTTTAGTATCGCTCAGTACTAAAATATTGAGATATGACTACGCAAAAATGTCTTAAGAAAAACAATTCGACTGGACACAGTACGCACCTACCTGTGCCACAGATTACTTATTAATAGTTACTACCACTCGACCCGATTTCGCGCGCTTTTTCGAATTTAGAACTTTGCTTTTCAAGAACGAAAACTAACGAACGAATCTCTGTGGTCAGTAATTTTCTGTGGGTCAGAGCCTTTTAATTTTTAGAAAAAGTTTATTATGTGTCATTGTGTCATTCAAAGAGTACTTTATTATAACCGTGTCATTGAACAAAAATAAACAAAATAAGGGACTAGTATAACATTTTAACAATGTTTTGAAAGTCTTGTGTGTTCCTGTTAAGTTTACAATGCGTGGGACTCTGAAGCTAGGGCTCCGCCCCCCGGTCCTGCAGCACCCGATCGGTCGGTACGAATACGAAACTCGATGACCAAGCTTTATGGCAAATTCTGTGGGATAAAATTTTTAAATGTGCAATTTTGACCTGCCCTTTTTTTAAATGAAATGGGTTCTATAAGTGATACCAAACATGTAGAAAAAATTTGGATGGTGATAAAAAAATCTTCCTGTATAATTATCATGGGTACAATCACCCCTTAAAGTAATTCAACTGTTTACTCTAACACCCTGTATATATCGTAAAGACTGAGCGTTTTCTCAGCCGTTTATTGAGTAAATTAGCCTCGAGCCGGCGCGACAGTACTCCCCCCCTACTCCAACATCTTAAGTACTTACCACTCTAGCATCGGCAGCCTTGTCCAACTTGGCGAGTGTCGCGTCGAAAGCGACCAGCTCGCGCTGCAGGGTTTCAAGCCGGCGCGACAAACCTAGCACGGAGTCCTCGTCGCGGCCCACGTCGCTCGAGACTAGCACAGTGCGCCGTGAGATCAGCCACGTTTCCGCTTCTGATATCTCCGATATTAACTGTGAGGGAAGATACAATCATAGTTAAAAACTTGTAGAAGCGAACTTCTTCTGAATTCCTGAGGAATTTTCTAATACATAGATCACACACACAGAACAAGAGGGGTTAGAAATGCAAAGAAACGCTTTTGCTTAGGAGACGGCTATCACCACTTGTCTTCCCGCTCACGCTGCTATAACTACTTATGCCATCTCGCTCGCACCACGCCGACAAAGAGAGAGGTAATAAAAAACACCATGTTGCGGAAAATCATTTGGATCAATTTTTGGTACTTGAAACATTGTCATTAAAGGTTAGTCGATTGTAGCGCCCCAAAGCAGGATTTTGATTTTTCTGGTCAGGCTTTGAAGCGTGGGTTATCGTTTTCTAAGGGAGTGATGTATCTGTTACATAGTAACTCTTTTATCGGTGTCCTAAGATCAGTCCCTCGCCTGCATCAGTTCTCCACAATTTTCTATCCAAGTCCTTTCCACAGCACTAAGCAACGCTCTCATCACTAATCATTCCCGTCAGTCCCTCGCCTGCATCAGTTCTCCACAATCTTCTATCCAAGTCCTTTCCACAGCACTAAGCAACGCTCTCATCACTAATCATTCCCGTCAGTCCCTCGCCTGTATCAGTTCTCCACAATCTTCTATCCAAGTCCTTTCCACAGCACTAAGCAACGCTCTCATCACTAATCATTCCCGTCAGTCCCTCGCCTGTATCAGTTCTCCACAATCTTCTATCCAAGTCCTTTCCACAGCACTAAGCAACGCTCTCATCACTAATCATTCCCGTCAGTCCCTCGCCTGCATCAGTTCTCCACAATCTTCTATCCAAGTCCTTTCCACAGCACTAAGCAACGCTCTCATCACTAATCATTCCCGTCAGTCCCTCGCCTGTATCAGTTCTCCACAATCTTCTATCCAAGTCCTTTCCACAGCACTAAGCAACGCTCTCATCACTAATCATTCCCGTCAGTCCCTCGCCTGCATCAGTTCTCCACAATCTTCTATCCAAGTCCTTTCCACAGCACTAAGCAACGCTCTCATCACTAATCATTCCCGTCAGTCCCTCGCCTGCATCAGTTCTCCACAATCTTCTATCCAAGTCCTTTCCACAGCACTAAGCAACGCTCTCATCACTAATCATTCCCGTCAGTCCCTCGCCTGCATCAGTTCTCCACAATCTTCTATCCAAGTCCTTTCCACAGCACTAAGCAACGCTCTCATCACTAATCATTCCCGTCAGTCCCTCGCCTGTATCAGTTCTCCACAATCTTCTATCCAAGTCCTTTCCACAGCACTAAGCAACGCTCTCATCACTAATCATTCCCGTCAGTCCCTCGCCTGCATCAGTTCTCCACAATCTTCTATCCAAGTCCTTTCCACAGTACTAAGCAACGCTCTCATCACTAATCATTCCCGTCAGTCCCTCGCCTGTATCAGTTCTCCACAATCTTCTATCCAAGTCCTTTCCACAGCACTAAGCAACGCTCTCATCACTAATCATTCCCGTCAGTCCCTCGCCTGCATCAGTTCTCCACAATCTTCTATCCAAGTCCTTTCCACAGCACTAAGCAACGCTCTCATCACTAATCATTCCCGTCAGTCCCTCGCCTGTATCAGTTCTCCACAATCTTCTATCCAAGTCCTTTCCACAGCACTAAGCAACGCTCTCATCACTAATCATTCCCGTCAGTCCCTCGCCTGTATCAGTTCTCCACAATCTTCTATCCAAGTCCTTTCCACAGCACTAAGCAACGCTCTCATCACTAATCATCATCGCTCTCATCATCTCGTCAGTCCCCAGTCGTCAGTTCCTCACCTGCATCAGCTCGCAGCGCTCCTGTATCCTCTGCGTCCTGGCGGCGGCGGCGTCGAGTAGTGTCCGCAGTGCGCCGGTCAGTTCCCTGGAGCGCGCTTCAAGCGCCGGCGTCGCGAAGTGTCCGCGCCGGCATAGTTGCGATGCGCGCGTGCACAGCGCCTTTATTGCCGGCTCTCTGTTGGGTTTAGAAGCAAGTTAAAATGTAGCTAAGGGGAAGATAATGTCAACTTTTTTGAGGTTTGTGTTTGAGTGTGTGCTGTCAATTAGTATGGACAAAAGATGACCAAGTGACATTTGCCCCTGTGTTGACGGTTGCTTTTCACGCACACTAGCATAAAAAAGAAGTGGACAGCCGCAAAAACAAAAATTTATAGTTCCATCTCCTTCCACTATTAAAAGAACGTCATAAGATAAAAGAGACTAACTACAATCGTAAAATTGATGCGGTCTCTAAGCTTTAGAATATAGGAGATCATTCCTCTGAGGTATAAACAAAGGTAGCAGTGAAAAGGGTACAACACGTCATAGCACGTCTCAAGTAATAAACCAATCAGATGACGCCATCCGATTGGTTAATTGTGCCTGCGCAGGCAAAGCACGTTACAAATATTAACCAATCACATGGCGAGTCCTAAATCGCACTATCAAAGGTAATCTACATTCTTCCTTAGACCATTTAAATAGGGACGTGCCTTACGTGAGCATTCCCCTCTGCCAAGGTACAAGATCAAATGATCATATACTTGTGCATACAATTTTCTACCTTATCACTAAACGAGACAGCCCATAATTGCGGAACAACTAGTCTTGTTTGGGGTTCACACGAGACTATTTGTCATGATTTTTAACGTTCAAAACTAGAGTCTAAAATAACGGAATAAAATCCAAAGTTGCGTGTTTCATGCTCACCTCGTCCTCCGCAAAAAGTGGCAGAAATGTTTGTTAGTAGAATTACATGCGTAACGCGTCCATGTTTAAATGGTCTAAGGATTCTTCTCATAAATACAGGATGTAGCAAAACACTCTAGTAATACTTAAGGGGGTGCTTCATTATGGAGCCAACTTCGAAAGCGTGAAAAAAAACTGCTATCCCATTCAAAACTGCTGTACTAACTCGACTAAAATGGGACGACTATTCCCATAGTTCCCATTCCCAGCTGATTTTTATTTCGCGATTTCGAAGTTGGCTCCATAGTGAAAGTTGTTCAGTTTGATGGTCTGAAGCACCTCCTTAAGTATTACTAGCGTGTTTTCCCTCTTCCCCCAGATCAGAATCGTAGCGTGATCCATAGTTTCTGCCTACATTCGTGGGACAACGGCGTGAGCTAGTGGATGTTTGTATGTTAGTACTAAACAGTACTCTATGGTACTAAGTTATTACCTGGAAATGAGTTCAGCTTCCACCGCGAGATGTTTCTTTAATAATGCCTGAGCTTCTGGGAGTGTGTTGCCGGCCTCTTCTATCCGAACATCGCCCTCTCTCTCCTTCAACCTGCAAGGAAACATACGTAGTTATAACAATAATGTCATTTATTAAACCAATCGTTATTTCAATGTCAACCCTTTGATTAAATTAAAATAGCGAAGATAGGTGACTAGACTATAACGCATGGACCGCATCAATTGAACGCCGTCGTCTAATTTACTTACGGTCAGTTGCAGAAACGCTCATTAGAGTTAATCCTCCATTAAATCTCTTGCTAACTTTTACTACGTCAACGAGACAAAAAGTTACAGCAAGAGATTTAATGGAGGATTAACTTTAATGAGCGTTTCTGCAACTGAGTGTTAGTCGAGCCGCAATCCGAGCGGCATTGCGCGATTGAGATACTTTTTTGATATTAGGCGGAATACTCAATGCCTTCGTGTGAAAAAAAAAAAGGAATCACACGGCATTACTTTCCACTCGTAAGTACATGAAATGAATCCATTGTTCGAGTACGTAATGTAAGAACGTCACTATTTTAATTTAATCACAGTGTCAACTACAATTTTAGACGAACCGAGAAAGAAGCACATACATTTATAAAATGTATTTATTCAAATAACCATGATTCATTTTGTTAGTAACACACTTATGTAAACTATGTTAGTAGGTGCTTAATATTCAAATTACAAATGTTCAATGTCACATAAATTTACACAATACAATTAAATTAAATTAAATACAATTAAATTACATTCATTTCAATTATATTCAATTCAATTACAATTACAATTCAATATGTCAGTCAGTCAAACGATCATTAGTTGCGAGACAAGTGCATCCTACAACAATGACCCAAGTACGGCCCGTCCAGACATACCTACATAGACGCAATCTTGTTTCTTTAGTTTCTATTCAATTTCTTGATTGCTAGGTGCTTTCAAGCGACTATAGTCCTCACTACCTAGTACATAAAGAATACATTACCATCTCATCTCCTCGTCGGCGTCTCTCTCCCAGCGGTGCAGTAGCGCCGCATCCTCCAGGTTGTCGCGTCGGATCTGCATCGGTTCCTGCAGCTGTCGGTATCTGAGAACACATTCATTTAATTAATTTAGGCGAACTAGGTCTTTTTTAGGGTTCCGTACCCAAAGGGTGAAAACGGGACCCTATTACTAAGCCTACGTTGTCCCGTCCATCCGTCCGTCTGTCTGTCCGTCCATCCGTCTGTCCTACCCATTTAGGGCTGTAACTTTTGAACCATAATAGCTAGATAGTTGAAATTTTCTCAGATCGCCGTTATTACGGCGGATTTGTTAACAAATAATAAAAATGTCAGAAAGTTTAAAATTAAGGGGGGTTTTCAAAAAGAAACTAATTTTTATCTACGTTTTTTCTTCGCGCTCTATAGTAAAAACGGTAATACATACAAGCGTCAAACTTAGTGTGATTATATAGCAAACAGCAAACTCTACAGAACAACAAATACTAAAAACCGGCCAAGTGTGAGTCGGTCTCGCGCTAAAAGTCCCGGACAAAAAAAGTTTTTTTTTTAAGTTAATAATGTTGTGTTCTGTGGTGGGTACGGAACCCTCGGTGCGCGACTCGCACTTGACCTGTTTTATTTAGATATGGCAGTCAAGCAATAAGACATCATCATTGTGGCATCATTAGCTACAAGAAATCTACAGGACATGGTGATTTTAGTAATAAAATAATTTTAATATAGTGGATATTGTCACGCAGATAATCTAGTCGTAAATGAAGTACCTACCAGAATCAAGTCCAGATTTGTATTTGATGACTAGACAACGATATACGTACAAACATCCATGACTTGGCTTGACTCTCTTCTCTCTTTTTATTCTACTGATGTCATTATTTCGTAATGTAATGTTTTCTTAATATAATGTTCATGCATTACACTAAGAGAACATGATACCCTGGGTGTGTGTAATGTGTGTAATGCTCTCGTAGTGTCCTCCTGATGTCATATTCTCCCTTAGACTACTTATATCGGGACGCGTAGCCACGTGTCATTCTACTAACAAACTTTCTGCCACTTTTTGCGGGGTGCGAGGTAACATGTTATCCGCAACTTTGGATTTTATTCCCTATGACTTTAGATTCTAATTTTGAATGTTCAACGTAAAAGTAGTCTCGTGTAAACCCCAAACGTTCTAAGTTCGAAATTATTGTTTCGCAATAATAGGCTGTCTAGTTTAGTGATAAGTTATAAAATTGAATGTTGAATGTACATGATCATTGCTCTTATACCGTGGCAGAGGGGAAATGCTACCGCAAGGCCGGTCCGGATATAAATAGTCTAAGTATTCTCCTAATATCATGGTCTCCTAATTTGACGTTTTCCCAATGTTATGTTCTCTTAGTCACCTATTGTCATGTTTTTTTCATGTCCAGTAATTTTTCCTAGTACAAAATTCTTCCTATGGTGCTTTCCCGTGCCTATACCATGTTTTCTAAATGTCAAGTTCTCCCAATAAGTCCAAAAGAAAAGTGCAAGCTTTTTCCTATGTCACAATCTCCACGTCACATAGCCCACCTCTTGACGGCCTGGCCGGCCTTGTCCAGTATCTCAGCGGCCATGAAGTGCTCGCTGTCCGCGAGTTGTCGCGCGTTGTCGGCGAGCTGTGTCGCCGTGTCGCTCTTACTGGACACCTGCTGCTCGAGACGCGAGTGACGCTTGAGTAGGGCCGTCACTGAGGCCAGGTCTTTGCCTGTGTGGTGGAAAATACAATTTTGATTACAAAAATAACTCAAAACAAAACAAGTTTCTTAAAAGGTCGCTTATCGCTCAAGTAATAACTAGAGATCGGATATTCGGATGCGTATTGTTGAAGTATATGCGTAAGGCTGAATTACATGTCTTGGGCATGCGGTAGATCTGCCAGTTAGGGAAGTAGTTAGCCACCTCTGCCTAACCTTGATATTTTAATTTTATTCATTTATTAATGTTGTAATCTACTAACATAGTTTATAAGTTCTCCAATACCTACTAACATTTTTGTATGGACTATCTATTAAGTTGTCTGAAACACAAGATTGTTATTTTTATTTATTTACTAGCGGCCCGTCCCGGCTTCGCACGGGTGGACGTCTAATCTTTTCTAGCAATAAATATAGCCTATCTATGTTACTCAGGGTGAATGCAGCTTTCTAATGGTGAAAGAATTTTTTAAATCGGCCCAGTACTTTTTGAGCCTATTCATTACAAACATACAAACATACAAAAATAGGTACAAATCTTTCCTCTTTATAATATTAGTGTAGATGCCTACTGTCCTTTACAAGTGGCGACGGGCTCACTCCCCATCACACTGGACAGAGTTTTAGTACTAGTGAAACGTGGATGTTCTGAGGTTTTAAAATATCTCTCACTACCCCCTCGGGTTAATATACTTATTCGTGAGATATGCATGCTACTAGGTACACAAGACGCCGATCAGTATTGTCTGCCCAGATAATAAATAAATAAATAACGCTCACAGGCACATACATTGTAATGATCCCAAGGTAAGCCAGGCTTTTTATTATGGGAATCATACAACAACGGCACAAACATATAACATCCATGACCGAACCGGGATTCCAACCCAGGACCCTGGTTTGGCAGTCCGGCGTGATAACCATTACACCAACCGGGTCGTTTCTAATAAACATCCAACTAAGAAAAGTTGGACCACCTTCCAACAGCTCGTTGCAGATCTTCAATTTTCCTCAAAAACCTTCAACAGGACTCACCATGGTCCTCGCTCAGCAGCTGGGCTTCCACCTCGTCCAGCCAGGCGGTGAAGTCGTCCAGACCACGCAGGTACACCCGCGCTTGGTAGGCTTCTTGAAGACGCTCCCGGCGAAGCTTTGCTGCCGCCTGTACGATAATATAGACAGGTTTGTCAATACTTTGTTATATCAAACTTCCTAACTAATATTATTATGAATGTGAAAGTTATGTTTGAGACTTATAAACGGCTGAATGGATTTGGATAAAATTTGGCACACAGAATATGTTTTGGATTAAGACATAGGAATCTTTTTTTAAGTCAAAGCAGACGAATTCACTGCCAAAAGCTGCTTGTTAATATTTGTTTATTGGGACTAGTGTCCCACCAGGCCAGAAGCTAGAACGGTCGGTGGACTAAGGCAGTATTGGACGACGTTGTAAGGAGTCATCATCATCATATTTAAGAGCTACGCTCTTGTCGGTGGAGTATTCGGAAATTCTGTCTCTTTTCAGCTAGTCTCTTGAATTGCTGATACGACACGACATCAACCTTTTCCTTCACTTGGGCTAGATAACTCTGTCTAGGACTTCCTCTGCCTCTCTTCCCCTCTATTAGTCCGAGATCGGACCGTAAAATTATGCACCTATTTCATAGGCGAACGAAATGTGATTCTAGTGTATGTTTACACAGGGGTTAATTCAACGCCGCCAAGTTGCCTAGAAAAATCTTGCCGCAAGTACCTTTTCCATTATGATTTTTGGCATAACTTTTTCCACCTGTCTGTTTGGGAAGTAAATGACGTGCCATCGGAAGGAAACGGATCTAAAGTACCGGAAAAACTAGAGTTGCCACCTTTCAATCTGCCGAATAATATCGATTTGGTTGATAATTTTAGGTTGTAACTTTAAAAGTGACATTACCTGTAGTTCCCTCCACTGGTTCTCAAGCTCTTCCACATGGGTCGCTATCTCGCGCGACGCGTAATGTTTCATTTCTGTAAACAATTACATCAGGTTTGTGTGAAGTGTCTAAGGTGTGGTGAAGGTTAGTCGGTCATGTCACTAAGGTATAAACCAGCTCACCTATAAGCTCTTCTCCGTGGTTGGCCACGTCGTCGATTCGTCCCTTGTTGGCGGCGAGCTCGGACTCGAAGGCCGCGTGCTTCTGTATCTTGCTCTGCAGGTTCGACAGCTCTCTGACAAACAAATACATTACGGTTATGTTTACACACAAACATTAGCTTAAGTTAACTATATGTAATGTGGAGAGCAGTGACTCCATATGTCGGTCTCAATGTCACAACTTTCTGAAATATCTCCCGATTCTAAAATGGACCTGACGGAAATCATCATCTAGGGGAAATATTTATTGGTAAAACAAATAAAAGTGGGTAAGTACATTAAAAATAAATAAAAATATTGAGAACCTAAAACTAACTTAACCTAAAATATGGTGCAGGTTTGGATCGCGCGGGAGGGTAGCCAAGATGCTGGCAGCATTTCCTCGCTGAACGGCTAGACTGATCCGTCGAGCGAGGAAAGCGCCAGCCCTTGGATCCCCAGTCGAGTCTACCAGGCGCTTCGCAAGATCTTTAAAAAGCGCCTGGGCGCCGGGACCCCACGGACCACGGACGGTTTCGACACCAAATGCTATGAATTTGTATTGGGTGCCGATACTCTTGTATTTACCCTCTTTTACCTTTTCGGCAGATTCCGCCGCCCAGCCAACACTTTTGCTCGTTCCCCGTAATTTTTTTGAAGTGCACTCCATGTGCACTCTCTCATAGTTATATTACCCTTTTACAAAATTCCTGACTACCCGAAAGTTAATATGGTCGAGATAAATGGTTATAGATTTAATTAAATATGGTTTTCACTTCATGACATTAATCAAAATTAAAAAAGTGTTTTACAAGAGACTTATAGGAACATTTTTAAAAGGGGTCATAATGAATTTAAGCGCACTCCGAAGCCAATTTTGATTTGCTGTCTCCCGTTTGCAACTTAGGGAAAGTGGATATTTATTATTCCAGTTCCTATCTTCTTCGATTAAATTAATTGTGGGTTTGAGGACAGATTAGAGTTGAGACACATTTACTGACGGCGATCGGCGGCCGGCCCATACAAAAATGACATTAGGAGCCGTCCGCCGTCGACGCGGCGACGACGGCGGACGGCTTCCCATACTAAATGACATTTTTGTGTGGGCCCGCCGTCGGTCGCCGTCGGCAAATGTGTCTCAACCCTTATGAGATAAGAG
This sequence comes from Agonopterix subpropinquella, assembly GCA_922987775.1. Classification (NCBI taxonomy): domain Eukaryota; kingdom Metazoa; phylum Arthropoda; class Insecta; order Lepidoptera; family Depressariidae; genus Agonopterix; species Agonopterix subpropinquella. Next base: position 13,269,542 of record OV277717.1, read on the forward strand.
TCATCCCTTGCTCGCTCGCCGTACTTCATTATCTATTGTTATGAGTGGCCGCTGTCGATCCTGGTTTACTCGAGTTACAGTAGTGGGTCTATGCCTGAATTATTATCAGATTGTACTTGTAGTGAAACGTGGATGTTCATACAGAATATGTCTAACTACCCCTTTGGGGAATATAGTCGTGAGCATATGTATGTTTGTACCTGTAGTTGGCGTCTGTAGCGACCTGCATCTTGAGCGATATCCACTCTCTCTCGTGGTACAAGTCCCTCAGGAACTGGTGCAGCTGCTTGGATTGTTCCAGCATGTTGCCGCGATGTGCGCACGATTCCTGCGAAACATGTCAGATTTGTCAAATATTTGGCGGGTTGGTGCCTACCTTTATACAGGGTGTTAGGGTAAACAGTTGCATTACTTCAAGGGGTGATTGTACCCATGATACTGAACAATTTTCCCTAAGAAACATATTGGAAAATGTTTGAATAAAAAGTCAAAAAATTTGTTTGCGAATTTCCTATAGGTTTGTTAGGGAAAGTGGGTCAGTATATATACATATGCTCACGCCTATGTCCCACTACTGGAGAGACAGAGACAACAGATCGCCACATGCTACGATTCTGACACACCTCTCTCGCCTCCTCAACATCCATAAGTCTCTTCATACAAGCTCGTCGGTTCCGGGTACATTTTATTTGGCCCTTCTTCATTACGCATCCGAGTTGGTCAGCGTACGTGCGTCTAGGGCGACCTCTTTCAACCATTCCATTCACACTTGCCTTGTAAATTTCATACGTCAACCTACTTTCACTCATTCTTTCCACATGGCCAAACCAGAAGAAACCAAAAGTTGTTCAGTATCATGGATACTATCACCCCTTGAAGTAATGCAACTGTTTACCCTAGCATCCTGTAGTATCTACCCTGGGGGAGCGCGTAATTTCTCTATGGTGTCTACACACAAAACCCGCCGACATATCATCATCGAAGCAGCTCGAAGATACAATTTCACTTTTACAATAGGGATGATGTCTGATCCTGGAAATCCATATCTTGTGACGAATTATAGAAATAGGCTAAATTTAACAGCAATATGTTCAAACGAAATTACAATTGAATAGAAAACAAAAAAGTTATAAGGTATTGAAAATATGATGATGATGAATTTGAAATAAGATTTTTATCATCTTCTATCTCTTTCATGCAAAACAGGTATTTGTATGACACGTCGTCATGATTTGTATGACAATACTTAGTTATGACGTCACTTTTGATGTATATGCCTCTCGCTCTAATCGTAAATTTTCAACACTTATATTTCAGTAATTTTTTAAGATATTCAAAAATTAATTTCAATTTAGTGTTTAAGATATCAAAGAGTTTTTAAAAAAGTAATAATTTTTTTTTGTCATCGTCCCTATTGTAGACACCGTTATGTACGGGAGTTAATGTTGGGTATAGAGTAGGCCCGAAAGTAGAGTGAATGCAGTGGAAATTCACTCAGTGTGATAAGGGATCGGTGTAAATTGAAGGACGATGTGGTACCGTGACCAGGATTGATAGATTTGCAACTGGATTTGGAATTAAATGCGCAACTGTATCGCCGCGATTTTTAAGCGCAGGCATTGACTGAGCATTATCGCCGCAATACGGATTGATCTCAGAAATATCACGACGATATCGCGCAATATCGCTTGTGTTATGGCCCTCAAAGCAGCAACTAAACATACCATGAGCTTGTCCCTCCTGGTCAAGATAGCGCCGACCCTGTCCTCAATGTACTGCGCGTCGTAGTGCTCGTCGGCGGACATGCTCGCCGCGAGCCGCTCGAGCTCGGACACTCGGTCTAGCTGGGACTCGAGCAGTTTGCTGAATTCTGCGTGCTTCCTTATTAGCGTTTCTACGGCTGTTGGCGAGATAAATGGTTTTGTGTTAGTATTAGCTTGCAGCCACGACTTCATCTGCATGGACCTGTGATTTATATGGCCTATATTACTCGGAGATAGTGTAGCTTTCCGCTAAAAGCCGTGGTGGTCCAGTGGCGAGTAACCTTGCCTGTCCGTGAAGGAGGCGATGTTTCGATCCCTGTCCAGACCGACTCCTACTAATGAGTTTTTCGGAATTTGTGTACGATTTGTAACACCACTGGTTTTTCGGTGGAGGAAAACAGTGTGAGGAAACCTGCATGCTTCAGTTTCGAGACATGTACCTACTGTCCATTACAAGTGGCGACGGGCTCACACCCCGTCACACTGGACAGAGTTTCGATACTACTAGTGAAACGTGAATATTCTGAAGTTTCAGAATATCTCTGACTACCCCCTCGGGGAATACAGTCGTGAGCATATGCTAGTGTAGCTTTCTATTGGCAATATAAATTTTAGAATCGGTTCAATAGTTCCAGAGATTCCCTTACAAACAAACTGTGTAGTACAAAACATAAAATTTTATTTATTTGTTTATTTTATACGAGCTTTTACCCGCGACTTCGTCCGCATAAATTATATACCAGATTTTAAGTCAGATAATAAGCTATCAAACAAAAAAAGTTTCATAAAAATCGGTTCAGTAGTTTTTGCGTGATACTCGAACAAACAAACACCCAAACAAACAAACAAACAAACAGACAGACAAAAAGTCCAAAAATTGGTGATTTGGAATCAGGGACAGGTAAAAACCATATCGTAATCTTTTTTTTGTAAATATCTTCAATGTACAGACACACTTCTGTTACAGTTTTATAATAGTTTATTTATTTGACACACAAAACAGGAAACAATCAATGAAATAATAACACAAGAACATTATAGCTTAAATCTAGATTGCAACCCTAAACATGCATGTACAGACACATTAAAAATTGTGACTTAAAAACTTAGATATAATGTAGTAATTTATTGTAATTTTACCTAAATATAGTAAATATGCAAACATTTGAACATAATATAACACTAGTTATTAATAACAAAGTGATAAGAATGTTACATAAGGATTCTCTTAATATTATTTTTAATAACGCCAATTTTGTTATTAAATATATCCAACTCTGGATTATCATGGGCAACATCATTTAAAAATATGTGGTAGGTAATTATTTTATATTTAAAATCAGCACAATTTTCTACTTGACAACTAGTCAAATCAGCTACTCTTTATCGGACGTCAAAACATGCGCTTTGTATGAAGATTTGTACTAAATATAAAGTTGTGACGTCATCAACATTTTCATTACTTTTTATAGTTTATCTTGTTATTAAAAATAGAATTCAAGCTAAAAACACAATGAAAATGGGAGTTTAGCGTTATTTTTTAACCCTTTTTTTATTGAGTAGATAAAAATAAAATATATTCAATGTAGTCAAATACCAAATTTTTCTGTCCGAATGGCAACATCGGTCTCTTCCATTTTGGCCTTTTCACTGTTTACTATCAGTTTAAAATAACAATGTGCATGACCTCGCTCGCAAATGTGACGTCACTCAATCACACGAACTTCACTCGAGTCATTCAAATGATTATTTCCTTTACATAGAGGTGCGGAGTACTCGAAACCGACGGGCATGTATGAAGAGATGTATGGATGTGCATGAGGCAAAAGAGGTATGTAAAGATCGTAGTAAGTGGCGCGCCCTGGTCTCTGCCTACCCCACTGGGAAAGAGGCGTGACGTTATAGATAGATAGACATAGAGTCTACATTCCTTTGTCAACCGAGTGAAGTTATCCAACGGCCCTTCAAGGTCATGCACATTGTTATTTTAAACTGATAGTAGAGACAGTTCAAATAAAATTAAATATATATTTAAATTTTTTTTTTCTTCGCCACAAATCAAAATAATTTACCTCTTGGTAATATAAATCTGGTTGAACCTAAGAGCAAGGATCTCCTTTATTCTAAAGCATAGAGACCGCATCAATTTATGATTGTAGTTAGTCTCTTTTGTCTTATGACGTACCTTTAATATTACGCGGCTGTCCACTTTTCACTTGTCACTTTTGTGTGTGAAAAGTGACCGTAAACATAAGGGCAGTTGTCACTTTGGTCTAATTGGTCTCTTTTGTCCATATTTTTTTTTTATCTTGGACAGTGACACACAAATTATCTAGTCACATTTAAAGTACCAGAATCTAGCCTGGACTTGTATTATGATGACTAGACAACGATATACAATACATATATAGATACAAACATCCATGACTCGGGTACAAATATTCATATTCATCATACAAATATTTGTCCCTTACGGGATTCGAACCCGCGATCCTCGGCACAGCAGGCAGGTTCACTACCGACTGTGCTACCCGGCTGTGATATTACTTGACACCACACACTCAAACACAAACGTTCAAAAAAAGTGAACATTCTTGCAATGTTATGGCTCCCTCTATGCCCTTAGAATAAAGAAGATCCATGCTCTTAGGGTTGAACACATACCGTCTAGATTCTCGCCGAGATCGTCGTTGTTCAGGAAAGCTTCCTTGGCAGCAAGCCAGTCCTCCGTCTGCCTTGCTTGCTCTTTCAACTGCTGCAGCTGATGCGCCTGAGGGGGACAACAATATTTTCACCTCACAAGCTCGGAAAGATTCTGTTTGTCATTCGAAATCTGAGTGCAAAAGTGCATTGTATCCGCTAGCGTGGAAAGACTTTTTAAAATTCGAATCTTTCTATTCAATAAAGAAAAACAGCCTAAACAAGTTTTTTTCCACGCCATTTTCGTACTGGCCAGTGCGATTATTCTAAAAATGAGATTGGTGCATTGAAATTTTCCTCGCTGTAGTGAGGTGAAAAGTTGTGTGTTTCGCTCGGCAGCAAAGTTATTCTACGTCTCATACTTTTGAAACCTTCGCGACGCTCAGGATTCTATATTTGAACTCGCTTCGCTCGTGGTTCAATCCTAGAATCCTTCGCTTGCTCAGGTTTCAATACAAGTACTCGCGCCAAAAAGCAACTTTGCAGCCTTGCATAACAAATAACTATTGTTTACAATTTAAATCTTTTCTCAGTGCACCCCGTCAGCCTTTGTAGAGTACGTATATTAAACGAGCTTTTACCCGCGACTTCGTCCGCATAAATTATATACCAGATTTTAAGTCAGATGATAAGCTAACAAACAAAAAAAGTTTTATCAAAATCGGTTCAGTAGTTTTTGCGTGATACTCGAATAAACAAACAAACAGACAGACAAAAAATCAAAAATTGGTGATTTGGAATCAGGGACATCTAAAAACCATATCGTAATCTTTTTTTTGTAAATATCTTCAATGTACAGACACACTTCGGTTACAGTTTTATAATAGTTTAGATAATTTTATTGTCAGTCATACCTGCGACAGGTACTGCTTGCGCTGCAGCCACGCGTGGTCGAGGGTCCTAGAGAGATGCTCCACCTTCTTGAGCTTCTCGGGCGCCTGCACCTGCTCCGACTCCTTCTGCAGAGATGCTATGGCCTTCTGCCGGCCGTCTATCTCCGCCTGCGTGATAGAATATTGCGTCATTAACTATCGGGGGTACTAAGAATACTGGGAATAGTGTTGTAAGTTTGGTCACGAGCGGACGCCTTCGAGCTTATAGTATAAGAGATAAGTGTACTTTTTGCAACCATCAGCAGCAAGGCTGATTCAGTGTTTATGGGGTCTAGAGCTTCTCTGTGATGGGGATGGACCAGGTCTGCCTGCATAACTCCAGTCGGTTTAGGAGTTACTGATGATTAAACGTCTGTAAAAAAACGTTAATGGCTGATCGTATGATATTGTTGTAGTATGCACTGTAGCTTTGTGAACAGTACAATAACTGTCAAGTTCTGTCAGTCGGTTTAGGAGATACAGCCAGTCAAAGTTCCGACCTTTGAACAGCTGTATCTCCTAAACCGACTGATGAACCATGCCAGTTTTTGTACTGTTCACATAGCTACAGTGCATACTACAACAATATCATACGATCAGCCTTGCAGCTGATCGTTAACTTTTTACAGACCTTTAATCATCAGTAACTCCTAAACCGACTGGAGTTATGCAGGCAGACCTGGTCCATCCCCATCACAGAGAAGCTCTAGCCCCATAAACACTGAATCACCTTACTGCTGATGGTTGCAAAAAGTACACTTATCTCTCAGAATATTACAATGAAACTCGGACGCGAACGTATATGAAGGTTTTACTCAGTTACATGAAGGTTTACTACATTACATGTAAGTTTTACAAGATTTCATGAAGGTTTTACTCGTTACATGAAGGTTTTACTCTATTAAAACTATGAAAATAACAGACACACATGAAGGTTTACTAGAACACATGAAGATTTTACTAGATTGCATAAATGTTTTACTAGATTGCAAGGTTTTACTAGGTCACATGAGGGTTTTTTACTCGACTACATAATGTTTACTTGATTACATGAAAGTTTTACTCGATTACATGAAAGTTTTGCTCAATTAAATGACGGTTTTAAACGATCACAGTTATGAAAGTTTTACTGTATTACATGAAGGTTCTACTCTATTATACAAACGTTTTACTCAATCACATGGTTTTACTTTGTTACATGAAGGTTTTACTCTATTATATGAAGAGTGTATTACATAGTCTAAGATATGAAGGCTTTACTTTATAACATGAAGGTTTTACTCTATTACATGAAGTTTTACTCGATCTCATTTTACTCTATTACATGAAGTTTTACTCGATCTCATGAAGGTTTTACCCGTTTTACGTTCAATAGGTAACCGCAGAGTACAATACATTACCTTTCTCTCATGGTGTAGCTCGAGCAGCGCCTCGGCATCGGAGACGGTCTCCGGGGGTTCGGTGCTGTTCATTCTCTTCACTGATTCGGACACCCACAGCTCTAGCTCCTGGAGGGTAAAAGAGGGTTGTGTGGTTAATTATATCAACGTTGATTCCGAATGATTCTTCTGAACCGAAACTTATTATGTGTATATGATAAAAATGCAGTTTATTTAGGCGCATTTCTGTTTCATCTTGCTTTTATTGAAGAAATGGATAGTTTTGATAATTTCAAACACTAAAGTAAAAGTAAAATTACGTCATGAAACGGCAATAAGTTTTTTATGAATGAACACCGGTATTTTTTAATGACCATAGAACTTTAAAGGTGTATTTAGATGATGAATATTTCTCTAAAGGGAAAGTTATTTAGTCTCATTATCCCATGTTCTATAGATGGGTTCAAAAATGGAAATGTATTTTGAACCTTCCGTACAAAAGTGAGTGTCAGCCAGGTGTCAGCCGATTCCATTTTCTTTGGAAGGTCCAAAACTCGTATTTTGACCCACGTTCCTCAAAGAAATTTGTTTAGATCCATTATTATTATTGACGGCCCGGTAGCACAGTTGGTAGTGAACCTGCCTGCTGTGCCGAGGGTCGCGGGTTCGAATCCCGTAAGGGATAAATATTTGTATGTTGAATATGAATATTTGTACCTACCCGAGTCATGGATGTTTGTATTTATATATGTATTCTATATCGTTGTCTAGTCATCATAATACAAGTCCAGGCTAGATTCTGGTACTTTAAATGTGACTAGATAATTTGTGTGACATTGTCCAAGATATTTATTATCTGAACACACAATTGAAATGTTTATTTCGACACGCCAATTGTACACTTTGTCGAGAAATAGATTCTCGTCGACACATACCTTCAGGTTCTCGTCGAACTTGTGCTCCGCGATGGCCTCGTCCAGCATCTCAGTTCGTCTCGCGGCGAGGCGCTGTAGCTCGTCCCACCCGCCGCGCAGCGACTGTAAGCTTTCTTCTATCTCCTTCGCTCGTTCCGGACGGCTGGTGAATGAATTTTATTCAGATTAGGGAAACGTACAGGTATAATGATAATCACATCTGCATGCCGTGTAATACGCAAACAGATATTTGCAAAAGATTTGTCTCAAACATGCTTGGAAATGTGAGCATTATTTTGACAACCTTCTTCGAGATAAATCGAAATTGCTGTAGTACTGGCATAGATTTATATTGAGTACTGGCCAAATACATGCGCGCAGCGGCCGGCAATGTTGTATGAAAATCCATATCTGTCGTGTTTAGCGGCCAAATAAATTACATACTAAACTCATATCTGTCGTGTAATTTAAAAATGGAACGATCTTTTTCTCCGAAACATGGCGACCAAGAAGGTTACTTATCAAAGGTTTTAGTCAAATTTCGAACTGGCTTGCAAATAGAAAGCTGTTTATTGAAAAAAAAAAAAAACTAATTGTTGTTCGTTGTTCATCATTGATTTTGAAAAGAGTTATAATTTCCGCGAATTATTTGAGAAAATTAACTGTTTTAATTTCCGCGCATTATTTGAGAAAAGTACTATACAGGCCTTGCCCACAACTAGGCATTGATGGACTCGGCTTCGCCTCGGCCCACATTTACACGTTCGTCCATCAATGCCTCTGTTGCTGGCCGCTGCAGTAATGTACTATTGGCAACAGTTTTAGAGCATTGTTTTCTAGATTGTTGTGGTTCCTTCTTGCCATCTTGTGACTAATGGCATTGGGTATTGCTGTCTCTCCCTAAGTCAATATAATGAAGACTTTGCAACCTTTATACACAAGTCTACTCACTCTCTAGCCAGCGCGTGTCCCTCGCCCTCCAGAGCTCTGATCTTGTCGCCCACCGCGTTGGCCTCGGGTCTGCACATGTTACTATCACTATATACACTCACTCTCTAGCCAGCGCGTGTCCCTCGCCCTCCAGAGCTCTGATCTTGTCGCCCACCGCGTTGGCCTCGGGTCTGCACATGTTACTATCACTATATACACTCACTCTCTAGCCAGCGCGTGTCCCTCGCCCTCCAGAGCTCTGATCTTGTCGCCCACCGCGTTGGCCTCGGGTCTGCACATGTTACTATCACTATATACACTCACTCTCTAGCCAGCGCGTGTCCCTCGCCCTCCAGAGCTCTGATCTTGTCGCCCACCGCGTTGGCCTCGGCGGCGCGCGCGAGATGTTTTCTCTTCAGCTCCTGCGCGGCGGCGAGCTCGCGGCCTCGCTCCGAACTGCTGAAGAGGGCTGCTTTCTTCGCTATACGCTCTGCCGTGTCTTCTATATCTCTGTTGGGAACAAATGTTGGTAAAGTTACAGTAATATCCTAATAATATTATTAGTTATAGCCAGGTTTATAGCCATATTGTGACGTCTTAGATAATTGATTGGTTTGATTAAAATTCATGACCCATAAAGACGAAAGATGTTGAAAAATTCGGGACGGGTGGGATATTCGGTAAATAAATTAAAAGATTCAAAGAAAATCTTGATGACTGTAGTTCAAAGTCACTGTTGTTAAAGTGAGACTGTAAACAAATGGCTTCGATTCAAAGTAAGTGGATGGTATTGATTCAAAGTTAATGTGGATGGCATTGATTCAAAGTTAACGTGGATGGCATTGATTCAAAGTTAAGGTGGATGACATTGATTCAAAGTTAAGGTAGATAGCATTGATTCACAGTTAAGGTGGATGGCATTGATTCAAAGTTAAGGTAGATAGCATTGATTCACAGTTAAGGTGGATGGCATTGATTCAAAGTTAACGTGGATGACATTGATTCAAAGTTAACGTGGATGGCATTGATTCAAAGTTAATGTGGATCTGATTCAACGTTAACGTGGATGGCATTGATTCACAGTTAAGGTGGATGGCATTGATTCAAAGTTAATGTGGATCTGATTCAACGTTAACGTGGATGGCATTGATTCAAAGTTAAGGTGGATGGCATTGATTCAAAGTTAAGGTAGATAGCTTTGATTCGCAGTTAAGGTGGATGGCATTGATTCAAAGTTAATGTGGATCTGATTCAACGTTAACGTGGATGGCATTGATTCAAAGTTAAGGTGGATGGCATTGATTCAAAGTTAAGGTAGATAGCTTTGATTCACAGTTAAGGTGGATGGTATTGATTCAAAGTTAACGTGGATGGCGTTGATTCAAAGTTAACGTGGGTGGCATTGATTCAAAGTTAACGTGGATGGCGTTGATTTAAAGTAAACGTGAACGGCGTTGATTCAAAGTTAATGTGGATCTGATTCAACGTTAACGTGGATGGCATTGATTCAAAGTTAAGGTAGATAGCTTTGATTCACAGTTAAGGTGGATGGCATTGATTCAAAGTTAACGTGGGTGGCATTGATTCAAAGTTAACGTGGATGGCGTTGATTTAAAGTAAACGTGAATGGCGTTGATTCAAAGTTAATGTGGATCTGATTCAACGTTAACGTGGATGGCATTGATTCAATATAATTGTGAAAGGATTCATGGTTAAATAACGTCACTTACCTGTTGAACGAATGTATCTCCAAGGCGGCGGAGAGGTTGTCCCTGTACTTCTGCAGGTCTCCGCTCAGCGCCTTCCACTTTGCCAGGAAGGCGTCGCGGCGTTGCGAGACCGCCGCCGCCTGCTGCGTGGGACCCTGCCGAAACAATATTATTTTATGTCTATTTGAAATTTTGTAGCAAATTGTCGGGCAGAGCGCATATGCTCTTGGCGTGTTTCTTACTCGTAGCAGCAACTTGTCGGCCAGACGGCAGATGCTCTTGTCATGTTTCTTATTTGATGCAGCAACTAAACTGTTTCTTAACTGTTGCAGCAACTTATCTTATCTTATCTTATTGTGGGGGCTGGAAAGCCAGCAACACTTCGACCCAGTGGGATCTTTTGTGTTAGCCCCAATACTTTTTTGCTTACTTCACCCTTCAAACACATGGTCAATGAAGGAGGCAATACCATTGAGGGGAAGAAGCCTTAGGTCTCCCGGTTTTGGATATCCATCACCGAGGAGGCACATGCGCTTTGCCGCCAAGACATCACAGTCACACAGGATATGCTCCATGGTCTCCTCATCCTCTCCGCACGCTCGGCAGCTGGGATCCAGGGTGAGTTTCATCTTGTGCATTATCGTGCCTGTGGCGTAGTGACCAGTGAGGGCTCCGACGATGGCACGAGCCTTGCTCCTGCTATTGTTCAGTATGAACTTTGAGACACTACCACTACTTACCACTATCTTTCCTCAGGGTGGTAAGCATATTAGTTTTTGTCATAGCCCTGACAAGTCTCATGCCTTCCGGCGCGCTTTCAATCGATTGGCAGTGTGATCGCCAAGATTTCCTTCGCACTTTGCGCACCTCTAGGTTGTATTTAGTGAGAGCGTGCGAGTACTCTTTGAAGTTACATACATATTCTCACGCCTGTCTCCCACTGGGGTAGGCAGAGACAACGGAACGCCACCTGCTACGATCCTGACATACCTCTCTAGCTTCCTCCACATTCATAAGACCTTTCATGCATGCTCGTCGGTTTCGGGTAGATCTGACCTGGCCCTTCTTAAGCACGTCGCCAATTTGGTCCGTATATGTACGTCTAGGCCGTCCCCTTCCAACATTTCCACTTACGCTTGCCTTATAAATTGCTCTCGTCAATCTGCTCTCACCCATTCTTTCCACATGACCAAACCATCGCAACATACCTTTCTCTATTTTTGTCACTACATCCTCTTTCAGACCACAGCGTTCTCTAATAAAACTATTTTTCAATTTATCCATCACATTTACACCACACATACTTCTCAATGAGCGCATTTCCACTGCGTTAATCCTACTTTCATGCGTCTTCTGCCATACCCAAGATTCACTTCCATACATCAATGTCGGGACTAACACTCCATTATGAACTGCCATCCGTGCCTTTTTGGACACGTGTTGGCTTTTCACAAAGGAATTCAGAGCTCCATTTACCCTATTTCCGGCATTCACTCTTCTCTCAATATCACTCTGACACTTACCGTCTCTGGTAAACATGCATCCCAAGTACACAAACTCATTCACCTGTTCCAATTTTTCATCACCAATCATAATACTACATAAGGTACGGTCGTCATTATCATTCCTCTCTAACACCATAACTTTTGTCTTACTTACATTCACTTTCATTCCTTTCTTTTTAAACGATTCATTCATGCAAGTCACCATCGCCTGCAAGTCATTCGCCGACGATGCAAGTAGAACTTGATCGTCGGCGTACAACAGACATTTGACCAGCAACTCATTCATTCTTAATCCACATTCACTCTCTTTCAGCTCTTCCAAACAACTGTCCATGAATAAATTAAATAGCCACGGGGACGCTACACATCCCTGTCGGACCCCTCGAGAGATGCCGAACCAGTCAGTGTACGCCCCGTTGAAAGCCCCTCTTTGAAGTTATTCGCACGTTTCGCCCTGTTAAATATCCTTCTAGTTTCCTGACGTAGTTTTACTAACTCTGGTGTCCACCAGGGTTCCTTCTTCCCTTTTGTCACCTTCTCTATGCAGTCTTGATTGCACGGTCAATCCAGTCAGCCTCAAACTCTATGTCTATAATGGAGTTCAGCTTACCTTTGGTATGTCCCAGATCGACTCTTATCGCAGCAACTTGTCGGCTCTGGCCGAGAGCGCATATGCTCTTGCCATGTTTCTTATTTGATGCAGCAACTAAACATATTTCTTACCTGTTGCAGCAACTTGTCGGCTAGAGCGCATATGCTCTTGCCATGTTTCTTATTTGATGCAGCAACTAAACGTGTTTCTTACCTGTTGCAGCAACTTGTCGGCCAGAGCGCAGATGCTCTTGACGTGTTTGTCGTCGACCTTCATGTCGCTGTCCAGGTCGTCGAGCTTGCGCAGGAGCGCGCTGCAGTGCTCGTAGTCCCGACCTAGCTCGTGAGCTTGCACCTGTTCGGGGAGAATTATTATAGCAACTTATCGTGTTGGCAGAGTCCTAGTTACAGAGTTTTTTCAAAACGTCTTACGGCCTCTGACGTGGTTTTTATGTAACAACTTATGACGAAATGTGCTGCCTTTCCTTTACCTGAATCTAATAATCGTTTCGACATTTCGTTAGATATCACTGAAATTTTCTTAATTAACTTTCAATCATCATCTACGGGTCTACGGCCAGGGAAATAATGGCCATAACGCCGCCGCTCAATTTCAGAAATAATCAATACAGAATAAAAATGAAATAAAAAATTACGTACAGCTTATTTTTAAATATATTTTTAATTTAATACAGTTTTTGAGAGTTAGGGTGCCTGTCCATTGAAGCTGTGCGAGCTGTGTATCTGTGTTTTTTTAACCAATCAATTCAATTCTTCAATGGACAAGCAGCCTTACGCGGTTATTATTTAATCTAGAATTAAACATTTTAACGGGTTCTTACCGCGCATTTTTAATTTATTCAATAAGAATAAGTGATTCAATATTGGTGACAAAAAATATTAAATGTAGTCCATTTTTTATACACATTATTAGATATTAAAACTATTAAAATACTAAAATAAAATAAAATAAATAAAATAAAATAAAATACTCTTGGGACTTCAACCTAAGCAAGCACATCAAGCAAGCACAGAGGTGGGGGATCTGATCATCTTAGGGTCCACTCTGACCGGATTATTTTCATACATTTTTTTCATAGTCTTACCATCATCTCCTTGTCCCTGATCCAGGCCTCGATCTTGTCCAGGTGCTGGTTGAACTCCAGAATGTCCTGGGCTTCCTCCAGACCACGACCTGTCAGCAAATGAGTATACAGGATGTTACAAAAGTAAAAATAAACATTTTTAAAATTTTTAGGTAAACTATCAAGCTGAACAACTTTCAATATGGGACCAACAACGAAATCGCGAAAAAAAAAATCAGCTGTCTTATTCATTTAGCTCGAGTCGATTTATAGTTTAGTATGGAACATCCGTTTTTTTTTCCAATTTCGATATTGGTCCTATAGAAAGGAAGTGGGAGTGAAAGTTGTTCAGTTTGATGGTCTAAACTAAATCCCTTAAATGTTTATTTGTATTTTTGTTTTACACCTTGTACCAGGCTGAAATTAGAATCGTTCATATAGGGATGTCTACTTTGTGTCTACTAGTTGTGAAGATGATTACTGCATCGATTAACCATTATGTTTATAGCATTCAGTTTCCATTCAAACTGCACTATTTGCTGGACCCACTTTGTATGGAAAGCAAAATAAAATGTCACTTCCTTGGTTTAATGGTTTAACAATACAGTTTTTATCTACAGTTCTAGAATCTACTAGAACCATACTATCCCAGAATCTTTTTTGAGATGTTATGTTATTTTTGCATCTTGTATACACCGTGGTATTAGGATCGTTTTAGAACAGGAACAGAGTTCTTCAGACAATCAAACTGATCAAACACTTTGAAGCCAATATGGAAATCGCGAAAAAAATCTGATGTTTTATAGAAAATGCCTCACAAATTGAGCCAGCCATGATTGTGTTCTCGACAAAAATGAACAAAACAGCAGATTTTTTCAGTTTGATGGTCTGAAACACCCTTTTCCGGCTTCAAAACGACCCCGATTCCACGATGCATCTAAGTCACATGAAAGTCGAGATTTAGAAATGTCAAAAATTTTGTCCCATTTCAAACTCCCGTGCATTTTCGACCCTAGTTAGACTCACGCACAAAAGACGTATCTGAATATCTGCCTGAATCTCCCGCAATATTTCCTTAGATAAGTGCTCCTGTAAAACCTACGACCCAAGGTGTGTCGTATCTATTGTTGGCACCAGTTCGGCTGTGAACCTGTGACCCACCTCTCTTCTCCGTGGCCTGCTCGAGCAGGAGCCAGTCCTTGTGGAGCTGCCCCAGCTGTTTGTGAGCTCGTCTGCTCGGTTGTGTCTATTGTCGCAGCTCGGCTGTGAACCTGTGACCCACCTCTCTTCTCCGTGGCCTGCTGGAGCAGGAGCCAGTCCTTGTGCAGCTGCCCCAGCTGTTTGTGAGCTCGTCTGCTCGGTTGTGTCTATTGTCGCAGCTCGGCTGTGAACCTGTGACCCACCTCTCTTCTCCGTGGCCTGCTCGAGCAAGAGCCAGTCCTTGTGTAGTTGCCCCAGCTGTTTCTCGACTTCGTCGTCGGGGCTGAGCTGCTTGGCGAGCGCCTGTATCTCCTGGAGGCGCGCCTTGTTGGCTGCCAGTTCGGCTGTGAACGCCTGGTGCTTCTGCAGCTTCTTTATCTTGTCGTCCATGGTTGTTACTTCGCCTGGGGGGAGAAAATTGGGATAAATAGTTTGGAGGAAAAGGGTACATCGGGCAAGGGTTGTTAGGATTTCCTGGCGTTAGGACTACCACGGGTCTTCTTAGTCGATGTTGTATTTATGCAAAGTATCTTTGATTTCTCATCTTTTCGTGTTAATGATTCTACCATAATGTTTTTTTAATTTATTGGACATGTAATCGGTGAATTTGATAGCGTAAAGTGTAGCTATCATCATCATCATGTCAGCCGATAGACGTCCACTACTGGACATAGGCCTGCCCCAAAATGGGAGAGATTTGCCATAATCGGCACGCTTGGCAGGCGAGTTGGCGATCGCAGTTGGATTGAATGTGTGTACTCAGAGGATGCTGCTGCCCATCCTCCGGTAGATCCCTTAGTCGCCTTTTACGACACCCACGAGAGGAAATGGGGTGGTCGTATTCTTAGCCGACACCACACGGACTGTAGCTATGCTCCTTCTTAATATGCTGACACGAAACTAACAAGGAACACTAAACATGGGAGTGCGGTACCTTGATGGTGGTCGGCGTTGAGCTTGGCCAGCTTGTCGGCGACCCAGCCGCGGGTTTCGGCCGCGTCGCGCGCGAACTGTGCGCGTGCGCGGGTCCTTTGTAGCAGGGCTCGTCTAGCCGCCGCTGTCTCGTATAACTGCGGATGAAAGTGTTTATTAATAATTTTAAGAGGAGGGTAAGACTTTTTCTTACAAAACTTTTCCCCTGTTTTCTCCCTGGATAACGACACTAGAGCAAACATTTTTTTACCATACAATTGATGTTACCTCTGTTATGCCCCTATGTTTTGCTTTTTTG
Source organism: Agonopterix subpropinquella (assembly GCA_922987775.1). Taxonomy (NCBI): domain Eukaryota; kingdom Metazoa; phylum Arthropoda; class Insecta; order Lepidoptera; family Depressariidae; genus Agonopterix; species Agonopterix subpropinquella. Next base: position 13,285,421 of record OV277717.1, read on the forward strand.
CTTTAATTAATTACTGTAAGAACTAGGGACCTTCGAAAATTACCAATTTTACCGCCCGTTTTCAGACATCCAGTAAACAAATAATCTTCTTTGTTTATAATTTTCAAATTCCAATTATAAACAAAAAAAGCAAAACATACAATAATTCAAATAACAGTGTAGATACGTTCTTTCTGCAGTGAATCTAACCGTTGAAAACACGATTCTATTAAATTTTCTCGATAGAAATGAGGACCAAAGTAAGTTCGATTTCAGATTTATAACCATACATACATACATAAGCTCACGCCATTGTCCCAGGGGGTAGGCAGAGACCGCGGACCGCCACACGCCACGACTCTGACATACCTCAGCCTCATTCACATTAACATTCATACATCTTTTCATGCACTTCCGTCGATTGAGGGTGTTACGCACTTGTTTTTACAAGAATCACCATACACCATTTCTTCTGAATATACCGTCATCGTCATTTGAAAGGTAATTAATTATAGAAGCGATTCTACCCGATGATTTTTACTCCAAACACACAAGAGAAAAGATATTGATGAAAAATACGTTTTTTGCGATCTTGCTTTCAATTGAAGCGGGATGGCTAATTGCAAAAGTTTGCTTGTTAGAAAGAGACGCTTGCACTAGGGATACTTGCCCTTAATGATTAAATTATCAACTAAACTTGAGTGCATTCAGATAATGAAACTAAAGCACTAGCTTTCTCTAAGGAACATTTGTCGAAATACAAGAAAGTTTACAAAATAAGACTCACCTTTTTCCTGCGCTCGTTGATGGTCATCAGCTCGTCGGCTATGCGCTGGCTCTCCACGTGGTTCTGTTGGAGCAGCTTGTCGCCGTGGCTATTCAAAGTCGTTAACTTCTCATCCTGTTATGCATAGAAATTACATAATTCAATACTTAAACACTTTAAAATTGTGTGGTTTCAGCCTATAACGGCCCACCTTTTGTACCATTAACGTTGTAGAAGGGTTCTAAGGTATACGATTTTATCTGTGGGTTAAAGACAATGACACAGGATACACATAGAGTCACCTCGTTCTCTGTCACTGGGCAGTAACAATCAAGCACTTTTTTGCTGATCCCCTAACACCCCCAAATAGCCCCTAACAGGGTGAAGCGGTACTTCACTCCTGGACAGCTCTTAGTATTGTATAAAGCTCAGGTCCGATCATGTATGGAGTACTGCTGCCACCTGTGGGATGGCTCAGCCAAGTATCAACTTGCACTCGACTCGGTTGAACGCAGAGCCAGGAGGCTCATTGGCGATAGTAAGCTGGTGGAGGCCAAGCTTCATAGCCTAGCCCACCGCCGCAGAGTGGCCTGCTTGTCGGTCTTCTACAGATTGTACTTCGGTGAGTGTGCCCTAGAGCTGCATGAGCTCATCCCACCTTCCCCTTTCTACTATCGGACTTCCAGACGCACCGCGGGATATCACCCCTTCTTGGTTGACATCCCACATATCCGCACCAAGCGCCTTTCTGAATCTTTTATAATGCGCACAGCCAAGGAGTGGAATGCCTTACCTGCGTCAGTATTTCCGAGTACTTACAACCCGAATTTCTTTAAAGTACGAGTGAATAGGCATCTTCTGGGTTAGCTCGCTACATCTATGACCCTATCTTCGTCCTGAGGACTGGATTGAGGTCAAGAGCAAACCCATTGTTAATTAAAAATAAAAAAAACAGCGCGCTGTAAACCAGTAAATACCTGAGTGGCGAGCAGTTTCTCGAAGGCCTCGTGTTTCTTCAGCTGGTTATCCACCTCCTCAACGCTGCTTGTCGGAGATATTTCTGTACCTGTTGATAAAAGCATTTTATCTTAGACGAGCTTTTACCCGCAACTTCGTCCGCATAAATTATATACCAGATTTTAAGTCAGATGATAAGCTATCAAACAAAAAAAGTTTCATCAAAATCGGTTCAGTAGTTTTTGCGTGATACTCGAACAAACAAACACCCAAACAAACAAACAAACAGACAGACAAAAAATCCAAAAATTGGTGATTTGGAATCAGGGACATCTAAAAACCATATCGTAATCTTTTTTTGTAAATATCTTCAATGTACAGACACACTTCTGTTACTGTTTTATAATAGTTTAGATATCTTCGATAAGTTTTTAGTCCTAGTGCAGACCGTTATAGTTAGAAATGATCACCGTAATTAGTAACCACAGGGGAACATCTTTGTACTGGTGGGGTAAATATTTAGGGTGTTTGAAAGCCATAATTTTCCTCTAAAATATTTTCATCTTAATTAAACGAAAAGATTAGTACATTACTGCAGCGGCCAGCAACAGAGGCATTGATGGACGAACGTGTAAATGTGGGCCGAGGCGAAGCCGAGGCACACATACGTAAGTCCATCAATGCCTAGTTGTGGCCAAGGCTTGTATAGTACTTTTCTCAAACAATGCGCGGAAATTAAAACAATAAATTTTCTCAAATAATTCGCGGAAATTAAAACTCTTTTCAAAATCAATGACGAACAACGAACAACAATTAGTTTTTTTTTTTTCAATAAACAGCTTTCTATTTGCAAGCCAGTTCGAAATTTAAATAAAACCTTTGATAAGTTACCTCCTTGGTCGCCATGTTTCGGAGAAAAAGATCGTTCCATTTTTAAATAACACGACAGATATGAGTTTAGTATGTAATTTATCTGGTCGCTAAACACGACAGATATGGATTTTCATACAACATTGCCGGCCGCTGCGCGCATGTATTTGGCCAGTACTACAGCAATTTCGATTTATCTCGAAGAAGGTTGTCAAAAATAATGCTCACATTTCCAAGCATGTTTGAGAAAATACAATTTCATACCTGCTCCTGGACTTCTACATCAGCGCTATTTTAAAATTTTATACATATTCGTTTTAACAAGATGGTAATTTTTCTTAAACATCTTTTCGGAATAAAGCGTTCAAACGCTTTGAATATTTAGCAAGGAAGATACCGGGTTGAACTTGTTGAGCGAGAAAAGACAAGGTCTTCCTTTACCGTGTATAGAATTGGCTACTTGACAACTAGTCAAATCAGCTACTCTTTATCCGACGTCAAAACATGCGCTTTGTATGAAGATTTGTACTAAATAATGAGTTGTGACGTCATCAACATTTTCATTACTTTTTATAGTTTATCTTGTTATTAAAAATAGTATTCAAGCTAAAAACTCAATGAAAATGGGAGTTTAGCGTTATTTTCTAACCCTTTTTTTATTGAGTAGATAAAAATAAAATATATTGAATGTAGTCAAATACCCAAATTGACATAGCATAAAATGTCCTAGTGTGCGATTTTTGAAAGTCACACGTTTAAATCAGCAGTAGAAAATTACAAAATTGATTATGGAGATTATGCATCATTCCCGTGTGTTATTTGAGAAAGTTTGAGATTAAGAAATAGCACTTCAGAGCTCTTTCACACCCATTTAGCGGTACAGTCCTTGTATCAGACTATAGCAAAGTTTTTAGCGGTTTTATTAGTCGTAATTTTTCAACAACTTGTTCGTTTATTAATATGGAAATAGCTAAATTATCAATAATTATGAAGATGCAAAGTCCCACGCTCCGTTTAGCCTCGCTTGCATCGCTAGTAGCGCTTCGTTCACGTCTGTTAGAGTTACAGTTTTAACTGTACCTACCTTTAGGTAGAGGTAGACCTAGAGGTAGAGTTGGAGGTAGAGGAGAAATAGAGGTAGAGGGATAGGTAGAGGGAGAGGTAGGGGTAGAGGGAGAGGTAGGGATAGGTAGAGGGATAGGTAGAGGTAGAGGCAGAGGGAGAGGTAGGGGTAGAGGGAGAGGTAGGGGTATAGGGATAGGTAGAGGTAGAGAGAGAGGTAGGGGTAGAGGGAGAGGTAGGGATAGGTAGAGGGATAGGTAGAGGTAGAGGGAGAGGTAGGGGTAGAGGGAGAGGTAGGGATAGGTAGAGGCAGAGGGAGAGGTAGGGGTAGAGGGAGAGGTAGGGGTAGAGGCAGAGGGAGAGGTAGGGGTAGAGGGAGAGGTAGGGGTAGAGGGAGAGGTAGGGATATGTAGAGGCAGAGGGAGAGGTAGGGGTAGAGGGAGAGGTAGGGGTAGAGGTAGGGGTAGAGGGAGAGGTAGGGGTAGAGGGATAGGTAGAGGTAGAGTGTAGGTGTATACTAACTGAGCGCGGCCTCCTGTGATCCGCACAGGTCATGTAGCTGTTTGGCGTCGCGCAGGAAGCAGTGCAGGTCTATGAGCTGGTCGAGCGCCACCTGGCGAGCGCCCCAAGCTCCGTGCAGCTTCGCCCGCTCCGCCAGCAGAGCCTCGCACTTCTCTTCGATCTCCTGTTGACGTTATAATGTTTTATTGCACTCGAGGTTGGATTGCAGCACGAGCCGCAGGCGAGGGCGTTTTAGAAGCCGAGACTACAATGACCAATGCTCACGCGTTTCATAAGACGTTTAGTAACATACATGCGAAAAAAAATTGTAATACTTTTATTATTATTTCTTAGCACATTAATGAATATTATGTGATAGTGTCACTCATCTAGCTATTTTAGTTCAAAAGATAGCGACCATTATAGACAGGACAGACGGATGGACAGCGAAGGCTCATGAATAGGGTACCGTTGGCATCCTTTGGGTACAGAACTTTACGCAAGCTGATGATGATACTCACGGCAGCTGCGGGGTGTCCCCCCGCGACGAGGCTCTGTCCGAGCTCCAGCGCGGCCCTGAAGCTGTCGTCCCTGGCGTCGAGTTCAGCGCGCGCCGCCTCGTGCTCGGCGCGCGCGCTCTGTGCGGAGGGCGCGTCGCGCACGCGCACGGCGCGCGATATCGACGTGCGCAGCGACGTCGACCACGATGCGAGATCCCGCACCTAAGGGGGTACATCGATTAGTGTTTATTGGCTATGTGCGAAGTGGGTGGTTGGGAACTGTCAAGTCGATCGCAGCATCCGGTGTGGCAGAAATTTGTACTTTTGCCGGACAAACTGTGAAAATATTTTATTTATTTTTATTTTATTCATTTTAGGAAAACTTACGGACTAATTACAGGATAGTAGGGTATCAACATTTTTTAAAACAACATTGCCAACTAAAAATTTCCACAGATAAATTTAATTCGTTTTACATACTTTTGTGAGTGAAAATACAAATTTATGCTTGAATCTATGCAAATCCACACACTAACTTAACACGAAATCTACAAAACTGTCAAGACTACAAACTTAAAACTTGGCATAGAAGTTTCTATTGCCATCTAGAGACTCACTTAAAAAAGGCTTTTCGCATATCAACCCCCCAAAGGAGTTAAAACTGAGACAAAAGTCTGTATGGGAATTCCGAAACAAATAAGATTTTGTCTGTGGCTTCGTCCGCATCCGCTCCCGTCATCGTACCGGAATAAAATATAAGCTAGCTTTTAAGACTAATAATAAGCTTTTAAATATAAAAAGTTTTATCAAAATAGGTCCAGTAATTTTGGCAGAATCCTCTAACAAACACAGACTTTTACAGTACTATAATAGTGTAAATAATTCACGGCTGTCCGAAAAAGTTCTAGCAGTACGCCGCGCTAGTGTGGCGCTAGTGTCGTGCACATAGCCAATAGCATAGCATAGCATATGCTCACATGTTATATTCCCCGAGGGGGTAATCAGAGATATTCTGAAACTTAAGAACATCCACGTTTCACTAGTAGTACCGAAGCTCTGTCCAGTGTGACGGGGAGTGAGGCCATCGCCACTTGTAATGGACAGTGGGTACAATACATGCCTCGAAATTGAAGTATAGGTACATGTTTTCTCACGATGATTTCATTCACCGAAAAGCCAGTGGTGTGTTTATATCTTGGATAATATTGTCAAACGCATTATTTACAATCGATGTGACGAAATTCAGACCACACTATATAGACGGAGATCCGACCGTAAAATTATGCACCTATTCCTTAGGCGAACGAAATGTAATTCTAGTGTATGTTTATACAGGGGTTAATTCAACGCCGCCAAGTTGCCTAAAAAAATCTTGCCGCAAGTGCCTTTTCCATTAAAATTTTTGGTATAACTTTTTCCACGTGTTTGTTAGGAAGTGAATGAGGTGCCATCAGAAGGAGACTGGTCTAAAGTACTTTAAAAACTAGGGTTGCCACCTCTCAATCTGCCGCAAGACTAGGGTTGCCAGATTCAAAAATGACATATTTGGACCTGGCAACCCTATAGTTGCGGCAGATTGAGAGGTGGCAACCCTAGTTTTTAAAGTACTTTAAACCAGTCTCCTTCCGATGGCATCTCATTCACTTCCTAACAAACACGTGGAAAAAGTTATACCAAAAATTTTAATGGAAAAGGCACTTGCGGCAAGATTTTTTTAGGCAACTTGGCGGCGTTGAATTAACCCCTGTATAAACATACACTAGAATTACATTTCGTTCGCCTAAGGAATAGGTGCATAATTTTACGGTCGGATCTCGACATGAAGACTATGCGATATCGATATTACACAGAATGTAACAAAAGATGAAGTCATACATAAAAGAGCTTTATCAATTAAGTATTCTGTAAAATCCTGTAAAACGTGAATTTATCCATTTTACTTTCAACTCCAGCCAATCTAAAACAGACGGTACTCGTTTGAATTAAGAACTAATACACCTGAAAATACCGTTGCAAAAACAAATCTTTCACAAAATTACATCCAACACTCCAGCTAATCTAAAACCATCTCTACTCACTTGAGTTAAGAACTGGTGTAGCTGTAGATGCTGTTGCAGCGCGTGGCGGCGCTCATCTGCAGCAGCGCGCAGCGTGTCCCAGGCTTCCTCGAGCGCGCGCTGCTGCAGACCGATCTGCTGCACGTTGCCGCCCGGGTACAGCTTCTGGAGACGACCTCCCTCCTCTTGTAGCACCTGAGGGAATGGTTTCAATTAAGTTAAGAGTGATACTTTAAAATAAAACCGGTCAAGTGTGAGTCTGACTACTCGCGCACCGAGGGTTCCGTACCACACCACCACAGAATACAACATTATTAACATAGAAAAAAAAAATTTGTCCGGGACCTTTAACGCAATACCGACTCACACTTGGCCGGTTTTTAGTATTTTTTGTTATTCTGTAGAGTTTGCTCTATAATTACTCTAAATTTGACGCTTGTATGTATTACCATTTTTACGATAGAGCGTGAAGAAAAAACGTTGATAAAAACTAGTTTCCTGTTGAGAACCCCCCTTAATTTTTAACTTTTTAACATTTTTATTATTTGTTAATAAATCCGCCGTAATAACGCATAATCTGAGAAAATTTCAACTATCTAGCTATTACGGTTCAAAAGTTACAGCCCTAAATAGGTAGGACAGACGGACAAACGGACGGACGGACAATGTAGGCTTAGTAATAGGGTCCCGCCTTCACCAGGTCGTCGGTCCACCTTGTGTGGACTTATTGCCTACCCACGCTGCGCTTTCCGGCACGCGGTCGCCGCTCGAGAACTAGCAGGCCCCTTCCATCATTTCTGCGAGCAATGTGCCCCGCCCATAGTCACTTTAATTTAGCAATTCTTTGGGCTATTTTCAGCTACTCTGGTTCTTCTGCGGATCTCTTTCATCTCTGATTCGATCTCGCAGGGTAACTCCCAGCCCTCTCCATTGCCCTTTGGGCGGCTTTCAGCTTTTTCATGTAGCTTAAAAGAGAGACCACGTCTCAGTTCCGTATCACTTAGCAGTATAAGGCTTTCATCTTGAGGCACTGCTTTATTTGGGACTAGCGGCCCGTCCCGGCTTCGCACGGGTGGACGTCTAATCTTTTCTAGCAATAAATATAGCCTATGTTACTCAGGGTGAATGCAGCTTTCTAATGGTGAAAGAATTTTTTAAATCGGCCCAGTACTTTTTGAGTCTATTCATTACAAACATACAAACATACAAAAATAGGTACAAATCTTTCCTCTTTATAATATTAGTGTAGATGAGAAGATAGATTCCCTATGTCACCATAGTACTCACGTACTACGCAGGTGAGTGACACGACAAGAGCTCGTGGACTGCGTGGGTAGGCAGTGAGCCTACACAAGGTGGAACGATGACCTGGTGAAGGCGAGAACTCGTTGGATGAGGGCAGCGCAGGACCGGTCGTTATGGCGATCTGCGGGGGAAGCCTATGTCCAGCAGTGGACATCTATCGGGTATTACTTACTTGCATCTGTGCATCAATAGCAACCAGATCATTCTCAATAGTGTCATGGTTCCTCAGCAGTGCTGTAGCGGCGGCGAGGTCCCTGGGAGCAGGAGGTGCTGCCAGCTGGGAGCGCTTGTCGGCGGCGCGCGCGAGAAGCTCCGCCACGTCGCGGTGGAACCGGTGGATCTCGCCCGCGGCGTGCAGTCGCGTCGCGCGCGACTGGATCTGATCTACCAGGCGTTGCCACGACTCTCTGTTGATGGTGGAGGTTATGGTTAGTTGACAAGAATCAAATTAAATATACTTTATTTACACACAAAAAAAGTGTGGTTTCGGCTTGACCATGACCACCGCAATTGTTCCCGTGGGTGTTCCACGAGGCGACTAAGGGATTAAAGGTTTCTTATGCAGTGTTTAGTTAGTTAGTTAGTTCTTGTGCTATCCGTGAGGTGTCGGCTAAGAATACCACCATACCATTTCCTCCCGTGGGTGTCGTAAAAGGCGACTAAGGGATCTACCGGAGGATGGGCAGCAGCATCCTCTGAGTTCACACATTCAATCCAACTGCGATCGCAAACCCGCCTGCCAAGCGTGGCGATTATGGCAAATCCCCCCATTTTTGGGGGAGGCTTATGTCCAGCAGTGGACGTCAATCGGCTGATATGATGATGATGATGCAGTGTTTATGTGGGCGAAAGGCTAGCCACCTCTCACCACTTGACACATCTTTCTATCCCGAAACTTAAAACTGCAAATATGTGCGTTGCATTGCACAACTACATTCTTATCTTAAACGAGCTTTTACCCGCGACTTCGTCCGCATAAATTATATACCAGATTTTAAGTCAGATGATAAGCTATCAAACAAAAAAAGTTTCATCAAAATTGGTTCAGTAGTTTTTGCGTGATACTCGAACAAACAAACACCCAAACAAACAAATAAACAAACAAACAGTCGTAATTTTTTTTTGCAAATATCTTCAATGTACAGACACACTTCGGTTACAGTTTTATAATAGTTTAGACATAGCATATGCTCACGACTATATTCCCCGAGGGGGTAGTCAGAGATATTCTGAAATCTCAGAACATCCACGTTTCACTAGTAGTACCGAAACTCTGTCCAGTGTGACGGGGAGTGAGCCCGTCGCCACTTGTAATGGACAATAGGATTGACAGTAGGTACAATACATGCCTCGAAATTGAAGTATACATGTTTTCTCACGATGATTTCATTCACCGAAAAGCAAGTGGTGTTTCAAATCGTACATAAATTCCGAAAAACTAATTGGTACGAGTCGGCCTGGACGGGGATCGAACCATCGCCTCCTGCACGGCAGGCAAGGTTACTCGCCACTGGACCACCATACGGCTTTATACAGGAAGATTTTTTTATCACCATCCAAATTTTAATAAAATGTTTGTTTATGAAAAAAAATCGATACGTGTTTTTTTTTTTAGCATCGCTCAGTACTAAAATATTGAGATATGACTACGCAAAAATGTCTTAAGAAAAACAATTCGACTGGACACAGTACGCACCTACCTGTGCCACCGATTACTTATTAATAGTTACTACCACTCGACCTGATTTCGCGCGCTTTTTCGAATTTAGAACTTTGCTTTTCAAGAACGAAAACTAACGAACGAATCTCTGTGGTTAGTAATTTTCTTTGGGTCAGAGCCTTTTAATTTTTAGAAAAAGTTTATTATGTGTCATTGTGTCATTCAAAGAGTACTTTATTATAACCGTGTCATTGAACAAAAATAAACAAAATAAGGGACTAGTATAACATTTTAACAATGTTTTGAAAGTCTTGTGTGTTCCTGTTAAGTTTACAATGCGTGGGACTCTGAAGCTAGGGCTCCGCCCCCCGGTCCTGCAGCACACGGTCGGTACGAATACGAAACTCGATGACCAAGCTTTATGGAAAATTCTGTAGGATAAAATTTTTAAATATGCAATTTTAACCTGCCCTTTTTTTAATGAAATGGGTTCTATAAGTGATACCAAACATGTAGAAAAAATTTGGATGGTGATAAAAAAATCTTCCTGTATATCACAGAATGTTGTTGGATTTTCTAAGAAAGGTTCTCATAAAAGACACTAGTTTTTTTCAACGTTCTATATTTTTGCTTGACTGTATCAAAAGTAAAGCTTACCCGAGCGCCTCCTGCCGCTTCTCTATGTCGGCTATGTAGGGGCTGTCCGTGGCGGACAACTTCTTGGCTAACTATACTGTATACAGCTAGGTTCAGCAGAGATGTTAACATACCCGAGAGCCTCCTGCCGCTTCTCTATGTCGGCTATGTAGGGGCTGTCCGTGGCAGACAACTTCTTGGCTAACTATACTGTATACAGCTAGGTTCAGCAGAGATGTTAACATACCCGAGAGCCTCCTGCCGCTTCTCTATGTCGGCTATGTAGGGGCTGTCCGTGGCGGACAACTTCTTGGCTAACTATACTGTATACAGCTAGGTTCAGCAGAGATGTTAACATACCCGAGAGCCTCCTGCCGCTTCTCTATGTCGGCTATGTAGGGGCTGTCCGTGGCGGACAACTTCTTGGCTAACTATACTGTATACAGCTAGGTTCAGCAGAGATGTTAACATACCCGAGAGCCTCCTGCCGCTTCTCTATGTCGGCTATGTAGGGGCTGTCCGTGGCGGACAACTTCTTGGCTAACTATACTGTATACAGCTAGGTTCAGCAGAGATGTTAACATACCCGAGAGCCTCCTGCCGCTTCTCTATGTCGGCTATGTAGGGGCTGTCCGTGGCGGACAACTTCTTGGCTAACTATACTGTATACAGCTAGGTTCAGCAGAGATGTTAACATACCCGAGAGCCTCCTGCCGCTTCTCTATGTCGGCTATGTAGGGGCTGTCCGTGGCGGACAACTTCTTGGCTAACTATACTGTATACAGCTAGGTTCAGCAGAGATGTTAACATACCCGAGAGCCTCCTGCCGCTTCTCTATGTCGGCTATGTAGGGGCTGTCCGTGGCGGACAACTTCTTGGCTAACTATACTGTATACAGCTAGGTTCAGCAGAGATGTTAACATACCCGAGAGCCTCCTGCCGCTTCTCTATGTCGGCTATGTAGGGGCTGTCCGTGGCGGACAACTTCTTGGCTAACTATACTGTATACAGCTAGGTTCAGCAGAGATGTTAACATACCCGAGAGCCTCCTGCCGCTTCTCTATGTCGGCTATGTAGGGGCTGTCCGTGGCGGACAACTTCTTGGCTAACTATACTGTATACAGCTAGGTTCAGCAGAGATGTTAACATACCCGAGAGCCTCCTGCCGCTTCTCTATGTCGGCTATGTAGGGGCTGTCCGTGGCGGACAACTTCTTGGCTAACTATACTGTATACAGCTAGGTTCAGCAGAGATGTTAACATACCCGAGAGCCTCCTGCCGCTTCTCTATGTCGGCTATGTAGGGGCTGTCCGTGGCGGACAACTTCTTGGCTAACTATACTGTATACAGCTAGGTTCAGCAGAGATGTTAACATACCCGAGAGCCTCCTGCCGCTTCTCTATGTCGGCTATGTAGGGGCTGTCCGTGGCGGACAACTTCTTGGCTAACTCCTCGCACTGGCTGAATCTTTCCGCGCCGCTTTCCACCCGGTGGCGGAGTTCCGAGAACTTCGACCGTAGGATCTGTGGAGGACAAGGTTTGTTAATTGACCGTAAAATTATGCATCTATTACTTTTTGGAACGAAATGTGATTCTAGTGTATGTTTACACAGGGGGTTAATTCAACGCCGCCAAGTTGCCTAGAAAAATCTTGCCGCAAGTAACTTTTCCATTATGATTATTGGTATAACTTTTTCCACCTGTCTGTTTGGGAAGTAAATGAGGTGCCATCGGAAGGAAACTAATCTAAAGTACTGGAATAACCAGGGTTGCCACCTCTCAATCTGCCGCAACTCTAAGGTTGCCAGGTTCAAAGAAGTGATTTTCCTGTGTAAACATACACTAGAATCACATTTCGTTCAAAAAAGAAATAGGTGCATAATTTTACGGTCGGATCTCGGACTGTCTGGTTATCTTGATACTATAATCTAAGGGTCCTCTAAGCTTTATCTTTTTTTAGGGTTCCGTACCCAAAGGGTGAAAACGGGACCATATTACTAAGCCTACGCTACGTTGTCCGTCCGTCTGTCCGTCTGTCCTACCTATACCGGCTGTAACTTTTGAACCGTAATAGCTAGATAGTTGAAATTTTCTCAGATTATGCGTTATTACGGCGGATTTGTTAACAAATAATAAAAATGTCAAAAAGTTAAAAATTAAGGGGGGTTCTCAACAAGAAACTAGTTTTTATCAAAGTTTTTTCTTTACGCTCTATCGTAAAAACGGTAATACATACAAGCGTCAAACTTAGTGTGATTATAGAGCATACTTTACAGAATAACAACAAATACTAAAAACCGGCCAAGTGTGAGTCGGTCTCGCGCTAAAAGTCCCGGACAAAAAAGTTTATTTTTTCTAAGTTAATAATGTTGTGTTTTGTAGTGGTGTGGTACGGAATCCTCGGTGCGCGAGTAGCCCGACTCGCACTTGACCGCTTTTATTCTGTATCAACCTCATAGCTCTTTCTCTTTCTTGAAATTGGCAAAATCTTCGACAAAATGAAGGAGAATGTTAAAATTATAATTAGAAGAATATTGAGGCATATTCAAGTGGGATAAAAAAACTCTCTGTGATAAATTCATCTCCATCATCTACTAGCCACGCAGTCTCCTAGATACTTCTCCAGTTATATTATTCCTGTAAGAGTAAACTCACCAATAGATGTTCGTAGTCCTGTCCATAGTCTTCGCTGGAAGCTGCCGCGTACTGCTCCTGTATCCAGCTTTCAAGTTCCGCGCTCTCCGCCAGGTACTCGTGTCTGTTACATACAAATAATGATTTCAAATGAAAGGTGAGAACGCCGACAATTATCCTTTATTTATTTCACTGACTCTTGACATTTACTACCGTTTCACAAGTAAATACCATAGAGAAGAACCGGCAAGAAATTCCATAGCAACATCATCATCATCATCTCAGCCGATGGACATCCACTGCTGGACATAGGCCTCCCCCAAGGATCGCCATAACGACCGGTCCCGCGTTGCCCTCATCCAACGGGTTCCCGCCGCCTTCACCAAATCGTCGGTCCACCGTGTGAGGGGCCTACCCACGCTGCGCTTTCCGGTATGCGGTCGCCACTCGAGAACTTTTCGGCCCCACCGGCCATCGGTTCTGCGAGCAATGTGCCCCGCCCACTGCTACTTAAGTTTAGCAATTCTTTGGGCTATGTCAGCTACTCTGGTTCTTCTGCGGATCTCTTCATTTCTGATAGCAACCTATACTCCATTCGAAATAGCAACGAAATTTTAAGGCTAGTTTGAATTACAGAAACAGAGATTTGAAAATCACTCTCACTTATTTTTAGAACTTCTAAGTTCCAAAAAGTTACTATAGTAACGTCCAAAATGTGTCACATAGTATGATTGATCTTTTTGATAATAGTACATTACTGCAGCGGCCAGCAACAGAGGCATTGATGGACGAACGTGTAAATGTGGGCCGAGGCGAAGCCGAGCCACACATACGTAAGTCCATCAATGCCTAGTTGTGGCCAAGGCTTGTATAGTACTTTTCTCAAATAATGCGCGGAAATTAAAACAATAAATTTTCTCAATTAATTCGCGGAAATTAAAACTCTTTTCAAAATCAATGACGAACAACGAACAACAATTTTTTTTTTTTTTCAATAAACAGCTTTCGCAGCAAGCCAGTTCAAAATTAAATTTTTTTTTTTTAATTTATTTATCTAAAACAATAGGTACATTATAATGTCATAACTACAAAGCCACCCTACGAAAACCACGTATGGTTTATATGAGGTGTGGCGAGATCGCTTTAACTCGATACATTGATATTTGATAGGTAGTAAAACCTTTGATGAGTTACCTCCTCGGTCGCCATGTTTCAGAGTAAAAGATCGTTCCATTTTTAAATTACACGACAGATATGAGTTTAGTATGTAATTTATTTGGCCGCTAAACACGACAGATATGGATTTTCATACAACATTGCCGCTGCGCGCATGTATTTGGCCAGTACAGCAATTTCGATTTATCTCGAAGAAGGTTGTCAAAATAATGCTCACATTTCCAAGCATGTTTGAGAAAATAAATATAATTTATTAATTTATTTATAAGAAAGATATTACTATAGAAAAATAGGAGTAGAAGAAAATTTTAAGATTGAAAAACAAATATGAACTTTGTTTGTTTGTTCATAAGGCTTATTGTACAATACATCATCTTTAAGACTATCTTAGATAGAAAATAAGAAAGAAGAAGACCTACACTAGTAACCAAATTCAACTCACCTGCAAACGCTCTCCACCAACGCTTGCTGCCTCTGCCTGGCGAGCCTCTGCAGCCTCGCAAGGCTATCTTCAAGCATCGCATGACGCGCAGTCAGGGCTGAACCTTCAGGGTGACCGCTGTTGGCCATGGAGGTCGCCACGTGTCCCATCTCCGAGATGATCGCCGCGTATGTATCCAGTTCTAATTCTACAGCCTGTTGGGAGGTTTTTGGTTAGAGCTATTGTTTGTTTGTGGAAGGGAAATTGGCATCAATGACGTATGTATGAAACTTGATATAGAATTGTACCATGAAACATACTTTGTGTACTAAGAACTATCGTTTATCGTTGGCTTTCATGGTAATTTAGCGACGGTAAAACAATATGCACTGTCGTTAGCGTTTCATAATAACTTTTACTTTCTTTTTTACTATGTATTAAGCTAGTTACGCGATAGTAAACCTTATTTCTATTTAATTAAAATTTAATCCTAGATTTTTGAATAAATAGGGGAGCGGACTGCATAAAATATATTTTAGTTACAAATACAAAAAATACAAACAAAATCATTTATTTGTGATGCACAGGTATAAATTATATGATGGTACATGCATTGTTTAGTTTTAACTTCTTAGTAAAAAAACATTTAAGTAAAATAACGCTATACAAAATTTATTTTTTGAGTACTATTTTTAATAACATGATGAACTATAAAAAGTAATGAAATGTTGATGACGTCACTTGTGGGTATTTAGTACAATTTTTCATACATTGCGCGTAAGAGCATAATTAAATTAGGACATTGTTGGATTACTTTGAATTGTTAGTCAATTTATTTGAAATATTCTTATGTAACTTATATTAAACGTTTCCGAACGAAAGTATCTATGATTGTATCACACTTTTCATTTTTTCTGCTTCAACTTGTCAACTTTGATATTTCTGAACGAATCTTTGTTGGTGCTGTGTAATTAAGTCCTTTTTAAATATGATTATGTTTATATCGAATCGTTATATTTCTAATAATTACGATAATTAGGATACCTAGTTTTAAAACGTTTATCATAAAACAATTTGATAATAAAGTTCTTCTATCATCTTTAACTTTAAGATTATTGTGGAATGGCTCTGATTGGTCGAATACTATGACGCGATTTGGTAACAGTTGGAGGGAAACGAAGTTAATTTTAAGTCGATAGAAAATGTGGGAATCACTTTTTGATTGCATTTCGCTTCGTGAACTTCCAACTGAGACCACCACTGCTACGTAAGTTAAGTGATTTTATTTTCTATTTTGATATTTTGTGATGTTGTTATTTGCTCCATCTTATTTTAATATGCCATAACGTGAGTATATAAATTTGTCTTTAAAATAAGATGGAGTTAACTCGACGATGCTGAAAATAATTATTGTTTCTTGAAACTGTTTTAGTCATATAAAGTGTTATTACAGGAATAATCCTTTCCAATTATAATTAAATTAAGGCCCATCAGTTTTTAAATGTGAATTAGAGTCAGTGCTTACCCAATATACCTACGTGATTTAAATATATTTACTGGTTTTCTTTCCTATCCTAAAAGTTTACTTATTAGGTAGGTACACGATGTTTAGTGGTAGTTTGATAGTAAATATCAGTAACTCAGCTTAGTTAAATAATCCTACCATTTTTTAGTAGTTTCCATACAAGTTTACCATTAGAATCTACCCTTATCCTAACACGCGCGTTTTGACGTTCAATTAAAAGTTGCTAATTTGACTAATTGTCCTATTTGTGTCAATAATTGCCCTCTACCACGAAACGCGTTTGAGTAACGATAGCTATCGTTTATCGTTTGTTTTTCATAGTAATCTAGCGACTGAAAAGCGATAGATACTATCGTTAACGTTTCATAATACCTTTTTTTAGAAACATCTCTACCACGAAACGCGTTTGCTTAGCGCTAACTATCGTTTATCATTTTATATTTAGTAATTTAGCGATAATAAAACAATGTTCACTATCGTTACCGTATCATAATACCTTTACCAAATAACATCTTTTTACAGACAAATCAAACAAAAACCAACCTTATGCCTCGTCAATAGCTGCGTGGCTCTATGCCTGTCCGAGCCGACGTCAGCGGACGCTAAGGCGGCTGCCTTGTCAGCCAGCCAGGAGTCCACCTCCAGGGCGTCGTGGAGGAACTGCTGGGCCTTCAGGGCTGCCTCCAGGCGGGAGGCTCTCGCTTCTGCTGCTGAAGAGACCTCGGAGTAGGAGGCCTCGAGTTCGTCGCAGAGGGACTTTATCTGGAGTGGAAATTGTTTTTGATTAGTGTATTAAGAGGGCTATCGCAGTCCAGTGGCGCCCTCATCACATTAAAAAAGATTTCTCAATAAAGAAAGCCTAAATTAAAAAAGTAATTAACACGAACACTACTAAAGCCTGCAAGCTATTTTCATAGAATACCTTTATAGGTTTTTTAAAGGTGTAGACATACAAATTGGGAAAAAAGAAAAAAAACGGCCGCTTTTGTTTTTATTCGCAATTGTCTAAAAGTGGAATGTTCAGAACCTACAAAAGTATTGTATAACAATGGCTTGAAGGCTTTAGTAGTGTTCGTGTTAATTACTTTTTCTCAAACATGCTTGGAAATGTGAGCATTATTTTGACAACCTTCTTCGAGATAAATCGAAATTGCAGTACTGGCCAAATACATGCGCGCAGCGGCCGGCAATGTTTGTATGAAAATCCATATCTGTCGTGTTTAGCGGTCAAATAAATTACATACTAAACTCATATCTGTCGTGTAATTTAAAAATGGAACGATCTTTTTCTCCGAAACATGGCGACCAAGGAGGTAACTTATCAAAGGTTTTATTTAAATTTCGAACTGGCTTGCAAATAGAAAGCTGTTTATTGAAAAAAAAAACTAATTGTCGTTCGATGTTCGTCATTGATTTTGAAGAGTTTTAATTTCCACGAACTATTTGAGAAAATTTACTGTTTTAATTTCCGCGCATTATTTGAGAAAAGTACTATACAAGCCTTGGCCACAACTAGGCATTGATGGACTTACGTATGTGTGCCTCGGCTTCGCCTCGGCCCACATTTACACGTTCGTCCATCAATGCCTAGTTGTGGCCAAGGCTTGTATAGTACTTTTCTCAAATAATGCGCGGAAATTAAAACAGTAAATTTTCTCAAATAGTTCGTGGAAATTAAAATTGCTGCTGCTGGCCGCTGCAGTAATGTACTATTTTAATTTAGGCTTTCTTTATTGAGAAATCTTTTTTAATGTGATGAGGGCGCCACTGGACTGCGATAGCCCTCTTAAGAGCTTGTACAGGATTTCATGAGCGTTTTTCTTTTGGTTTTCTAGTGGATCGATAGATGACGTTACGGTCTGTGCGATTAAAAGTTCAAAATTTCAAAAGTTTTTCTTTAAAATAATAAAGAGGGAGAAGATGATCAAAAAGATGCCAACGCATCTTTTGATTGAATATTTCATTATTTACGAATCATTTTAATCGAAAATATGAAACTGTTTACGTCTGACATGCTTGTATGGGCTCGATCCCTTGGCCTTTAAAAAAAAGTCAGGCACAGTCTTGACATGATTTGGACAGGACGTCTCTATGGAGCGATAATCATGTCATCTGTTGAGTTTTTTAGGAACTAAAATTAAAAAAGAAAAGAAAAACGCTCATTCGTTAAATTCTTTTAGGGTGTGCTTCAGACCATCAAACTGAACAACTTTCACTATGGGTAGGACCAATCTCGAAATTGCAAAAAAATATTTGTTGTTTCATAGAAAATGTCAATGACTATACAGGGTGTTACAAAAATACAAATAAACATTTTAGGGGGTGGTTAAGACCATCAAACTGAACAACTTTCACGATGGGACCGATATCGAAATCGCGAAAAAAAAAAAACATCATCATCATCATACCAGCCGCTAGACATCCACTGCTGGACATGAGATGATGTGGATGATGATGATGTCCCCCAAAATCAGGAGATTTGCCATAATCGCCGTGATACGATGCGATTGCGATGTTCCGATGTACAGATCTACTCGAGCTAAATGTATGGGATAAAAGATTTTTTTTTTCGCAATTTCGATGTTGGTCCCATAGTGAATGTTGTTCTGTAACACCCTAGTAATACTTCTGGAGGTTCATCAGACCATCAAACTGAACAACTTTCACTATGGAGTCAATATCGAGAAAAAAAAATCAGCTGTCCCATACATTTGAGTCGAGCCGGTATTGCAGTTTTGGTATCAAACAGCAGATTTTTATTTCGCGAGTTCGAAGTTGGCTCCATAGTGAAAGTTGTTCAGTTTGATGGTCTGAAGCACCCCTTTAAGTATTATTAGAGTGTTTTTTTAGGGTTCTGTACCCAAAGGGTAAAAACGGGACCCTATTACTAAGCCTACGTTGTCCGTCCGTCCGTCCGTCCGTCCGTCCGTCTGTCCGTCTGTCCGTCTGTCCGTCCGTCTGTCCGACCTATTTAGGGCTGTAACTTTTGAACCGAAAGAGCTAGATAGTTGAAATTTTCACAGAATGTGCGTTGTTACGGCGGATTTGCTGACAAATAATAAAAATGTGAAAAAGATAAAAATTAAGGGGGGTTCTCAACAAGAAACTAGTTTTTATCATCTTTTTTTCTTCACGCTCTATCGTAAAAACGGTAATACATACAAGCGTCAAACTTAGTGTGATTATAGAGCAAACTCTACAGAATAACAACAAATACTAAAAACCGGCAAAGTGTGAGTCGGTCTCGCGCTAAAGGTCCAGGAAAAAAAAAGTTTTTTTTAAAGTTAATAATGTTGTGTTCTGTGGTGGTGTGGTACGGAACCCTTGGTGCGCACTCGCGCCCGACTCGCACTTGGCCGGTTTTTTATACCCCGTAGTTACCTTGTCGCCCCTCCCCTGGTCGGGCAGCTCCCTGCCCTGCAGGATCACGCGCTCTATGACGGTTCTCCTGCCGAGTAGCTCAGCGCGCAGCTTGGCGTGCTTCTTCTGCGCTGACTGCGCAGCGTGTAGATCTGAGGGCATGGCCTGTGAGGACGCGGCCGCCTTACGCTCCGACAGCCAGTCCAGTTCCCCTGACACTTCAGCTGCAAACTTCTGCAGTCTGCGGGTAGACACATCATTATAATCTACGAGCTTTTACCCGCGACTTCGTCCGCATAAATTATATACCAGATTTTACGAGTAAGTCGGATGATAAGCTATCAAACAAAAAATTTGTCATCAAAATCGGTTCAGTAGTTTTTGCGTGAAACAAACAAACAAACAGACAGACAAAAAATCCAAAAATTGGTGATTTGGAATCAGGGACAAGGGACCATGTCGTAATTTTTTTTGGTAAATATCCTCAATGTACAAACACACTTTTTTTAGTTTTATAATAGTTTAGATGGCGATGGAGGGTTTCCAAACGGACAACGACAAAAAAAGAACAATAGAAATCCTAGTATACCTATACTGGGGATAGGTATACTAGGATTTCTATTGTTCGTTTTGAAATTTGAACTATAGCAGAATCTCATCAGATTCTGTTTGCCATCACAAACAAGGAAATACAATTTTAGAATAAGCAACACCGGGGTTGCTTATTCTAAAATTGTGATACTAAACTGCAATACCTACTCGACTCAAATGTATGCAACAGCAGATATTTTATTTACTTCGATTTGTTTGCTCGCATAGTAAAAGTTGTTCAGTTTGATGGGTAGACTCTTAGTTTAAAAGGATGCTAATGATATCAATTTCACCCTGTATATTCTCAAAATTATATTTCAAAAATAATATTTTTTTGGCGATGAAGATTGATTCGAAGCAGCAATGGGAACATGTAGAAACCCTAGCGGGTAGCTTTAGTTATGCAGTTGGGAAAATACGTCTACTTCAGTATAGATAGATCAAACTTACAACTACTTCACTCCGGGACAGCTTTTACAACTTTATCAAGCACAAGTCCGATCGTGTATGGAGTACTGCTGCCATCTCTGGGACGGGTCTGCCCAATACCAGCTGGCCGCGCTGGACTCAATCGACAGGCGTGCCAGGAAGCTCATAGGTGATCCAACCTCTGTGGCGAAGCTACAAAGTCTTGAGCATCGTCGCAAGGTAGCCTGTCTATCTGTTTTTTATAGGATACATTTCGGAGAGTGTGCGACGGAATTACACGATTTAATACCTCCGTCTCCCTTTCATCTGCGGGGGACTAGACGCAGGCTGGGTTTCCACCCTTATGTCGTTGACCTACCAGCAATTCGCACGAAGAAGTTTGCTTCTTCTTTTATAATGCGCACGGCTAACGAGTGGAACGCACTGCCTGCGGACCTGTTCCCTGAGCAATACAACCTGGGCCTCTTCAAGGCAAGAGTGAATAGGCATCTTTCTAGGTAAGCATGCTACATCTTCGGCCTCATCATCACTCAACATCAGGTGAGATTGGGGTCAAATGTTTACCTATCGAACATAAAAAAAAAACAAAAAAAAAAAAAACTTGTAGGACTCACTTTGCAGAAAAGCATATCTTGACTATGCCCAGTCAATATTTATTTGAAATTATTTCATATGTCCGTCGGAATATTACCCATTTCAATCGTCGTTTAGGTGGAGGTCATTCTACGCAACGCGGGAAGACTGGCTAGCGTGTCCTGTCGTACAGAAATGGCTTCTAAAAACCCACGAATAATAGTTAGGTATTATGAGCGACTTCCTGAACATCTGAGGAATGTAACCAATGACGAATCATTTTATCGCCAACTAAAAAGTCTTTTGCTGGATTGTGAATTTTATTCTGTAAACGAATTTCTTTTGTTTGACTTTAAGTAGACTACAATAAGTAATTGTAGCGACATTTTATTTAAATTGAATTGTATTTTCTTATGTATTACATTATTTATTTGACATTGTTACTCTCTATATTAGTGATGTTGACATTTTATTGTTCTATTTTTTTTATTTTTTATTCTTGACGATCATATTATCCTTTGACATTTTTATTTTTATGTAACGCACTTACATGTAATTATGAATTTGATAATATGAAATAAATAATTCTATTCTATTCTATTCTATTCTTCTTCTACTCATTGAATGAGGATACTATGGAATTTGGGTCCACGCTCAAAAGTGTCCGAACCAAAATTCAAAAAGAGCACCAGTCTTTGTTTGACCGACCGAGCACGCGCCCGTTCATGATGCCGTATTGTTGTAAACAAAATTAAAAACTATCAAGCAATGTGAAAAAAGACTATGGTTATCCTATTTTCAATAAGTAGACTTTTGTTTTATCTTTAATTTTAATTAATTTGTAAAAATCACAAAAGCAATCCAAACAAACAACAAATATCTATCTTTTTCAAATATTATTGATTTTGAACATGTTACAGCCATGTTGTACTATTTCGAATCAAATTAAAGATTGAAAAATTCAGTCTCGTTTCGTCTCAATTTCAATCTTTAATTTGATTCGAAATAGCACAACATGGCTGTAACATGTTCAAAATCAATAATATTTGAAATTGGAACAGGGTGTGTCATCTATACCGTATGAATTTCAGTTGTAATTCTGAACTTGCGGGTTGGCTAGTTTGTAATAGCTGCCAGTAGATGTCGCTCACGTCCCCTCAAGACGCAACAGATTGAAAAATTCGTTCTCTGGCTAGTGGGCTCGGTAGCGAAATTGGATAACGCACTTCCCCGGTTTGGAAGGGTGCGGGTTCAAGTCCCGCCCGAGACGGAATTTTTCAATCTTTAATTTGATTCGAAATATCTATCTGTCCTTTTCTTACACATTTCGCGCGCCAGAAAGAGTGAGGTCGAGGATTATCTGTTATCGAGGCAGCCATTACGGTCGTCACAGACTGCGCTATAATATGTTCCTGTACTCTTCTTACGCACGCAAAACCACATAAGCACGTCACTATTAGTTTGTTTAGATTACTATGCATACCCACATTTAGTTCGGGACACTTTTATCGAGAATTTTGTACCAGAGCCTGACTCCATAGTACCTATTCTACCTTAATGGATCTACTCACTGTAAGCTGCTCTCGAGCGCTTGCCTCCTCGCTGCTGCGGGGGGCTGCAGTGCCCGCACAGCCTGCAGGAGAGCCCCGGAGTCCTTCTCTATGGCGGGCGCGTCGAAGTGCCCGTCCGAGACCAGGTCGGCCCCCTGCGCTGAGAGGGAACTCGCTTTCTGCTCCCATTGCGACAGCTCCTGTTCTAGGGCCTGTGGGGAAATAATATGTTATCATTATTCTATTTTTATTTTATTTTATTTATTTAAGGACTGCCAACAAAGTATAGTAGTAGTAGCGACAACTTCTTTAAAACCATACTGGAGGGGAAGATAGAGGGGAAGAGAGGCAGAGGAAGACCCAGACAGAGTTATCTAGCCCAAGTGAAGGAAAAGGTTGATGTCGTGTCGTATCAGGAACTCAAGACACTAGCTGAAAGTAGACAGGATTGGCGAATACTCCACCGACAAGAGCGTAGCTCTTAAATAAGATGATGATGAACAAAGTATACACTATTACATTCTGAATACATTTTAACTTACAAATTAAGTGTTACTTCCCTTACATACCATTTCGCCGCATTTTCAGGCCCCTATGTCTGTATGTGCCTGTGAGCGTTATTTACAGGCTGTCACAACATACACAGTAGCTTAAGTATACATATATTGTATTCTAAGGACAACCGCCGCTCTCCCTTGAAACAATACCTTAAAATGTATAGAAGTTTTGACTGAAGTCAAATGTGTAATAAATTATGAGGTTTTATAAAAACGACTCAGATAGCATCATATATTTTTATTTAACGAGTTATTTAATCATTTATTATTAATAAATTATAAAAAGCAGCAACCCCAACATGGCTGTCAATGTTGTTTAGTAGGAGGTGATGCAAGCACAATGTTTTTTTTATATAAAAATGATAAAAACTAATAAATCATTATAAAATAAACTAATGCCTGCAGTTAGTTCCTAGTGTTCCATAATCCATAATAAAAATAGAAGGACGGTTATACATTTTTAGGTATTATGTGCCAGATCGTAGACCTCGCGTATCAGGCTTGCCTTGTTTTTGGTCTACCGTTTAATGTTATAGTTTTAAGCAAAAGTTAAAAATTAACATTATCTTATCTTATCTATCTATCTTATCTTATCAGATATCCTTTCTAAATTATAAAATTCTAATACATATATTCTAATTGAACATTGAACTGTGAGGAACCAATAAAAATGGCATGAGGACTATTTTGAGATGGCGTAATGATCTAGATCAGGACTTCCCAACCAGTGGGGCGCGCCCCCCTGGGGGGGCTTAGTGATATCGTGGGGGGGGGGGGGGGCACAACACATTTATATTTTGAAAAGAAAAATCCAGTTAACGACGTAAATTCCACAAACAACAGACATTAATTCATTTTATTAATTAACTCATTCATTCAGTTACTAATTCACCCATTCGTTTGTTGTTACTGACATGTTCAGGCTCAGCAGGTCTCAGATAGCACCTTTCCAGCCGCGATAGTCGTTAAAATTTCGATAGTAGGGGGGGGGGGGGGGGGGGGGCATGCAAATATTACTTATCATATGAGGGGAGGCGTGACGCAAAAAAGGTTGGGAAACCCTGATCTAGATGAAGCGGAATAGAAAATTATGGCACCGGATAGAAAAAGGATAGAAATTAAGCAAATATAATTTGAATGTTATTAGGTAGGTATCGCAAACGGTGACAAAGAAGAATTATAAAGAAACATATCTATTGGTTTGTCCCCGCCTGCAATACCTACCTAATAACATTCAAATTATATTTGCTTAATGTTGTTATAGCTGATTATGATTAGTGACTATAGAGCTTGTTTTTCTCTTTTCAGTTAATAGTTTTTTTATGCAGTCGGGTTTTTTTGTTTTTCTTAATAATTTAGTTTATTTCATACTTTTTAGTGTTGTGTCGAAATGGTAGCATAAAAGTACTACAATATATATGTGGGAATGGAACGTAGGGAAGTCTGAGTGTAACGGAATGCAGATGATGTGAAAGAGAGATGACAGATAGAATGCAGTGTTGTGTGATAGGGATACAGAATGCAGGACGAATGACAGGTCAGGTAAGAAAGGGATGGGAGACAAGGTGCGTATGTGCGAGAGAGAGGAAAGACAGGTGACGTAGTAGGAGGCTGGGAGGGAGGATGCCTCTTTGATTTTCAACATGGACGGACGAGGAAAGATTTTGCCAAGACAATGTAAAATTACTATTTAAAAAGGTGTTTATAGTGCTGGAAGATTAATAAAAAGCAGATAATCCATAGCCACGTTTGGTTTTACTTGAAATTGCCTACAAATTTGGGGGCTCGTCCGGGATGTAAACGGAAAAACCAAGACGGTGACGACGCGACGCGACGCGACGCACGAGGCGCGAGATAACCAAAGAAGATAACCTAAAGTCGTTTACGAAGAAGTCAGGAAGAAGTATAAAGGAATTAAAGAAGTTAAGAAGTTTAAGAAGTTAAAGAAGTTGAAAGAAGTTTAAGAAGTTAAAAGAAGTTTAAGAAGTTTACGAAGAAAACGAAAAATTTAAGACGTAAAGATGACACAGGAGAAGAAAGAAGATACTATTTTGGCCCTAGGCTTTATGGATGGAAATATCCAGAAATTCAGCGGCGATGACCATACATTCTCGTCGACCAAGTGGGCGCAAGACATTGAAGAAAATGCCGAAATATTTGGGTGGTCGGGGCAACAAAAACTCATCGTGGCGCGCCGATCGCTAACCGGCACCGCTGCGCTATGGATGCGGACCGAGAAGGTACATAAGACGTACGAAGATTTTAAAACTGCCGTTCAGAAGGAGTTCCCTGAAGCCATAAATTCTAAAGAAATGCACGAAATGATGGCCGCTCGCGGCAAACGACGCGATGAATCATATTACCAATATATGTTAGTCATGAAGGAGATGGGCAAGCGAGCAAAGTTCCCTGATTACGTGTCCGTTCAATACGTTATTGACGGAATATCTGACAGTGAAATACAAAAAAGCATTTTGTATGGATGCACGACGTTCCCGATGCTAAAAGATAAACTTGCTTTGTATGAGAAAATAACGTTGAAAAACCGATCCAGTGGCGAGAGTACCAGCACTGAAGCTAGAAAACCTCAAGGGGCATCGACATCAAGCAGACGCTGCCAAAAGTGCGGTGATACAAATCATTTGGCTAATGCGTGCCCGAACGGAACCAAATGTTTTAGTTGTAACAATTTCGGCCATCTGGGACACCGCTGCACGATGAATCCGATGACGAGCGATGACGGCTGCGCTCGCGATCCGCCGGTAAAACAGCACTAGCGGCCACCGTTCGCACCGTTCACACCAAGGGCGGGTGGTAGCATGCCTCTATTGCCTCCTCCGCCGGTAAAGCAGACCCCCGACCCGAGACAGCGATCGGCTATGTTCGGAACGACGACCAATGAGACGCAGGGCCCGGACGGCCATTTTGTCGATGATGAGAACTATGACACTGACAGCTGCCGTCAAGAGGTTATGTTATGCATCAACAAAGGAAATAATCAGAATTCTAAGAGAAAAGCGGTTAAAGATATAAAAATCGGCCGTAAAACAGAGGAAACGTTGTTCGATTCGGGAAGCGACGCAAACTTGATATCGGATGAGCTGTATGGAGAGATGCAAATACCGAAGAGTGACGACAACCTAGTTATATCTGGATTTGGTGTTTCAAAGGTGCGTTCGTGCGGTAAATTCTTTACGACGCTACGCATTGACGGACAGTGTTATAACGACGTGATTTTCCATATAGTGCCTAGAGACTGTATGCCGTTTAAATTAATATTAGGTCAGGAGTTTCTTAAAGATGTTGTCATGGTTATGCGAGAGGGCTCGGTGTTTCTATTGCCATCAGATGATGAATGGTTGCAGAGTGTGAATTGTGCTATGAGTGATGTGGTTGTTACAGGTCATAATATCTCCAGTAAGACTACCCGAGAAGAAGTTTTACAGCTCGTTAAGGAGTACGAGCCTGAGCAAATAAGGGATGCACCAGTGGAGTTAAAGATTTCAGAAGATGAGATACCGGTGGCTCAGCCACCAAGAAAAAGATTACTTATGGAGCAAAAGGTAGTCGAAGATCAGGTAAACGAGTGGTTGCAGGAGGAAATTGTTCAGGTGAGTTATTCTGAATATTCTAATCCATTGATGTTAGTCAAAAAGAAGGAGGGCACTACAAGAGAATGTGTAGACTATAAACTATTGAACAAAATGATGATCAAAGAGGAGTCTCCGTTGCTGTTGGTTGAAAACATAGTTGACGATATAATTGTTCCAGCTTGTGACGAGGAGCAGGCGGTGGAAGAACTGCAACAGGTGCTAAAGATAGCCTCCGAGTCTGGTATGGAGATGAACTGTAAGAAAGCAAAGCTGATAAGTCCAGACATTGAATATCGCGAGCATGTGATCGAAAATGGCCAGGTGCGACTCAGTCCACGGAATGTTGACGCAGTGGTAACATACCCAGAACCAATGAATTTAAAGGACCCTTTAACGGAAACGAAGAAACAGTTCAACTATATTCTGACGATGGTCGATGCTTCTATGAAGTTTGTTTGGCTTTTTCCAACGAAGTCTACTACGAGTGCCGAGGTGCTAAATAAGCTAAAGAACAGCAAAGAACAACAAATTCTGGAGGAAAATAAGAACAACTACAACAAGAATAGAAAGCCGAGCTCCAAGTATGATGTGGATGACCTGGTGGCTATCAAAAGGACGCAGTTTGGACCGGGACTCAAGCTGAAGCCTAAATTCCTTGGACCCTATAAAGTTATCAAGGTCAAACGAAATGATCGCTACAATGTGGTGAAGCTTCACAGCAGTACAGAGGGGCCGGGGGCAACTTCCAGCTCTGCCGACCTAATGAAACGTTGGCCGGATGGCAGCGATCAGTGAAGGTAATTAATAAATAAAAGATGTCTGCAAGGTGATGAATGAATGGATGTTTTCAGTATAATTTTGATATCAAGGATAGCCTAGCCCTCTCCAGGATCATACGTAAAGTCATAGTTTTCTAAGTGTTTTCTCTAAATAAAGGTTGTAACTACCTAAGCTCATTTTGGCAAAATTAAACTTTAAGTTGTTGTATTTTTGTAGTAAAGTTGAGATGTGCTAAGTTAGTACAGTGGGTTTAGTACCAATACTATTTTTTTTGTTTATTCTTAAATAAGTTAATTAATGTCGTTAAAGTCCAGTGTACGAAGATAATGAATAATAAAGTTTTCTGAAGGAAAAAAAAAAAGGTAATAAATAGTAATGTTTTCTATGTAAAAACATTTACGTATTTAAGTATCTTTTGTTGTTCCAGTTTTGTTGTTTTTGCTATAATACTGTTGTAATTACCAGTTTGAAAGTACAGTTAGATTCATCATAAATAACGTATACGTTTTTTTTGTCTGTTTAAAGGTGGTGGGTTGTTAAAGTTTACTTATGTACTTTAGCTTATTAAGATGAGTAACTATGTTCCTTAAAGTATAAGATATTTTTGTTTCATTGTTGTAGCTTCAGAAAGTTTAGGATTGATGGGATGAAAGGTGTGAAGAAGGATGCAAAAGAATGATGATGTGGTTATGGAATGTGGTGGTATATCTGGGGACAGATATGAGAGCAGGATGGCCGAATGTGGGAATGGAACGTAGGGAAGTCTGAGTGTAACGGAATGCAGATGATGTGAAAGAGAGATGACAGATAGAATGCAGTTTTGTGTGATAGGGATACAGAATGCAGGACGAATGACAGGTCAGGTAAGAAAGGGATGGGATACAAGGTGCGTATGTGCGAGAGAGAGGAAAGACAGGTGACGTAGTAGGAGGCTGGGAGGGAGGATGCCTCTTTGATTTTCAACATGGACGGACGAGGAAAGATTTTGCCAAGACAATGTAAAATTACTATTTAAAAAGGTGTTTATAGTGCTGGAAGATTAATAAAAAGCAGATAATCCATAGCCACGTTTGGTTTTACTTGAAATTGCCTACATATATATATTTGGAATCGTTTGTTTACTAGCTTTCATTTGATACCCATATTGTAATTTTTTGTCACTCTCACGATTTTTACGAATCTAACGACACCTCATATGTCGAATCCATCAAGCTGTTTAGGCTGTAGGCCGTGCCAAAGAAACATACATACATACATACGCTCGAAATACATAACCCTCCTTCTGCCGCAGTCGGGTAAAAAATAGGAGAGATTTTTGTCCAAGAAATCCTAAAAAGTAAAAAAGTGACTGAAACGGTCGAAAGGGGTCGCCCAAGACGTATACGTAATCAGATTCATACCTGCATGAAGATTCGAGCATGTATGAAAAGACTTATGGATTTGGAGAAGGCGAGAGATGTGTGTCAGCAATGCAATTCTTTAAGCGCAAACATAGTCACAACCTTCATTTTGTCGTTGACACATCAGCGAGCTGACAATTCGGTATTCACTATAGTCTATCTATCTATCTATCTATAACGTCACGCCTCTTTCCCAGTGGGGTAGGCAGAGACCAGGGCGCGCCACTTACTACGATCTTTACACACCACCACACTACACTATAGCCAAAGATAAAATATAGGGGTAGATAAATAATATAAAGCAAGACATAGAAACGCTATTTGATATCCATTCACACTTATGACAACCACCCTTAGAATAAGTGAAATGTCAATAGTAAACAGAACCGTCTTGAATAATTTTGTCACCTGACCTCCAGCTGGAAGACTCAGCTATTTCCTTACGTTAAGAACTAATTTTGCTTGAATTTGCTCAAAAAGTGGTGACATTTGTTTAACAGACGTAACAGATTAACGTCTAATCTAGCTCTGTCACTCTTACGGCAATCTGTGTGTGTGTCTGTTATACATGTTTTTGTACAGTTTGATATTGGGTAGACCTGACTATAGTTATGTCATGTGTCAAACTCATATAAAAACTCCGATGATCTGAACCTTAGAGAATTGCACTCCAGAACCGTAGGATGTGGCGATCTGTTGTCTCTACCTAGTGTCTACCCTAGTGCGACATAAGCTTGAACATAACACATACCTGATGCTGGTTCAGCAGTCGCTTGCAGCTCCTCAGGTCGGTGCCGATCTCTTCGCTCTTCAGGGACCGCTCGAGGTCCACCAGGCGAGCCTTGGCGTCCTCCACAGACCTGTAGACAAAGGTTTACGTTATATCTAAACTATTATAAAACTGTAACAGAAGTGTGTCGGTACATTGAAGATATTTACCAAAAAAAAATTACGACATGGTTTTTACCGCCCTACCACATATATTTTATTAAAGAGTTCTTCCATCCTATGGTTGTCTGGAAGAAATCGCTTTTAGTGATAAGACCGCCATTTGTACCCTTTTGTTTGCTTTTATTATTGTTATTTTATGTTTTTGGTGTGCAAATAAAGAGTATTGTATTGTATTGTATTGTATTACCTGTCCCTGATTCCAAATCACTAATTTTTTGATTTTTTGTCTGTCTGTTTGTTTGTTTGTTTGGGTGTTTGTTTGTTCGAGTATCACGCAAAAACTACTGAACCGATTTTTTTGTTTGATAGCTTATGATCTGACTTAAAATCTGGTATATAATTTATGCGGACGAAGTCGCGGGTAAACGCTCGTATGTTATAAAATGTTATCCTGCTAATTGCTGTTGTTAATTGTCTACCCAATCGTAGGCCTCGCGAAATAGGCTTGCTCGTTATTGGTCTACCATTCTTTCTTTCTTATCGTGTGGGCAGAGCCCTGATGTCAGAGTTTTTTCAGACCGCCTTTCGGCCTCTGACGTGGTTTTTATGTAACGACTACTACCACCAGAGATAGTAGCCGGGACCAACGGCTTAACGTGCCATCCGAAGCACGATTCATCTTTCTTTTCAGACAATCAGGTGATTCAGCCTGCAATGTCCTAACCAACTGGGGAAAAACGCACAAAGTGACATATCACTAGTTGTCACCCGTGGGAATAGAACCTACGACCTCCGTGTCGAGAGCCAATGCTCTTAACCATTAGACTACGGAGGCTGTAAATAGTATGGGGTTTTCAGTAGCGAAGGATCTTGGTATTTAATCACTCCCGCGCCGTGTGTGAGAGTCTGCAGCCTGACAGACACGTGAGCACGACACTAGCGCCACACTAGCGCGGCGTACTAACAGAACTATTTCGGACAGCCGTGAATTATCTACACTATTATAGTACTGTAAAAGTCTGTGTTTGTTCGAGAATTCTGCCAAAACTACTGGACTGATTTTGATAAAACTTTTTATATTTAAAAGCTTATTATTAGCCTTAAAAGCTAACTTATGTTTTATTCTGGTACGATGATGGGAGCGGATGCGGACGAAGCCACGGACAAAATCTAATTTGTATCGGAATTCCCATACAAACTTTTACCTCAGTTTTATCATCTTTGGGGGTTGAAATGCGACAAACAATTTTTAAGTGAGCATCTAGATGCCAATAGAAACTTCCATGCCAAATTTTTAGTTTGTAGTCTTGACAGTTTTGGAGATTTCGTGTTAAGTTAGTGTGCGGATTTACATAGATTCAAGCATATTTTCACAGCTTGTCCGGCAGCAGTACAAATTTCTGGCACGGCGTGCGCTGCGATCGACTTGACAGTTCCCAACACCCACTTCGCACATAGCCAATATGCTCACCTCCTGTGCTTCCTCTGCGCGGCGGCCTGCCGCAGCTTGCTCCCCTTGTCCCTGGAGGCGGCGACCAGCTCCTCCCACGCCGTGTGGAGATCCTGCAGTCGACCTGACACCTCCTCGGCTCGCGCCGGGTCTGACTTCTGCAGCGATTGACCGATCTGTGGGATAGGGGTTTCAACACATCATTTAAGAATAAACACTCTACGCTGTCAGGTGTCACGTCACGCCTACAAAAATCTGAAATTGACAAGATGACGTCAGCACATGCGAAACCATTAGCTGAAACCATAACGTGGCCGCACATGAAACAGCAATAGTGTGACTTTTGCATACTAAAAGCTTAGATCAAAGTAAAATGAATGGATAGGCCCGAAGCGCTTTAAGTTGAAGCACGCAAAACTAGGGCACTTCAATACAAACTAGGGTACTTGGTCTGTCATCTCAGTACATTTTCGAAGTAAAACTGTCAATTGTTTTGCCTCATTTTTCTGGTTTGAAATGTTCGCGTAAGGCCTGTCCATTGACTAAAAGACGATTTGTTTGGCAAGATGTCATCAACATTCTATAGGTTTGACATCTTGCCAAACAAAAAAACCGGCCACGGTGACCGAAACAAAAAATTATATTTCTGTCTTTTTTGTTTACATAAGTTTTCATAACTGGCTATCTCGCTCTCACATTTCTTGGCTACATCTTTCAGCGTAAGCGAAAATTTTTTGATCTAAGTGCGAAACGGAGTCTGGGGCTGCCAAGAAGTTTAAAATACCTACAGAGATGGAGGTTGCATCACAAACAATTTTTTAAGCTGGAATCTATAACCTTTATGACGTCACTGATGTTTCCCATCTCATTTCCTCTGTGGGGAACTACTACAGATGTCCAGCACCCACAAGTTATAGCAAAGATGCCAACAGATGGCGATACCGTCGCTCACGGAAATATGCTCCATACAAAGACAACGTTCATCCTAAATACGTAACTCTTAACCTACTACACATAAGGTTCACAATCGAATGCGAGACATAAATCGCGCAAGAGAAATAATCACAGAGATTCGATATATATACAAGGTCCAACTAAGAACTGTTGGACCACGGCCGGTCCCCAGGCATCACACCTAGCCTGGTGGAAGTACTTCCCTTTTCAATGGAGGAACATTCCCAAGTAGCACCTCCATACCTCTTTACATGGGGGTCAAATGAAGGTCATTCAATGACAACTCCATGTGAAGAGGAAATGAGATGGGAAACATCAGTGACCGTGACGAGAGATCTCGCGCGAGGATATTGACTACGTGATGAAAACGTATGCTATACAATTCTGACGCAGCGTTTGAGTTGTGCGCACTGCGGCCCATTTGTCGCTGACCTACCACGTAGGTCGTCAGCAGTTAAACTAAAATAATGCAGATAAAATGTAACTCACGCTCTCGACGTTTCTGAGTTGTTTCTCGTTGGCCTGCAGCTCCCTCTCGAACGCTTCGTGCTTCTGCAGCTTACGCTCCAGGTTGGCCAGGTCTCTGTAAAATAATGTACATTTTACAACCACTTTTATTATAGCCACTGGTCTACCAATCTATTTAAACCTTAGACTAATTATATCCGGACCGGCCTTGCGGTAGCATTTCCCCTCTGCCACGGTATTAGATCAATTAATCTTGCGCATTTACACCCAATTTTATACCTTATCACTAAACGAGACAGCCTATAATAGCGAAACAATAATTTTGAACTTAGAACGTTTGGGGTTCACACGAGACTACTTTTCATGATTTTGAACATTCATAATTAGAATCTAAAGTCATAAGGAATATAATCCAAAGTTGCGGATAACATGTTACCTCGCCCCCCGCAAAAAGTGGCAGAAAGTTTGTTAGTAGAATGACACGTGGTTACGCGTCCCGATATAATTAGTATAAGATTTAAACCAGTGGGCCTAGACAAAGTGCACACGCTTCTTATTCTACAAAAGCTAATGCCGCAGCGTTATCGACGATAGAAAAACGACAGAATGCTAGACAATGTCACAAATTATTGACAATCGCTTAATAGAGAAAAAAAGTTATATATGCTCTGTGGTTAGCGTTCAGTTCACTTAATCATTCACTCTTTTTTTAATATGCTAAATCTAATAAAATAAAATTATATGGTACATATAGTTCGTGCGAGGCAGTCTCGGAGTCCGCGACGTAGCGGATAAAATTCAAGAAAATCGACTAAGATGGTTTAGACATGTAAAAAGAAGACCATCTGATTACACAGGCAACAAAGCAATGGACTTCACCCTACCTGGTCAACGTGGCGTAGGCAGGCCAAAACTTCGATGGTCTGATGTTGTAAAGAAGGTAATGAACAACTGCGAGCTCTCCGTCGACGATGTTCAGGATAGAGCGAAGTGGAAGAAACAGACTAGGAAAGCAGACCCCGCTACCCAGCAGCTAGGAAGATGATGATGATGATGGATTGGTCTGCCTGCTACGTTAGACCACTTCCAACCATTATTAGTATGTGTCAGTCACTCACCTGTAGCTCTGATCCTTGGCTGTCCTTGTCTTGTCCTGTATCCACGCCTGCAGCTCGTCAGTCGCCGCTAGGAACTGTTAACGTTGCATTTTATTAGATAACGGGCTAACTAGACACTTTACTATGGAGCTGTTTCACTACTTTTGCATAAGTTCTTGTAGTCCGAGATCCGACCGTAAAATTAGGCACCTATTATAACTTTTCCTGGCAAGTAAAGTAAAGTCTGTTTGGGAAGTAAATGAGGTGCCATCGAAAGGAGACCGATCTAAAATCACAGATTACTGATATGTAGCAAGCTACAGATGCGACAGTGAAATTTGCACTTAGTTCCATTGTTTCCGTTGTGGCGTTCTGTCGTCAAACTAATGTGTATAGAACTTGTAGTTATAGGTATATATACACTGATTCCAGGATGCAAAAATAGGGATATTTCACCAAGGAACAAACTATTCAACGATATTATTATGTCATACGACGGAGAAGAATTGAGGCTTCTCAAGGATTCTAAACTCAAGCTAAAATACCAGGAAAATCACAAGATATAAGCTTCTGACGCAACAACACGGCATGAGGCTGCTGTTGTTGTAAGTTCAATATGGCGTTGTATCTCGATGGGAAACAGCGCCACAACGGCTACAACAGAACTAAGCTGTCATAGGCCTGTCTAAAATACTGGAAAAACTAGCGTTGCCACTTCTCAATCTGCCGCAACTATAGAGTTGCCAGGTTCAAAGAAGTCATTTTTTAATCTGGCAACCCTAGACTTGCGGCAGATTGAGAAATGGTTTTTCCAGTTCTTTAGATCGGTCTCCTTCCGATGGCACCTCATTTATTTCCCTAACAGACAGGTGGAAAAAGTTATGCCAAAAATCATAATGAAAAAGGTACTAGCGGCAAGATTTTTTTAGGCAACTTGGCGGCGTTAAATTAACCCCTGTGTACACTAGAATCACATTCCGTTCGCCTATGAAATAGGTGCATAATTTTACGGTCGGATCTCGGTCTATTGTTAGCTTATCTGGCAGCACATTTGACATATTTTGTATTAAAAAAAACCGGCCAAGTACGAGTCGGGACTCGGGCCATTAGTGTTCCGTACTACCAGTTGTTTAATATGGCTCATTGATAACTGATCTTATACGGATATACACCGTGTAAAAAGACATCTCCCGAAAACTTTAAGAACATATCACTGAACCTATATAAAAATTAATGACGCTAACCTTTTAAATTTAAAAAATTATTCGTGATTTTTCCATTTTCTTGCCACGCAATGTAAAGCGTACAACACGCTGCTGTCGTAACACTACGTCACACGACCGTTTGCGGTTATGTAGGTAGTCTAGGTAGACTCGGTAGTCACGGTCGCGCGCCACTCAGCTGTTAGGTCACTGCCCGCTCGCTCGGGTGAGCGGGCAGTGACCTTACAGTTACAGCTGTGTGGCGCGCGACCGTAGCTTGGCGACGAGTTTGATGAGTGCGTTTTACATTGCGGATATTTGCTATTTTCGAAATGCTTGTGTTTAACAATTAAAATTGTATAGCATTATGTCACTGGTAGGCTTTAATGTTCATAATTGTAGAAATAAAGGCCCGAAAAAAAATTAAATTTGTGAAAATAAAAAAAATAAATTTCAGTGCCAAAGTGTTAGGTATCATGGTCTGAATCCATAGTTTCAGTTTTCGGGAGTAGTCTTTTTACACCCTGTATTTATTTATAGAGGTGGAGACAGTTACACGGACGGACGGACGGACAGACACCGACCTGAGTCCATAAATGTGCCGTTTTTTTTTTGTCGGGCATATGCCCACCACACACGTTTCTTTTTGCCAATTTTGGTACGGAACATTAAAAATATGTCAAACAATCTGTCATATAAGCTATCAAGCAGTTATTCAGAAGTGGTGAAACAGTCCCTAAAACTATATTGTTGGTTGATTAAAAATGCGGGAACCCTCCAGTACAATATGACATACCTGTTGGTGCGCGAGACTAGCGAGCAGCGCGCGGCGTCGCTCGGCGGCGGCCTTACGGACCGCGTCGCGTCGCTGCAGCACCGCCGCGCGTCTAGACGTTATACTGCGGACAAATATTGACTTTTACCCTCAGAGGAAGGATCTCTTTATTCTAAAGCAGGCATGTCAAACATGCGGCCCGTACGGCTCATTCTTGCGGCCCAATCCAATTTTAAGAACAGCTTCCTGATGCGGCCCGAGAGTGTGCAGACTTTTACAAATACTCAAGTACCTGCTCTCGAGCAAGGTCTATGTTGAGCTGGGACCTATTTGCTGCTGTAGCATACAATAAATTACATGTTCTATTCTATGTCTCATTGTATTCTTGTTTGTAAAATTGTTGTGAACTGTAATATTATGTGTGTGTTACTTTTGCAAATAAATTGTTTATCTATCTATCTATCTACCTACTCATATTATGTATTCTTCGTATCGTGTCAATTGTTCTAGTATAATATTATATAATATGATATCTAATAAATTGTGTTTCTATATTTTATTTGCCAGGTTTTTGGCGAGTCTGACAGTCATCTTCTCACTCAGCTCACTTCGCTCGCTCACCTTTTTTGAGTGGTATGCAGGGCAGAGCCAAGGGTCCCGAAAACTATAATTTGATGCAATTTCCCTTAGTTCTTTGCAGCCCACTGATTCTATTATCATTATGAATTTGGCCCACCAATGACTTTGAGTTTGACACGCCTGTTCTAAAGCGTAGAGAGCGCATCAATTTACGATTGTAGGTTAGTCTTTTTTATCTTATGACGTTCTTTTAATAGTAGAAGGAGACGGAACTATAAATGTTTGTTTATGCGGCTCTCCACATCTTTTTTCCCGTAAGGGACAAATATTTGTTTGATGAATATGAATATTTGTAGCCGAGTCATGGATGTTTCTATCTATATATGTATTGTATATCGTTGTCTAGTCATCATAATACAAGTTCAGGCTAGATTCTGGTACTTTAATTGTGGCTAGATAATTTGTGTGACACTGTCCAAGATATTTATTATTATTTATTTTTATTTTTTGTGTTAGTGTGTGTGAAAAGTGACCGTAAACATTAGGGCAAATGTCACCTTGGTCATCTTTTGTCCATACTACTTGACACCACACTCAAACACAAACGTCAAAAAGTGGACATTCCTGCAATGGTATGGCTCCCTTTAGGTATAATCTCTTTGCTTTTACCCCTTCTATTGAGTCGATCAAAGAGCATTATAAAGGTGGACTTCCGATGCTAGCGGCCGACGCGTCTGACGCGCGCGGCTCGCGGCCGACGGCCGATGCGGCCATACTAGTTACTATGAAAACGTATGGCGCCGCTTCCGATGCCAGCGACTGACGCGCGCGTCAGACGCGCGCGGCCGATGTCTATCGCATCGGCCGCGGCCGCGCGCGGCTATGCTCTGACGTCACGCGGGACAAGAATGTTTGCCAGAAATATTACGAAGTTTTTACCGAAAATTTGCTTAATTTTTACTATTTTATTTGTATTTTATTATCTGCAAGGTCGCTCATCCACGTAGCGATAACACCATCTATCGAGCCACTTGAAAATCTCTTGCCTACATA
The DNA here is from genome assembly GCA_922987775.1 of Agonopterix subpropinquella. Taxonomy (NCBI): domain Eukaryota; kingdom Metazoa; phylum Arthropoda; class Insecta; order Lepidoptera; family Depressariidae; genus Agonopterix; species Agonopterix subpropinquella. Next base: position 13,322,772 of record OV277717.1, read on the forward strand.
ATTATTAGCTAGAAAGCGATCCATGTAGGTACAGGTTAAAAAGCCAAGGGTCTCATTACTCCCAAAAATGTATTTTATCATACACCCTGTAAAAAAAATGCATTCATATATTCTCTAAACCTATCAATCTGTCAATCAATAAAAAAAAAATCAATCAATAAATATTCTTTATTAAAATATGTATTGTTTTTTTTGTTTGTGTTTTTATGTTTTTGTTTAAACACCAAAACATAAAAACATACCCTAAATTTTGGGGAAAATACCCTAAAGTGATAAAACTCTGCACAATAGGCACGCGTCAGTCGCTGACATCGGAATGAGGTCTGTCGTCGGCCGCGCGCGTCTGACGTGAGTTTCTGTCATATTTGACAGAACCTCGCGTCAGACGCGCGCGTTAGTCGCATCGGCCGCTGGCATCGGAAGTCCACCTGAGGGGTTAGAAATGCAAAGTAACGCTTTTGCTTCGGAGACGACTGTCGCCACTTGACTTCCCGCTCACGCTGCTACAACTTCTTATGCCCTCTCGCTCGCACCTCGCCGCGCGCCTTACGCAAATCACTGCATAGCTGTGTGACACGCGTTCCCCTTTGCACTTCTCTTCATCTTATGTTTTTGTTGTATTGTCTTTTCTGTTGTTCACTATGTTATCTCTTCTTATCGTGTGGGCAGAGCCCTGATGTCAGAGTTTTTTCAGACCGCCTTACGGCCTCTGACGTGGTTTTTATGTAACGACTACTACCACTAGAGATAGTAGCCGGAATCAACGGCTTAACGTGACATCCGAAACTCGTAATTATTTTTCTTTTCAGACAATCAGGTGATTCAGCCTGCAATGTCCTAACCAACTGGGGGAAAACGCACAAAGTGATATATCACTAGGTGTCCTCCGTGGGAATCGAACTCACAAACCTCCGTGTCGAGAGCCCAATGCTCTTAACCATTCGTGTGTCTCTTATAATGTTCAGTGGAGTCGATTACATCAGCGCGTATTACATTCTATCTAAACTATTATAAAACTGTAACAGAAGTGGGTCTATGTCGTATGTGAGTATGTGTGTGTGTGTGTGTGTGTGTGTGTGTGTGTGTGTGTGTGTGTGTGTGTGTGTGTACTCACTGCTCGTTGGCGTAGTGGGGCTGATGTACCAGCGCGTCTGCCCTCTGCACGAAGGCGGCAAGTCTCTCGTCCTGTGCGGCGAGACGGGCCTCCAACTCCTCGTGTCGTTTGATGAGGGCCTCCACCTCGTCCACTGACGACTGTGGGGGGAATAGTGGAGGTATTATCACTGAATAAAATTAAATTCAATTAAATAATTATTTATTTCGGACAGTTAGTTCATAAAAGTGTTAGTAACAGAGAAACTTACCCTATTGTTAGTAAAACAGCTCATTTTTTTAAATACGGGACCTTTACCCAACATTGGGAAAGTCTACAGGCTGGCTTCAGTTGTACTATAGTGTGAACTCACCCCGCACTTGTTGTACTCGAGGTAGGCCTCGTGCGCGCCGCTGGAGGCGTCGATCTGATCAGCCTCTCTGTTGGAGCTGTCAGTTGTACGCTCTGCTTCAGTTGTACTATAGTGTGAACTCACCCCGCACTTGTTGTACTCGAGGTAGGCCTCGTGCGCGCCGCTGGAGGCGTCGATCTGATCAGCCTCTCTGTTGGAGCTGTCAGTTGTACGCTCTGCTTCAGTTGTACTATAGTGTGAACTCACCCCGCACTTGTTGTACTCGAGGTAGGCCTCGTGCGCGCCGCTGGAGGCGTCGATCTGATCAGCCTCTCTGTTGGAGCTGTCAGTTGTACGCTCTGCTTCAGTTGTACTATAGTGTGAACTCACCCCGCACTTGTTGTACTCGAGGTAGGCCTCGTGCGCGCCGCTGGAGGCGTCGATCTGATCAGCCTCTCTGTTGGAGCTGTCAGTTGTACGCTCTGCTTCAGTTGTACTATAGTGTGAACTCACCCCGCACTTGTTGTACTCGAGGTAGGCCTCGTGCGCGCCGCTGGAGGCGTCGATCTGATCAGCCTCTCTGTTGGAGCTGTCAGTTGTACGCTCTGCTTCAGTTGTACTATAGTGTGAACTCACCCCGCACTTGTTGTACTCGAGGTAGGCCTCGTGCGCGCCGCTGGAGGCGTCGATCTGATCAGCCTCTCTGTTGGAGCTGTCAGTTGTACGCTCTGCTTCAGTTGTACTATAGTGTGAACTCACCCCGCACTTGTTGTACTCGAGGTAGGCCTCGTGCGCGCCGCTGGAGGCGTCGATCTGATCAGCCTCTCTGTTGGAGCTGTCAGTTGTACGCTCTGCTTCAGTTGTACTATAGTGTGAACTCACCCCGCACTTGTTGTACTCGAGGTAGGCCTCGTGCGCGCCGCTGGAGGCGTCGATCTGATCAGCCTCTCTGTTGGAGCTGTCAGTTGTACGCTCTGCTTCAGTTGTACTATAGTGTGAACTCACCCCGCACTTGTTGTACTCGAGGTAGGCCTCGTGCGCGCCGCTGGAGGCGTCGATCTGATCAGCCTCTCTGTTGGAGCTGTCAGTTGTACGCTCTGCTTCAGTTGTACTATAGTGTGAACTCACCCCGCACTTGTTGTACTCGAGGTAGGCCTCGTGCGCGCCGCTGGAGGCGTCGATCTGATCAGCCTCTCTGTTGGAGCTGTCAGTTGTACGCTCTGCTTCAGTTGTACTATAGTGTGAACTCACCCCGCACTTGTTGTACTCGAGGTAGGCCTCGTGCGCGCCGCTGGAGGCGTCGATCTGATCAGCCTCTCTGTTGGAGCTGTCAGTTGTACGCTCTGCTTCAGTTGTACTATAGTGTGAACTCACCCCGCACTTGTTGTACTCGAGGTAGGCCTCGTGCGCGCCGCTGGAGGCGTCGATCTGATCAGCCTCTCTGTTGGAGCTGTCAGTTGTACGCTCTGCTTCAGTTGTACTATAGTGTGAACTCACCCCGCACTTGTTGTACTCGAGGTAGGCCTCGTGCGCGCCGCTGGAGGCGTCGATCTGATCAGCCTCTCTGTTGGAGCTGTCAGTTGTACGCTCTGCTTCAGTTGTACTATAGTGTGAACTCACCCCGCACTTGTTGTACTCGAGGTAGGCCTCGTGAGCGCCGCTGGAGGCGTCGATCTGATCAGCCTCTCTGTTGGAGCTGTCAGTTGTACGCTCTGCTTCAGTTGTACTATAGTGTGAACTCACCCCGCACTTGTTGTACTCGAGGTAGGCCTCGTGCGCGCCGCTGGAGGCGTCGATCTGATCAGCCTCTCTGTTGGAGCTGTCAGTTGTACGCTCTGCTTCAGTTGTACTATAGTGTGAACTCACCCCGCACTTGTTGTACTCGAGGTAGGCCTCGTGCGCGCCGCTGGAGGCGTCGATCTGATCAGCCTCTCTGTTGGAGCTGTCAGTTGTACGCTCTGCTTCAGTTGTACTATAGTGTGAACTCACCCCGCACTTGTTGTACTCGAGGTAGGCCTCGTGCGCGCCGCTGGAGGCGTCGATCTGATCAGCCTCTCTGTTGGAGCTGTCAGTTGTACGCTCTGCTTCAGTTGTACTATAGTGTGAACTCACCCCGCACTTGTTGTACTCGAGGTAGGCCTCGTGAGCGCCGCTGGAGGCGTCGATCTGATCAGCCTCTCTGTTGGAGCTGTCAGTTGTACGCTCTGCTTCAGTTGTACTATAGTGTGAACTCACCCCGCACTTGTTGTACTCGAGGTAGGCCTCGTGCGCGCCGCTGGAGGCGTCGATCTGATCAGCCTCTCTGTTGAAGCTCTGCAGTTGCACGCACTGCTTCAGATGCCCATCCTTGTCTTGCCATGCTGCAAATATATTCGATTCGATTATTTATAAGCTGTGGCACAAGACATATATGCCTACTATCAAGGAAAATGTGTGTATGTAAGTCAACTACGCGTGCGCATTGCGGATTCACAATAAAGAACATTTCTACAGGGTGTTAGGATAAACAGTTACATTAGTTTAAGGGGTGATTGAACACATGATACTGAACGACATTCCCTAAGAAACCTATTGGCTATGTGCACGACACTAGCGCCACCTAGCGCAGAACGGCCCCGTGAGTTACTTGCATATAAAATGTTAGGATAAAGTTTGTTCTTTTATATTAAAATAAAGTAAATTTAAATAAATTAGCAATATTGTCGATATTTAAAATATTATAATACCTAACTAGGTGACATTCCCATTGTTTGTTACGAAATTCTCATACAAACTTTCACCCTCGTTTTCACACCTTTGGGGATTGAATTGCGAAAAATCTTTTTTTTGTGTACACGTAGATGACAATAAAAACATCTCTGCCGTTATTAGTCTTTGTAGTTTTAGGTATTTGAGCGTTGAATGAGTGTCCGTATTTGCATAGATTCAAGCAAATCTGACACACCTTCACCGTGAGAAGTTCCAATTTCTGCCACAGCGTGCGCTGCGATCAACTTGACAGTTCCCAACACCCACTTCAAACATAGCCAATAGGGAACCCTAACACCCTGTATTTCAATTTGACATACGCATCAAAATTTCTTCTTCGACGTATGCTTCCATCACAAAATTCCTTCACCATTTGAGAGCAGTCGGTATTACGTAAATAAGTTACGAAAAATTCATTATTTATTATTATTATATTTTTTTTTTCATTCATTCATTCATTTATGGCCTGTCGTCCGTGTGGATTCGAACCCTCATGACTGAGTGTCCATACCAATCATCATCATCATTCTCTTGCCCATTTCCCATTATTTGGGGTCGGCGCAATATGTCATCTAAGCTAAGAGATATGAATGGAACTTTGACTACTTATATAAGGACCGGCCTTGCGGTAGCATTTCCCCTCTGCCACGGTATTAGATCAATTAATCTTGCGCATTTACATTCAATTTTATAACTTATCACTAAACTAGACAGCCTATTATTGCGAAACAATAATTTCGAACTCAGAACGTTTGGGGTTTACACGAGACTACTTTTCATGATTTTGAACATTCATAATTAGAATCAAAAGTCATAGGGAATAAAATCCAAAGTTGCGGATAACATGTTACCTCGCCCCCCGCAAAAAGTGGCAGAAAGTTTGTTAGTAGAATGACACGTGGTTACGCGTCCCTATATAAGTAGTCTAATGAATGGAAGACCATTCGTCTCTCTTAGCCGTCATTTCGACGACCCGGTTGGTGTAATGGTTACCACGCCGGACTGCCAAACCAGGGTCCTGGGTTCGAATCCCGGTTCGGTCATGGATGTTATATGTTTGTGCCGTTGTTGTATGGTTTCCATAATAAACAGCCTATTAATAGTGCTTTCTTGGGATCATTACAATGTATGTGCCTGTGAGCGTTATTTTATTTCAGCACTCACTCCTTTTTTACACATATCATCTTTCTCACAATCCGTCCATATTTTCTTCGGCCTGCCTCTCCTACCACAGTCATCCACATTCATACATAACACTCGTCTCGTAACATGACACTCGTCTCTCCGCATTACATGCCCATATCATGATAATCTATAACCCTGCAATTTTTCCGTCGTAGGGTGCTACTTTCAAACTTCCTTATGATTGAGTTTCCGATACCAATATCACCAATTGGCAATTTATATATACCTACCTATGATTCACAACAAAGAATTCTCATTGACATTCATCCATCATACATCTTTTCATGCACTTCCGTCGATTGAGGGTGCTACGCACTTGTCCTTTTCGGAAAAGATCATTGATTTGATTGTGGTATGTTCATTTGTAAGTCTTCTTTCATTCACTCTCTCTACGTGACCGAACCATCTAAGCATACCCCTCTCAATCTTTGTTACTATATCATCCTTCAACTTACACCAATCCCTTATCACATTGTTCTTGATTCGATCAACCAAAGTAATACCACACATACTTCGTAAGGAGCGCATTTCAACTGCATTCACTCGACTTTCATTCCTTTTATTCCATACCCAACATTCACTCCCATACATTAGCGTAGGCACCAACACACCGTTGTGAATAGCCAGACGTGCCCTTTTTGATACAGACCGGCTACTCACCACGGCGTGCAGGGCCCCATTTACCTTATTTCCCGCAGTCACTCTTCGCTCCACATCCCCGTCACACTTTCCATCTCTCTTAAACAAACTTCCCAGATATACAAATTCATTCACCTGTTCCACTCTGTCTCCTTCCATAACAATGTTACATTCTGTAACATCGTCTTCACGTTCTAAAACCCTTACCTTCGTCTTGCATACATTGACTTTCATTTCTTTCTTCGTGGTTTACAATCCAGTCGTAAATAAACGTTACCTTTCTCAACAGCCTTCTGCTCGGTCTCCAGATACTTGATCTTGTCTGCGACGTCCGTCAGCGACTGGTTGTTGTCAAGTTGGCTGCTTGCCCAGCGCTATCACCTCTCTGAACAAACGTTACCTTTCTCAACAGCCTTCTGCTCTGTCTCCAGATACTTGATCTTGTCTGCGACGTCCGTCAGCGACTGGTTGTTGTCAAGTTGGCTGCTTGCCCAGCGCTATCACCTCTCTGAACAAACGTTACCTTTCTCAACAGCCTTCTGCTCTGTCTCCAGATACTTGATCTTGTCTGCGACGTCCGTCAGCGACTGGTTGTTGTCAAGTTGGCTGCTTGCCCAGCGCTATCACCTCTCTGAACAAACGTTACCTTTCTCAACAGCCTTCTGCTCTGTCTCCAGATACTTGATCTTGTCTGCGACGTCCGTCAGCGACTGGTTGTTGACAAGATGGCTGCTTGCCCAACGCTATCACCTCTCTGAACAAACGTTACCTTTCTCAACAGCCTTCTGCTCGGTCTCCGGATACTTGATCTTGTCGGCGACATCCGTCAGGGACGGGTTGTTGGCTAACAGCTGCTTGCCCAGCGCTATCACCTCTCTGAACAAACGTTACCTTTCTCCACAGCCTTCTGCTCTGTCTCAAGATACTTGATCTTGTCTGCGACATCCATCAGCGACTGGTTGTTGTCAAGTTGGCTGCTTGCCCAGCGCTATCACCTCTCTGAACAAACGTTACCTCTCTCCACAGCCTTCTGCTCGGTCTCCAGATACTTGATCTTGTCTGCGACAACCATCAGCGACTGGTTGTTGTCAAGTTGGCTGCTTGCCCAACGCTATCACCTCTCTGAACAAACGTTACCTTTCTCCACAGCCTTCTGCTCTGTCTCCAGATACTTGATCTTGTCTGCGACGTCCGTCAGCGACGGGTTGTTGGCGAGTAGCTGCTTGCCCAGCGCTATCACCTCTTTGAACCTTTGAAAATAAAAATTTATTTCATTAAAGTCAAAGTCAAATGAGTTTATTGGTGCGACAAGGTGTTGTATAAATTACGTATAAGAGTGTAACGCTTACGTATAATCTAAGACCCTACTACGTCACTGCGGGAAGGCTGAGGTGAGGGGCGGATAAACCGTCGGTCACTTTTACCTGCGCCAGCACCGCGACAACACTGCGTTCACCTAATTAATTAATCTCAGTGCTGTGTGCCAATTTAATCTTTTAAAACTAATATAAATATTAAAATCATTTATTCCCCGGACTGGGGGAGTGTTGCAATATTTTATTAATCTTAGAAATATAACTGTGTGCTAACTGTAGCTAATTAATCATTATAATCACCTTAAATACTTCATTATTTCATCAATTATAGATGCTTATGTTTGGTATTCTTACTGCAAATCATCTAGAAACTTCTATTCCTTTGTTCACTTATTTTATCGAGGTAGGTACCTACACCACCTACCGACATATTGTAAATCGTATTTAAATATTTTAGATTGTTAAGATTTCCTGCTTTAATTGATGCTTGCGATCAACCTTAATATTTGTCGCTCACCTGTAAGAGCTCTTACAGTTAATCAGTTAACTGTAAGAGTTCTTACAGGTGAGATTAACTGTAAGAGCTCTTACAGGTGAGCGACACTTTGCGGTCGCCGTGGGTCGCAGAGAGTCGCGCTCATAGACTTTACGGTCAACACGTAAACGTAAACTAAACATAATATAATTATATAATTAAATATAATTAAACATTGCTGTACTATCGTTACTAACCACCGTCGCTGTACTTGCGCGAGTTGGCAACTAAGAAGGTGGCAACTTTCTTAGTATGGGCATTGACCCTCTGTTGTGTATAATTTATTTACTTTATGTTATTTGTGTTGAGAATTGACACCTCGAAACATAGCTAGGCACCTACGAAAAGATATCCATACCTACACACATTCAAACTACACGCACACATGGAAGAACGGCAAGGGACAGCGCGGGACGCGAGGGACGCGGTGGACCCGTCCGTCCTAACATCGCTTCACTCGATCTTTGTACTCTCTGTTAATCGCCACGATTTTTGTGAAAGTTAATAAAACTAATTTTGCATGAAGATTTCAAAGCATTTATTCATTTGAAGAATCCCGCAGCGCATAAATATCAAACAATTAGTATGATGATTATGTAACTCACTCGTCATCGTGCGCCTTGATGTCGTCCCTCAGCTCCATGTGCTGGTCGTGCAGCGCCTCCGCGGTCGCGACGTCCTTGGCGCCCACCTCCTGGGCGAGCTGCTCCTGCACCTTCTGTTGGCGAGGGTACTGAGTTGTTAGTTCGTGCTCGTTGTCGCTAGATGGCGTCAGTTGGATGTGGCGAGGTTACAGAGTTGTTAGTTCGTGCTGGTTGGTGCTAGATGGCGGCAGTTGTATACAGGGTGTTAGGGTAAACAGTTGCACTACTTTAATATGATAATACCCATGATACTGAACAACTTTCCCTAAGAAACCTATAGGAAATTCGCAATTTTTTTGTCGACATACCATACTAAATGTAATCAGCCGTTTTGTATGAAAAGTCGATGTTTTTTTTGCTTATTTGTTATAGGTTTCTTAGGGAAAGTTGTTCAGTTGGTACAATCACTCCTTAAAGTAATGCAACTGTTTACCCTAACACCCTTTAAGGTCTAACAAAATTTGCTGTATTTTATGGAACATCAAATTGAACAACTTTCTCTATGGGACCAATATCGAACTCGCGAAAAAAATTTAGCTATCCCATACATTTACCTCGAGTAGATTTATAGTTTAGTATGAAACATCCGTTTTTTTCGTGATTTCGATTTTGGTCCCATAGTGAAAGTTGTTCAGTTTGATGGTCTGAATAAACCTTGTAAATGTCAAATGAAAATGATCCAATTAAATTAGCTAATCCTCAAACACATTCCCGGGCACCCCGCCATCTTTAGACACTTTCATTTTTATTATAACAGATAAATGTACTTTTTGCAACCATCGGCAGCAGGGCTGATTCAGTGTTTATGGGGTGTAGAGCATCTATGTGATGGGGATGGACCAGGTCTGCCTGCATAACTCCAGTCGGTTCAGGAGTTACAGACGTTTAAAGGTCAGTAAAAAATTAACGATCAGCTGCAAGGCTGATCGTGTGATATTATTGTAGTATGCACTGTAGCTATGTGAACAGTACAAAGACTGACATGGTTCAGCAGTCGGTTTAGGAGATACAGCCGTTCAAAGGTAGGACCATTTAACGGCTTTTTTAGTAGCTTGTGATTCCCCAATATCATCATCTGAACGTCCACTGCTGGACGCAGGCCTCCCCCAAGGATCGCCACAACAACCGGTCCTGCGCTGCCCTCATCCAGCGGATTCCCGCCGCCTTCACCAGGTCCTCGGGTGCCATTCCCGAATATAGCAGACACAAACCTGGAGCCAGTCCTGTAGCAAGGCGCTGTTGGAGCCAAATATCTGGTGCCCCACGGCGCTCTCGAGCCGGTTCCTCCTCTCGGCAGCCTGCGCCTGGCAGCGCTGCCACATCTTGTGGATCTCCTTCTGTCTTCCCTCCACGTTGCCCTTCTCTGTGGGGTACTGCGACTTTACTCTGTTGGAAATAAGTTCATGCTTAACCTTTGGCATGCCGGAAAGCGGATCCGCGCGACGAAACAATTGATTTCTATTGTGTCTGTAATTCCCGGCATACAAGAGGTTAAGGATGCCTGTCCATTGACGCGGAGATAGACGGCGGAGCGGAGAAACGAGGAAATATTAACCAATCTGGATCTCAGCCGAGATTTTATGCAATCCTGATTGGTTATTTCCTCGTTTCTCCGCTCCGCCGCCTATCTCCGCATCAATGGACAGGCAGCCTTAGGGTCAGGAAACATTGACCGACGGCGAACGAAGGCGAACGACGGCGAGCCCATACAAAAAACCACAATTAGTATGGGAAAGCGTTCGTCGCCGCTTCAGACAGCGAACGACGACGGAAGGCTTCCCATACTAAACGTGCTTTTTGTATGGGCCCGCCATCATTCCCCCTCTGTCAATGTGTCTCAATCATAAAGGATTTGATTATAGTTTAGATATTCTACATGTTTAAATATGTGCTGTAATTTTTTAACCTATTTATTTAATGAATTCGTTTTTTCCTGCATTTTTTCGCGAAATGGTCCAAATGAATGTAAAAACCCTTTTGAGCAATTTTCCTAGGGATCACGAGGAGTGTTTTTTTTTAATCATCTATTGAGTTACTCAAAATGTAAATTTGAAAAAGAAAACGATCTAAAATTAGTTACCTATTAATTTTGTACCACATTCTGACGCTGCATGCAAGAAAGATAATAATAATTAAGTTCCACCACTGATCAATTTATGGCATTTAATAAATACAAGTAATACCAGTGTCTCGCCCCTCTATTCTGTATCTACGGCCATAGATGATAATAAAACCTCTAATCAAAATTTTGTCGTTGTACGATACGAGTATATTGCAATTCAGCCTGCGTAGCATGACAGAGGTGAGAGCGACACAGGTCACTTCTAAACGTCAAATTGGCGGTTGTCTCCATAGTATCTCACTCAAATTTGACGTTTAGAAGTGACCTGTGTCGCTCTCACCTCTGTCATGTTACGCAGGCTGGTCGGTGACAGTGTACAGGTCTGTATGTATGTATGTATGTATGTGACACTCACGAGTCTGCCAACAAGCTGACAGTGTTCACTTTCTCGCGCAGCGGCTCTAGTTCCCGCTCGAGCTGCGCGTGGCGCCTCTGTAATGCGCGCACGGTGCGCAGGTCTGAAGCTGGCGATGATGATGCAGCTAGTTGCTGCTCCTTCTCTGCCATCCAGTCCAGCGCCTCGTCGCACGTGCGGCTGAATAGCTCCACGCTGTGGGGAAACAGAGGATAATAAGTATTGTTATGAGCTAAATTCATAAACGCTTTTTGAGAGTGCTTATTTTTATAGATTTTTTAGTAGAGTTCCTGAAGGTTTTTGCTTCGGAACCCGTCAAAACTACTCCGATTTCGATAATTTTTTTTTTTATGAAGGTAACTTAAAATACTACAACCTTTACAGTTTAAAAATTTACGCTTTTTTTGTATAGAAATCTTTGAGCCAGTGTAACTTTGAAACTATATAACATAACGGAAATCTGATAACCCATAGACAAGGATATTAGTTTTTAGAACGTGTTAAAAAACATTTAATATTCAAAATAGAATCAAATTTAGTTTTAGCGCGCGCGCTCATCAAGGTTTATTCGTCAGCCAATGTCAATTAAAATTGCCTCAATGCGAAGAGAATCTCCTGTTCTTAAATGAATTCGCAAGTTGTGAAACATTTTCTTTTTATTTGTATTTTTTGGATTACAACTTTTTACTTGACTGAGAGCGTCAATGTTTAAAGTATAAAGGTTGTAGTATTTTTTTAGATAACAGACGTTTTAAAAAAAAAACATGAAAATCGGAGTAGTTTTGACCGGTTCCGAAGCAATAGAACATTTTAAAGCTACAGGTACTCGGTTATTTCTCCATAGAAAGGAGAACGAGGTTATACAGTTAGGGGCTTTTCAAAATACGCTCATGCTTCTATTCGAAGACCCTAACTACGCACAAGCTACGCACAAAGAATCCTACAATTATCCACTTTTCAAGAATACAGGGTGAAATTTAAACCAAGAGTCTACCCATCACACTGAACAACTTTTACTATGGGAGCAAACCGATCGGAACAAAAATAAAATCAGCTGTTGCATACATTTGAGTCGAGTAGGCATTGCAGTTTAGTATGGGACAGCAGATTTTTTAGTTGCTCCGATCGGTTTGCTCCCATAGTAAAAGTTGTTCAGTTCGATGGGTAGACTCTTAGTTCAAAAGGATGCTAATGATATCAATTTCACCCTGAATAAGGTGTCAAAAAATTCCCGGCCGTCTGATTTATAGTGGCCGGCCGTCCAGGAGTGCGATTTTCGAATCTCATTCGCTGAGTTCAGCAAAAGAAAATGTCAAAATTACTATGGAAATACGCGTCTTTCTACTGCTGATTTGACTTTCAAAAATCGTACTCCTGAAGAATGATTTTTGAAAGTCAAATCAGCAGTAGAAAGATGCATATCTCCATAGTAATTTTGTCATTTTCAACTGCTGAACTCAGCGAATGAGATTCAAAAATCGCACTCCTGAGCTCCTTTCAAATCCCGTTCTTATCTTATCTTCACATCTTCAGTTACTTCCGTAGCATACGAGCTACGATAGCGTAGCTACGATGCTACGCTAGCTACGATGCGATGCTACGATGCTATGCTCGTAGCTACGATGCCGGCACTGTGATAAAAATCCTAGCGGCATCATAAATAAATAAATAAATAAATAACGCTCACAGGCACATACATTGTAATGATCCCAAGAAAGCACTATTGATAGGCTGTTTATTATGGAAACCATACAACAACGGCACAAACATATAAACATCCATGACCGAACCGGGATTCGAACCCAGGACCCCGGTTTGGCAGTCCGGCGTGGTAACCATTACACCAACCGGGTCGTCGTCATAACTTATCCAATGCTCATATCTCATCACACAACCCACTATTCCACAATCCTAATTTACTAACTCCCGACCTCCAGCTCTCGAAACCCCAGGAGTTATCACGTTTACAATACAACCACCCATTGAGCATTGTACTAAATACACAGTTCAAAATCCAGTACATATTATTAAGTATCCGAACAATAGGTAAGCTTCTTACTTAGAAACTCCCCCTGAAGTCTTCATCCACTACTGCCTCAGCAGCTATTTCCCCTGGTTGACTAGCCACACTTAGAATCTCCTTCCTATATGCCGGATGATTAATTCTTCCACACATTCCATATTATCCCAAGACCTTATCCCGTAAATTCCTAACCCCCAGCTGTACTACCGTAAACTGTATCTCACCTGGAAGCTCCCTCTAGACTCTTCTCCTTCTGCTGCTTGAGCCGCAGCAGTCTGTCCCACTGCTGCCGCAGCTGCTGTCTCCGAGCAGTAGCTTTTCCAGCTTGTCCGTGCTTTGCCGCGACCAGCTCTTCGGCCGCCGCGTCTATGTGCTCGAGGCGGCGAGAGGCAGCAGATAGATCCGTCACGAATTTCTGTTAACAAAGATATTGGTCAGGCTGGCAATAGACGTCAGAGATTCTGTCCTTTTGTCTGATCCGATAGTATATAAGTCCCTCTCCCTCCCATCATGAAGGAGAGGGATGGAAGCATCGGACAATAGTATAATGTCTGAAGCTTCCGTCCCTCTTCTTCCTGAAGGAAGAGGAACTTATACGTAATGTCTGACGTCTATTGCCAGACTAGATCAAATATACGTAACACTGACATGTGACATCTAATAGACATCGACCTAAGATCTTACCTCGTACTTCCTCTTGGCGGTGTCGACCGTGTCCTCGCTCTCGTCGCTCCGCAGCATCTTCTCCTTGTCCTTGATCCACTTGTCGAAGTCGTCGCACTCCGCAAAGAAGCTGTACAGCTTGATCGCGTCCTCGAGTTGCGCTCGACGCGCCGCCGATAGAGTTAGCAGCTCATCTGTAGCAGAGAAACATGAAGTCAGAGAAAATCGAGTCAGACAAATAGAAGACTTTGGGGTCATCTTAGACTAAACTGGGCGGCTGCCAAATTGCTCAAGCTATGAATTCAGGCTCCTATAATATAGGAGAATTTAGAAAAGATATCTAAAACCGCCGATCTGATTTTGTGAAAGAATAATTACACGTCTAAAGGGACCAAAAGCGCAATCGAAAATGCTATAGACAGATAAGTAGGCTCCTGTATCTTGGAAATCGTTGAGACGGATTGAGACGCGAGGTTCGCCTACTCGCCGGCTTGCCAGTAGTCCACTATACACAATCTCACCGTAGTCCTTCTGTATGTCAGTCATCCTCGTGTCGATGGTCTCGATGCAGTAGTCCACTATACACAATCTCACCGTAGTCCTTCTGTATGTCAGTCATCCTCGTGTCGATGGTCTCGGTGGCGCGCTGCGGCGCGGGCGGCTGTGCGCGCGAGGCTCGCCTACTCGCGGGCTTGCTGCGACGCACCGGCACCACTTGCTTCACTAGCACCGTCTTCTTCACGCGCTGCACTGTGCGGACCTTCTCCGGCCGACGGACTTGCACCTGTGGGTCGGTTAGAAATATATCAAATCAAATCAAATCATTTATTTCAGAACATAAATTCCATAGCAATGTCACAAATTAAATTTCATTGTTAGTATTGCTTACTTACTAGGTTAGTATACGAGACTTCAAGTTCAACATTACATGATAAAAATTGTGATATCATCGTCTTAATTTATTATAAAATAAAACCGGTCAAGTGCGAGTCGGGGTACTCGCGCACCGAGGGTTCCGTACCACACCACCACAGAACACAACATTATTCACTTTGAAAAAAAAAAAACTTTTTTTGTCCAGGACCTTTAGCGCGAGACCGACTCACACTTGGCCGGTTTTTAGTATTTGTTGTTATTTTGTAGAGTTTACTCTATAATCACAATAAGTTTGACGCTTGTATGTATTACCGTTTTTACGATAGAGCGTTAAGGCGATTATAATCGCCGATAACCTTGAGCGTCTGGGCGGGGCCTGGCGCGTTACCCCCGCGCACCCCCTCACGAAAACATCGCACAATCCGCGCGCACTGTACACCAAACACCGATAAAAAATACGCTACACAGGCGCGCGACACCGTTCACAAAGTTCAACTGCCTACCAGGAGTGCGATTTTTGAATCTCATTCGCTGAGTTCAGCAGTTGAAAATGTCAAAATTACTATGGAGATACGCACTTTCTACTGCTGATTTGATTTTCAAAAATCATACTTCAGGATTGCGATTTTTGAAAATCAAATCAGTAGTAGAAAGATGCATATCTCCACAGTAATTTTGACATTTTCAACTGTTGATCTGAGCGAATGAGATTCAAAAATCGCACTCCAGTGTTGGCCAAAAGCTTATTCTGAGAAAAAAAAAGTACGATAAAAATTTTGATCTTAAGGCCTATGGGTAATTTTGGTACGGAGTCTACGGAGGTATTTTTTTAGACCTTACTCGTCAATCAGTTTCAAGATTTTTTTAAATTTTAATCGACTCAAAAATGATTTTGACTAAAAGGAGTATTGGTAATATTGGCTTCATTTTTTGTCAAGCGGCCAGTCACCAAATGTCATGGGTATTTTAGGGCAACTATTACCTTACATTAATGTGCAAAAATTATTGTTTTACGCTGTAACGTTTCGGAGATATTTAATTATAAAGTTTAAAAAATAGTCCTCACGATTAATTTAAATTCGTTATAAGGTAGGTACTCATTTTGGTTCTTTATCAATTTATTTGTTTTTAAAGCGTTCAGTATAAGTCGTTCTAACTATTTTTGACATCATCATCATCATCATCGTTATCGCACATAATATGCAACAGATCTCTGCGTACCTTTATGGCGAATTCTGTACCTATTACAAGGAAGCTGATGCTTAAATCACACTTTTACTTTTTAAGCATCAGCTGCTAAGATTAATATTATACAAAGACAAAAAAATATTTTGTTGTTAAGGTGATTGTATTCGCTGATAACCTTGAGCGTCTGGGCGGGGCCTAGCGCGTTACCCCCGCGCACCCCCTCCCGAAAATATCGCACAATCCGCGCGCACTCTACACCAAACACCGATAAAAAATACGCTACACAGGCGTGCGATTAAGTTCACAAAGTTCAACTGCCTACCAGTGTTGGCCAAAAGTTTATTCTGAGAAAAAAAATTACGATAAAAATTTTGATCTAAAGGCCTATGGGTAATTTTGGTACGTAGTCTACGGAGGTATTTTTTTAGACCTTAATCGTCCATCAGTTTAAGATTTTTTTTAATTTTAATCGACTCAAAAATGATTTGGACTAAAAGGAGTATAGGTAATATTGGCTTCATTTTTTGTCAAGCGGCCAGTCGCCAAATGTCATGGGTATTTTAGAGCAAATATTACTTTACATTAATGTGCAAAATTTTTTGTTCTACGTTGTAACGGTTCGAAGATATTTAATTTTAAATTTAAAAAACTGTTCCTCAAGCTTATTTTTAGTTAGGTACTCGTTTTCGTTCTTTATCACTTTTTTTGTTTTTATAGCTCAGAATCAGTCGTTCTAACTATTTGTGACATCAAAATTATCATTGCAAATGTTTTGTGTAAGATTAGATCGCAATACTCGCTAGTTTGCAGATACTCTCTCTCTTGAGAGCGTATCGATCGTTTGCAGATACTCAGAACTATTTTGAGTTAGTATTAATTCTACGCTGATTCCTACAGTTATGTTATGATGACGGCATGCGCTCTAGATCAAAGATCGGGTACCTGTTATAATATCTTCTCGTGATTTGGGATGAGCGTACTGGATGAAATGAAAGCACTCGTGGCCATCCAACTATACCTCATTCACGGAGTTCGTGTGGTATGGCACTATCTCTGTCCCACGTTTGCAGACAAATGACAGAGATAACAAATGAGACTGCCCCGCCCATAGTCTAAGCCGACCGGTTCAAAATCAAAAGGCCTGTTCTGTGTACTCATGATTAATAAAAAATGTTTTTTTAAGAGGTGGTTTTTAAAAATTAAACTTTTGGTAGATACATTTAAATGTAAAAATTGATGAATAAAAAAATTTAGCATTTTTCTGGATGTTTGAAACGATTCTACGATGCGGAAAGGGTAGTTAACCTCTCACGTCCCGCCGACCTACTCGTAGCCAAAGAACAATGGTTTATCAATTGTTATTTTAAAGCTGGGATGCAAGAGGACATCTTAGTAATATAATGAATGTATTTAAGCTCCGCTTAGGCCTATACTGTAAAAAAATCTGCTGTCCCATACATTTGGGTCTAGAAGGATTGCAGTTTTCTATGGAATTGCATTTTTTTTTGGAATTTACAATTATAAATCATAATTAAAGTCGTTGTGTTTATGACAAAATTTGTAAAGAACGTATACAGGGTTTCACTTAACATGCTGTCGGTTTTTAAGAGGATGATCAGAACATTTAGTTGAACCACTTTCTTTATAGGACCTAAGTGAAAATCGCGAAAATAATATCAGCGGTTCCATACAAAACTGGAGTCCTACTCGACCTAAATGTATGGGCAGCTGAGCTGATTCTTTTTCGCGATTTCGGTTTTGATTTCTTAGAGAAATTGTTTCACTTTGATGGTCTGATCATCCCCTTAAAAAATTATCTGCATATTAAGAAGGACCCTATATAAGATTAAATCTAAGTAGTTGGCGAAATTTAACAAACGTTTTTGGTATCTGTTTCTAAGCAAAATTGCGTGATAATGACCCGCCGCCCGATCATATGATTCTGAGGGCAATTTCCGCCCGCGCCCCGCGCATTGCAGTCTTACGCACGATAATAATAATTTTGTTAATCATCAATACCAATTATAAACATTGAAAATACAATCTGTTAATCTGTTATCATTAACAAGGCCTGGCTTGGCCCTGGTTCAATTTCGCCAACTATTTTAAATTTAAAATAACCATAACACAAGTCTTGCATAACGCGTATTAATAACTTTTGAGTGTTAATCAATAGTCATGGAAAAATGCGGTTTGAGATTTCAGTAAAGACACTTTAGTAAATGATGTTTGAACTAATATTACTGTTAGTTTTGCCAAATTAACTCACTGCTGACTCCGCACACAA
Source organism: Agonopterix subpropinquella (assembly GCA_922987775.1). Taxonomy (NCBI): domain Eukaryota; kingdom Metazoa; phylum Arthropoda; class Insecta; order Lepidoptera; family Depressariidae; genus Agonopterix; species Agonopterix subpropinquella. The sequence goes on from OV277717.1 coordinate 13,340,798, forward strand.
ATTGGTCCCGCAAATTATCATTAACGCCATGGAAAAGTCACAATCCTTCGATAGTTTTTTTAAATCAGCTACATACTGCATTATACTTTCGCCGGGTGCTTGACGCCGCTGTCGGAAACGATATCGTTCTGCCCAAATGGATGGTTTTGGCTCCTCATGATCGCGCACTAGTTTCACCAGCTCCTTGTATGTCAAGTCTGTGGGCTTTTTCGGGTTGGCTAAGTTTACCATTAGCTCGTAAACACTATCTCCAACCACCGAGATAAGCGTCGGCAGCTTCAATTCTTCCTTTACTTCGTTCGCTTGGAAATACATTTGTACGCGGTCACAGTACAAAGTCCAACTTCCCGTTTCCATGTCGAACTCCTTAATTCTACCTACTGACATGTTGTTTTTATTGTTTACGTGTTTAATAACCACTTTTAGTCCATTTAATTTCGTCGCCAATAGTTTGTCCGGGAATACAGGAGAATAGTGAAAGTCCGTGTGCTCGTAATATTAGTTTATGTACCTAGGCGGTCGAACAATTATATTTCTCACGGTACCTACACTACCTACACATACACAACTGCCTCCGTGGTCTAATGGTTAAGAGCATTGGCTCTCGATACGGAGGTCGTGGATTCGATTCCCACGGGGGACACCTAGTGATATGCCACTTTGTGCGTTTTTCCCCAGTTGGTTAGGACATTGCAGGCTGAATCACCTGATTGTCTGAAAAGAAAAATGATTCCGTGCTTCGGATGGCACGTTAAGCCGTTGGTCCCAGTTACTATCTCTGGTGGTAGTAGTCGTTACATAAAAACCACGTCAGAGGCCGAAAGGCGGTCTGAAAAAACTCTGACACCAGGGCTCTGCCCACACGATAAGAAGAAGACGGTACCTACATACCTAATATACTACACATTGCAACCTTGCGAAGCCGGGGCGGGTCGCTAGTTCAATAATAAACAAAAAAAAAACGGAGATTATTGATAATTTATGTTTTTCAAGTATGTATCTACTATATTCCAAATTATCACCTAAAGTGCAATTAATGCAAACTTCTCCGAATACAAGTTCAAATTTGATTTTATTTATCATAGGTGTTAAGTTAATAAAAGCATCTATACAGCACATTTTTTAATTTTGTTTTTATTTTTATTTATTTAGCGCAGTAACAAAGAATAAAAATACAAATAATTTAAACAAACGACAAATTAACTCTCGATCTTGATAGATTTTTAGATTTTGATTTGATTTTGATCTTGGTTTGACGTATAACAGCTGTAATAGCCTTCATGAATGTGTCTGAAACACATTACCAAAATGACATTTAGTATGGAATATAGATAGCTCTCCGCCGTCGTCGGCGCGTTGACGGCGGGCGGCTTCCCATTCTAAATTTTTTGCTGATCATATGACATTGTTGTAGTATGCAGTGTAGGTATATGAACACAGAGATTCCCATCACAGAGATGCTCTACACGCCATAAACACTGAATCAGCCTTGCTGCTGATGGTTGCAAAAAGTACACTTATCTCTTATACTAAAAAAAAGCAATCGGCCCATCACCTGGCTTCCGATTGAAGCGCGGCAGAAAATAAAGGCAATGGTGTATTCCTGTCCTACTCTCTCGCTAAGTATGCCACATGCTTACCTCTTCATGTCAGATTTCCCCATTTGTATGAAAAGACAGCTAAGTGTCCCAGGTGTTCCCAAAATGCTCATTGATCGCCACCTGATCACTGGCCAGGTGCACCTCTCTTTTGTCCAATACTGTCATCTCAAATCACTAGAAGAAAAATACCCGAGCTTTGATCTAGTCAACACGTAGGAATAAGCGTAGAAACTCAGTACTCGTACTATGAGTTAGTATGAGTTTCTACGCTGATAATGAAAAAACGACGGAAAACTAGTTTAGATTGCGGTCCGTTTTCGGACAAAACATGTGCGATAATGATGATTGTTTAGGCGTCGCGTTCGTCGTCGCGAAGCGCCTACTCGTTTAAAATAGCAGTTCACTCTAAACGTGCTAAGCTGTGAACTTTGTGCAAGTCAAATCAGTGTCAACTTCACTTCATTACCGATCGTTTTGTGAGACAAAGCTAAAAATTAAAACTTACTCTTTTTACTACATTTTCGAGTTTAATTTGCCTCCTTTATGTCCGCGAAGACAATGATGATGATGGTGTCAAAAATAGTTAGAACGACTTGTAATGAACGCTATAAAAACAAATAAGGTGATAAAGATCAAAAACAAATACCTACTTTATAACGAATTTTAATTAATCGTGGGACTATTTTTAAAACTTTAAAATTAAATATCTCCGAAACGTTACAGCGTAAAACAAAAATTTTTACATATCTTTGTAAGGTAATATTAACCCTAAAATACCTACAACATCTGACGACTGGCCGCCAGAAAAAATAATTAAGCCATTTTTACCCTTTATTCCTTTTAATCAAAATCATGTTCGAGTCGATTAAAAATTTTAAAAATCCTAATCGTATTCTTAAACTGATTAATGATTAACAATTAAGGTCTTTGGTCCCATAGAGTTAGTTGTTCAGTTGTATGGGATGATAAAGAGCGATGATAGTCCAAACGGAAAAGAGCTAGCGCCTCAATCCTGAAGCCGCGGTTCGATTCCTGGCCTGTACCACTAACTTCTTCGGATTTTATGTACGGTTGTATTTATCATTTACTAGCTCGGCGGTGAAGGAAAACATCGTGAGGAAACCTGCATTTCCGAGAGTCAAAAAAACCATAACTTCGGAGGTATGCGTAAATATGGGTGAGCTTGGGGCGAACACAAAGGACCAGCGCTGGTCTCAGTGTTACAACGACCCTTGCTTGCAATAGCCCAACCACAAATAATAATAATAATAATGGGTTGATCATCCCTTTAAAAAGCCGGCAGCATATTAAGAAGGTCCTTATCATACTATTATGTTACAAAAGTAGAAATAAACATTTAAATCTTTTATCGGGGTTGTTGAGACCATCAAATTGATCAACTTTCACTATGGGACCAACATCGAAATCGCAAAAAAAAATTTTTGTCCCATACATTTAGCTCGAGTAGATCTGTATGGAACATCGCAAACGCATCGCATCTTGGCGATTATGGCAAATCTCCCCATTTTAGGGGAGGCCAGTCCAGCAGTGGACGTCTATTGGCTGATATGATGATGATGATGATGGAACATCAGATTTTTTTTGTCGCGATTTCGATATTGGTCTCATAGTGAAAGTTGTTCAGTTTGATGGTCTTAACCACCCCCTAAAACGTTTATTTGCATTTTATAACACCTTGAACGCACACAAATAAAATTGACTTGTAAATATTTGCACAGAGAAAGATAAACACGTAACCGATCATCGGAGTGAAGCGACTATGATCTCTGTCCATGTGCCTGATAAATAAAATAAAAAATCGAGCAGTGAATATTTTCTGAGGCCGAGCGACACAGCCTTCCCGTGTAAAGGCTCGTGCCCGACTGCCGCCCGCGCCCGCGCAGGCACCTATTTAACTGCGAAGTTCGAAACTAGCATATTTAGATATTTCTAACACAAAATGGTTATTTATTTACATATGCAATGTTGAGTTTATAGTACAACAGATCATTAATGTTGTAGTCATTAAATGGTTCAAAACTTCGTAGCCAACAACAACAACAACAACAAATATACTTTATTTTACACCAAGACATAAGAGTAAAATACAGAGAAAAAAAAATACAAAAAGGCACAAAATAAGGCGGTCTTATCGCTAAGAAGCGATTTCTTCCAGACAACCTTAGGGTAGAGGAAACGGTGTACGAAGAAAGGTAGGCGGTGTTTTCAGATAAATGACCAGAAATATCAGTAAATAAAAAAACAAGAATAAACCTATTATAAATACATCTAAATGCAATACATAGATAAGTATATATAATATATATTCCTATATATATATATATATATATACATACACACATCATATATAAATACGCGTACTACTCAACTAAACACGATAGGAAAACATGAACTATTGACATAGGAAAAGATTTAAGTACCTACTTACATTCGGAGAAAAAATCGGAGAGGGTCAGTGATCAAGGAAATGCGACTTAACTTTCGACTTAAAAACATTCAAGGAAGGTGCACGTCGGATTGCCTCTGGCAACAAGTTCCAAAGCCGAACGGCATGAACGGAGAAGGAATGGGTGTAGAAGTTAGTGGAGTGGATGGGCATATGGAGGGAGAGGTTTTCAGAGGAACGCAGATGACGGCCAGTGGTGGAGGAAGAGAAAACAAAGCGTTCCTTGAGGTAATTAGGAGTAATGGGATTGAAGAGGATGGAGTAGAGAAGGTTAAGGATATGAGCTTCCCTACGACGTTTGACTGGGAGCCACTTAAGTCGAGCGCGGAATTCTGACACATGGTCGTACTTACGCAGACCAAAAATAAAACGAATGCACAGGTTTTGAAGTCGCTCGAGTTTATTAAGTAGCTCCACAGTCAGGTCAAGGTAGCAGGAGTCAGCGTAGTCTAGGATGGGTAATAGGAGGGATTGTGCAAGCGCAATTTTCGTGCTAGTGGGTAGAAAATTACGTAGTCGCTTCAGAGAACCGTAAGCAGCAAACATCTTCCTACTAACTTCAGCGACCTGAGGGGCCCAAGAGAGCGTGTTATCAAACATAATGCCCAAGTTTTTGACGGAGGTACTGTAAGGTATGCGTGCGCCATCAAATAATACAGGTGGTAACTGGTCAAGAGGAATCCTTGAAACAAACCAAGGACTCCCTATGACGATGACTTGGGTCTTGTTGGGATTTACCTTAAGGCCATAAGATAAACTCCATTCACGAATGCGGTTTAAGTCATCATTGGTGGTATTAATGGCTTGAGTGATATTATCTAAACACGACTGTGAATATATCTGAAGATCGTCTGCATACAAGTGGTAGGAGGAAGAGAGTTGAGAGGTGATGGAATTAATGAAAAGAGCAAACAAGAGGGGAGATAGCACGCCACCCTGCGGCACGCCTGCAGAGGTATCACACCATGAAGAATAGGTGTCTTCAACCTTTATACGCTGCTGGCGCCCAAACAGGTAACTATGAAACCAGTCAATTACCGTTGGAGATATGTTAAGAGTACGTAAAAGTCCTAACAAGATATCAAAGTCAACATTATTAAATGCGTTGCTGAAATCCAGCAATGTTAGAACGGTAAGTTGTTTGTTTTCCATTCCGAAACGAATGTCGTCGGAGATTTTAACAAGAGCTGTAACCGTACTATGACCAGGTTGGAAACCGGACTGATAAGGATTAAGGAGGTGGTTTTTTGATAGGAATAGACTGAGTTGCCGATGGACCAAACGTTCAAGGACTTTAGAAAGAAAAGGAAGAATGGAAATAGGGCGATATTCGGAGAAGGTGGATGGGTTACTCTTTTTAGGTAAGGGAATTACTTCAGCATCTTTCCAGATCTTGGGAAAGGTGGAAGAGGAAATAGATCTGTTGAAGATCTTGGTGATTAAAGGGGCGAGGGAATCAAGGAGAGGAATGATCATATTACGGCTTACCCTGTCACATCCGACGGCATTCGAGGCGATGGAGATAATGTTCCTCTTAACATCACAATCAGTAAATTGACAGAAAGAAAAGGGAGAAAAATTAGGAGTTGGCTGTGAAGAAAGATTATTCAGAGTGTTAGCCTTGGTAAGATCATCTAATGTTGATGCAGCCGAAAAATGTTTGTTTAAAGAGTTGATGTCTAGGTCTTTTGAAGCAGGATTAGTACGAGATTTGCCAATTCCTAAGGATTTTAGAAATTTCCAAACTTTCGCTGGATCTCCGTTTTCAACGGAACTATGAATGTGACGTCTTTGTGCATCCCTACACACTCGATTGCAGCGATTTCTGATAATGTGATATTTGTCACGATTTGCCTCGGAGGATTCAGCCTTAAATTTCGCTTTTGCACGGTTTTTCTTACAAATGATAGTTTTAATCTCCTCTGTCAACCAAGGAGCAGGAAGATGCTTGACTCTTACTGGCCGAATAGGAGCATGTTTGTCATACAGTTCAATTATTATTGAGTTGAAAAGCAGAACTTGTTCATCAACTGTAGCTGCTTCGTCAAGAACTGACCAGTCGGTTTTGGCAGCGTCCATACGCAGTTGTTCTAGTTGTAGCCGTTTAGGAGCAGTTTGAAATTTAAGCAAAAAAAACACCATGACTTTGAAATTGTTTTTAATACATAAATATTGGTACTACGAGAAAGATTTTTCTTCAAACTGTTGTCTAAGAGATGATAATTCATCTGTACTAATTTTCAAGCTTTTCGGTCAAGCCGTAACCGAGGAGTAGGCTTTCGAAAGTACGTCTTTCAGGGTATTAATCGCCTTAAGAAAGAACGTTGATAAAAACTAGTTTCTTATTGAGAACCCCCCATAATTTTTAACTTTTTGACATTTTTATTATTTCTTAACAAATCCGCCGTAATAACGCATAATCTGTGAAAATTTCAACTATCTAGCTATTACGGTTCAAAAGTTACAACTCTAAATAGGTAGAACAGACGGACGGACGGACGGACAGACGGACAGACGGACAGACGGACAGACGGACAGACGGACGGACGGACGGACGGACAACGTAGGCTTAGTAATAGGGTCCCGTTTTCACCCTTTGGGTACGGAACCCTAAAAATAAAATAAAAAAATAAATGGGGTAAACAAGTGAACTTTTAAGACCCATCTATTTAACAATGTATCTTTTAATAACAGCCTCATTAGCCGGAACGAAGCTTCTTTACCAGTCAGATATCAAAGCGAATAAAGTGTAATCTCATCGCCATGACCCTCAGCTTAATCCCAATAACATATGGATCTATCGGCCCGAGCGCTGGGTTCCGATCATCAATAAAAGATCAAAATCTGATTATTTCTTTCATAATCATTATCTACAAAGTCAAAGCGTATGTATTGCAAAACTATAGATTTTAACAAGGTCAAGGATCTTTTATTTCTATCACTGACTCTACATTTACCACCGTTTCACAAGCACATGCTATGGAGAAGAAACGACAAGAAACTCCATAACAACCCATAATATGACAAAGTATTGAGTTAGGTGCTACGTTTTCTAGTAGACTGCGTCCCAGCGTCCCACACTTGTTTGACCCTGTTATTTATAGTGCACGATGGGGTGGGGGCAACGGCAACACCTTCGGCAACTTTAGTGCACCTGCGCACTTCGTAATACCGACTGTTAGCGACACGTTCTTTCATATAAAAAGTGTATGAATTAGTTTGAAATGTAATTTTATTATTTTTTGGTTTTTATTAAATGTAGGTATGTGCGAGTAGTAGCGGCCTGCATGCATGGCGACACAGGGGTAGGACGCGGGACGAGAGGGGTTCGCTGCAGAGGCAGCGCGCGCGGCTAATATAAAAAACAGGCATCATCTATCATCCGCTCTCGATGCACGTCGCGCTCTCGCACTTCCCTCACCTAGTTCAAAATCAGTGTTCATTTTCATCCCTCGCTTACACCGACCGTACTCTTGACTATCTTCGACAAATCCATCACTTTGGTCTGGCTTCCTCACCAATCAAATATCGACCTAACCTCAAAGCTATTAAAGTCTCAACTCACCGGCACGACTCTCGGCTCGATCTCCCCGCACATAGTTGGCAGGTACGAAGCTTTTAGTCCTACGAAGCCGTCAGTCCTGTCCGCCTTCCTGACCAGTCAAATATCAACCTAACCCCAAAGTAAACAAAGTCTCAACTCACCGGCACAACTCTCGGTTCAACCTCCCGCACGTAGTTGGCGGGTATGAAGCCGTCAGTCCTATCAGCCTTCCTGACCAGGCAAATATCAACCTAAACCTAAAGCTAACAAAGTCTCAACTCACCGGCACAACTCTCGGTTCCACCTCCCGCACGTAGTTGGCGGGCACGAAGCCGTCGGTCCTGTCAGCCTTCCTGACCGACCACCAGTCGGGGTTGGTCTTGTTGATGAGGAACATCACCTCGCCCTTCTGCATCGATATGCCTTGCCCGGTGAATGGGTATAGCGCTTTCACCTGCGGGGAAAGAACAAGTTATTAATTACTAGCTGTTGCCCACGACTGCGCGTGCGTGGACCTTAAAAGTATCTTATGTGTTAATCCAGAACATATTCTATCTGTGTGCCAAATTGCATCCAAATTCGTTAAGCCGTTTATCCGTGATTGAGTAATAAACATCCAAACATCTGAACATCCAAAATTATAATACTTAGTGAGATCCGAGAACAAAATGCATGAAACATAAACACAGGGACCTTCTTAATATCTTCTTCTCAGCCGATGGACGTCCACTGCTGGACATAGGCCTCCCCCAAGGATCGCCACAACGACCGGTCCTGCGCTGCCCTCGTCCAACGTGTTCTTCAACAAAAATCGGGAAGGCTGTCTGTATCACGGACACAGCCACAGTGGAGTATGTGAACCATCTTGTACCCAGTAATTCCTGCTATCTTCTAAATCGCCGTTAGGTGATATACTTCCAAAGTAATAAGCGATCTTGTGATAACATATTTCATTACATACGGTTTTTCCAAGTGACATGGACACCCCCACCCTTAATGACTTAAGGGGCCATAGATCCCGGAAAATTACCGAGGAAGAGGTCGGGTTATTTTTCGTATTTCTACGAGATTTATTCAAGTTATCGAAATGAAAAAAATACACAGTATTCTTGAATAGTTTTTCTAGTGAAATCATCAATTGAATAAAATAAAAAATAAAATAAATAACGCTCACAGGCACATACATTGTAATGATCCCAAGTTAAGCACTATAGGCTTTTTAGTATGGAAACCATACAACAACGGCACGAACATATAATATCCATGACCGAACCGGGATTCGAACCCAGGACTCTGGTTTGGCAGTCCGGCGTGGTAACCATTACACCAACCGGGTCGTCAACACACACGAACACACGAATACACGATTGAAATTACTTGATAGAATTTCTATTTGAAAAGTTACGAAAATAACGCATTTTTAACATTATTTTCTCAAACTAGAATAACTTGCAACCGTTTACAATTACTGGAGTTTTACTCACATATTCACCAGTTTATCTAGTGAAATCATAAAAAAAATCTATAAAAAGTACGTTTATTAATTCTTTTTAATCGAAACGCGCACGCACTTTTCGGAGGGTTGAGCAATCGCGTTTCTCATAGAAAATCGCCTAAACTTATGGCCCCTTAAATGAAAGCCATTCAAACGGCAATGGAGAAAACTACGGTCGGAGTTTCCCTGCGGGATCGTATCAGGAATGAAGAGATTCGCAGAGGAATCAAGGTAGCCGAAACAGGCCGAAGAATTACTAAACAAAAGTTATCATCATCATCATATCAGCCGATAGACGTCCACTGCTGGACATAAGCCTCCCCCAAAATGAGGGGATTTGCCATAATCGCCACGCTTGGCAGACGGGTTGGCGAACGCAGTTGGATTGAACGTGTGTACTCAGAGGATGCTGCTGCCCATCCTCCGGTAGATCCCTTAGTCGCCTTTTACGACACCCACGGGAGGAAATGGGATAGTGCTATTCTTAGCCGACACCACACGGACAAAGTAAACTAAACTAAACTAAAGTGGTCATAGTCAATTGGTCATAACTCATAAAACCACTAGTATGACACTAACTTGTGGCACGCTGCGCTCCTCGGTCACAGTTCTGTGTTCCAGTCGCTCCACCGGCTCCTCCTCCCACACTTCAGTAGGAACCAGTCTGGATTCATTCACCCATTCCTCTTCCTCTATGGCGGGGGTGGATTCCACTTCCGTCGGCAACTGTTGAAAGGATCATATTTTAAAATTTAAATAACAATCAATGTGTTCGTGTGTCTGAGTGAATGTTAAGCCTGGAGTGCGATTTTTGAAACTCACACCTTGAAATCAGCAGTTGAAAATGTCAATATTACTATGGAGATATGCATCTTTCTACAGCTGATTTGACTTTCAAGAAACGCACTCCTGTAATATGATTTTCAGCAGTAGAAAGTGAGACGTCAATAAAAGACCGTGGTTAGCGATTGACTGGTTTATTGCAAGTGCGCTAACTACCCACCACCAATATAATCAATGTACCCTCAGAACGTTACAGAAAGATTCATATCTTTATAGTATGCTGAGTGAGTTCAAAGTATGAGTTTCAAAAATCGCACTCCTGACCAGAAAAATAAAAAACCAGCTTGGAGGCGCTACGTTCAATTATAACCTGTGAAGTGTAAATGTGTTTCAATTTAAAAGCGTCTCACTTGCTGTGGGAGTCAGTCAGTAAGTGAGTGATCGTAATGTGTGAGTGAGTATGTGAATCAGTGAGTGTTGAGTGTGTGAATAGGTGTGTCAGTGAGTGAATGTGTGCTCTCACCTGCAGGCAGTGTATGCCGGCTTGCCTCAGCCTGTCGGCGGTGGAGCTGAGTGTGGCGAGCTCCTGCGAGTATGCTCGGATCTCGTCGTGCAGTGCTCGGTGGCGCGCGAGTAACGCTCCGCCGGAGGGCGCGTCGCGGCCGCAGTCCATAGTGCCCACTAGTGGCCGCATCTCCTTCATCCACGACTCCGCTTCGTTCGCGTCACCGTAGAACTGCGGAATATATGGAAATAGATTAGACTTATGTTGTTACGAAAATTTTAAGTGTGTTTTCAGATACTGAAACTAAACAACTTTCTCTAAGATTGCTTAACCTCCCGATGAAAAACGATCGGTTGATCCACACTTTTGTATGGGAGTTCCAACAATTTTTATCGTTTTTCGACTCATGTTCTAAGGGAAAGTTGTTAAGTTTCATTATACGCAGGTGTATACAGGGTCCTTCGTAATATCATAGTGTAAAAAACTAATAGTGGTGAAGCTCAGCGGTCGCGGCAGGCCAATCGTGCGGGGCGTGCGAGGGCCGGGAGGAGTGCGTCCCGGCCCGCGCTGCCTGCGCGCGTACCGTAACATCGAATTGAGTTAGGGTACTCCCGTCCCCCGCCGTACCCCGCACGCCACACGGGCATAGACCCAACGCGGCCACTAAGCGAACCCACTATGGTAATATGCTGTCACTTTTTTAAGGATATAAACAAACCAACAAACTGAAGGAAGGTTTTTGAAATTACGGTTTTGGATAATTAGACTAAGAGATTTAGTCAAGACATAATATCGAAGCTGTGTTATCTGTAGCAGATATTCCAAGGAGGGATCCAATCAATTGGGGATGGGGCAAGGCAATTTTAGTTTACGGGTGTAGACAACGCTGGTCCCATTAACGTTCGATTTTCACTTGCACGAGGAGCTAAATTATACAAAGGGTACATTTGTTTATTTGTATGTATGGTGACGCGAGCAATTCATTTTTCCGTTATCTGTCAGTCAGTCACGGAACTGTATTATTAGAGTCTAAAGTGAAGTCATGATGAGGCTGACATGGCAAGTACGAACCTGGTGGTGGAGGGCCTCGGCCGCGTCGGCGAGCTGCTTCTCCCTGGCGGCCGCGAGGTCTCTGAGCACCTCCCACTGCTTGTTGAGCGAGGTGAGGCGCGGGGATATCTCTGAGCTCTTCCTGTCAGGCTGTAAGTAAGGTAGTACAAACCTGGTGGGCCTCGGCCGCGTCGGCGAGCTGCTTCTCCCTGGCGGCCGCGAGGTCTCTGAGCACCTCCCACTGCTTGTTGAGCGAGGTGAGTCGCCGGGATATCTCTGAGCTCTTCCTGTCAGGCTGTAAGTAAGGTAGTACAAACCTGGTGGGCCTCGGCCGCGTCGGCGAGCTGCTTCTCCCTGGCGGCCGCGAGGTCTCTGAGCACCTCCCACTGCTTGTTGAGCGAGGTGAGTCGCCGGGATATCTCTGAGCTCTTCCTGTCAGGCTGTAAGTAAGGTAGTACAAACCTGGTGAGCCTCGGCCGCGTCGGCGAGCTGCTTCTCCCTGGCGGCCGCGAGGTCTCTGAGCACCTCCCACTGCTTGTTGAGCGAGGTGAGGCGCCGGGATATCTCGGCGCTTTTCGGGTGGTTCGCGTCTATCAGGCTGTGAAGTGAGATAAAACATTGATGAATGTACAAAAAGTACCTCATGGATTCCAAAGACATATTCTCGAAATTCGCTCGAATATTTGTTCGAATTTTGACTGCTCGTATTTGTAGGTTCGATATTAAAGTCACGTAGAATCTTAGTCAAAGCGTAGAATCGATCGATCGATTTCGAATATTCATAGAATTGAAATGCGTTGATACAAAATTTGGAATGTATAAAAAGATTAATAAAAAACAATACAAGAGATTATCGAAAAATCATTTCTTAGTGCACCTCTACATCTGCTGTCCAAAATGTATTCAGCAGTCTTTGTGTTGTAAAGTTTATACCAGCAATAAAATATTTTCTATTCTATTCTATTATCTTCTTTGATTTACGCTGTGTGTTGTCTGTCAGTCGTTCAGTTACGTAAGGGTCAGCGCACACCCAGCGTAGAACTGCTCGCGCATGCTCGAGCATGTTCTTTGCAGTCGCGCACACCTAGCGGCGAAATCCGCCGGCGGCAGCGGCGGAGCATGCTCGCGCGTGTTCGAACAGTCTCGCGGATGCTCCCGTGTTGCTACAGTTGACAGTGAATTTTGCAGTTGTGTTTACAATATTTTAAAGTAAGGACGTGCGATAAGAGCAATTTTAAAGTATTGTGGACTGGGATTTGGTAATTATTGGGTTACTAGCAGAGGAAGAGGAGCAAGAAGAGCACATCAATAAGAATTTGGGTACGGAACACTAAAAATCAATGTTATTTTAGATTTTCCGTGTATTTTAGATAAGGGCTAGATTATTATTTATTATCTGTAGGTAGGCAACTAGGTACTAAATTTCCCTTTTCGGGCTTATCTGATAAAAAAGAAGTTAGAGCTAGCCCGAAAAATGACGGGGTGGCAACACTGACGACGGATCGCAAGCATCGACACGCGCGTATGCTCGAGCATGCGCGAGCATCCGCGCGCATGCTCGCGACTGCTCCCGTCGCCGCGAGGAGCATACGCGAGCATACTCGAACAGACGCTGAAGGGATTTAATCCCTTGCAAGCTATTTTCAACTTTATTTCAATGGGAATAGAGTTCATTATCAATTGAATCAATGAAAACTGCTCGCGCATGCTCGAACAGTTTTACGCTGTGCGCGCATGCGCGAGGTTTGCGCTGACGCTAACAGTATAATATTGATACCTCTGTCCCTTGGCGCGGTGGCGTTGGGCCACGTGGTCGCGGGCACGCAGTTCGTGCAGCAACGCGGTGTGCTTCTGTCTTAGCGCGACCACACCGCGCAGGTCCTTGGCGGCCACCTCCGCGCGACAAATCCGCTGCTTGTCCGTCACCCAGCCTGTATAATGCAAACATGCTTTAGAAGCGTGCGAAAGACGATATTACACTATAGGCTAGATAGAAACATTACTACTACAGTTATCAACTACCCTTACGCTACCCTTTTAGGGTGTCCGTATAACTAGCGTACACATGAAAGGGATCTGGCTGGAATTGATGCCAATAAATAGTTCATAAATAGTGCCTAATTAGTACCTAGGTCAAATAAATAGTGCCTCTGTACTTTACGAGATATCGATTTTTTTTACCTGGTACGCTGGCTTGACGTCAAGGTAGCGTACACATTTTCTGTGGCTAAAACGGCTTGCATTGCAGCATCGAATTTACACTCAAAAAATAGTTCTCAAATAGTGCCCTAGGCATCCAAAATCTCATGAGGCTAGGTCTTCATGGAGCGGAGATATAAATAAGTCTTTTAAATAAACCACGGAGCAGGCGTTGCGCTGGCGTACACACGAATTCACAAAATATTTCTTACAGAAGGAAACGTTTCTTTTTATAAAAACTACATCAAATAAAAACTTCCTGAAATAGTGCCTCTGCCAGTACTCATATTTTATGTAAAGTCGTAGTGAAACAATATAAAAAATCGATGCAAAGTTCTACATATACGGACACCTTTTAGGTACTTCAATTTCAACGCGTGCATGATACAAACTATCCATTAAAAGATTCTGCTCGCTCATTGCCTGTGACACTGCCTGTAATTGCTATAAGTATGCGAAGTTTCAGCTTCCTATGTTTAGCGGTATTTGAGAAAAACTAGTGTGACAGACGGATGTACCCGACGGGCAGACACCGGGGTGATTCCATAAGTATTCCAATTTGCAATTCCTGGTATGCATAATAGTCCGTGATCCGACCGTAAAATTATGCACCTATTTCATAGGCAAACGAAATGTGATTCTAGTGTATGTTTACACAGGGGTTAATTCAACGCCGCCAAGTTGCCTAGAAAAATCTTGCCGCAAGTACCTTTTCCATTATGATTTTTAGAATAACTTTTTCCACATGTCTGTTAGGGAAGTAAATGAAGTGCCATCGGAAGGAAACTGATCTAAAGTACTGGAAAAACTAGGGTTGCCACTTCTCAATCTGCCGCAACTATAGGGTTGCCAGGTTCAAAGAAGCCATATTTTAACCTGGCAACTTGGCGGCGTTAAATTAACCCCTGTGTAAACATACACTAGAATCACATTTCGTTCGCCTATGAAATAGGTGCATAATTTTACGGTCGGATCTCGGTCTATAATATATAAAATAAAATATTAAACGTAAAGTAACACACACCGTGTTACTTATGCAAATAAATTGTTTATCTTCCTATCTATCTATCTAAACATAAAAGTTATAAATTTGTGTTATACTTATAAGGTTATTATTTATCATTTTAAGCGACGTTCAGTTCAGTTCTTACCTTCTTCCTCGTCGTGGTCTTCGAGGAACTGGTACAGGTTCCTGGCATCTTCCAACCTCGCCTTGCGGTCCTTCGCTGCTGCCACCAAACTGTATCAACAATTTATTCCTTGAAAGACAATTCTTGTCACTACAAAGACCTTATCCTATTTGTATTCTAATAAACCGAGAATTGTTAGCTTTGACGATATCATAAGATTACAGCAACACGATCTAAAAACGGGAACGAGTGAAGCGAGCTAGAGGTTTAATATTTTCAAGACGTTGCAATAATTGTTTTCAAACATATGATTTTGGCGCCCCTTTAACCTGCCGTCCGGGGCATCGTCAGGGCGACGGATGCTACCTGCAGCGCCCCCAGTGACTATAGCCGACCCACCGACCTGTCGTAGGCGTCCTCCAGGTGTGTGAGCTGCGTTGCGAGCTGTTGTTTAGGTTGTGGTGGCCCCTCGCTGGAGGCGGCGGCGCCCTGCCGCACGAGGCGCCGGATGCTGTCGTCCAGCGCCCCCAGCTGCAGCTCCTGCAGCGCGTGCGCCTGCAGTAAACGTTCCACGTCCACTAGGTGACGTCCAACTTCCTCCGATTGGAATTGAGTCTGTTGGAGAAAAGATAAAGTGGTTTCTATTTAGATGTTGATGATTTTGGGCTAGGTGGACAACAGTGGTTAAAGAAAAGAGAAATATTCTAAAATCAATCGAAAACCGGAGGGGAAAAATGATCGAACATTTGATCATCATCAGCCTATCATCTTCCACTGCTGAACATAAGCCCCTCCCAAGGCGCGTCACAAAACTCTGTCCTCAGCCTTCCTCATCCAGTCGCTCCCCGCAGCTTTTTTTAGGTCGTCTGTCCAGCGCACAGCAGGGCGTCCCACACTACGCCTACCAGTTCGCGGTCTCCACTCTAGAACTCTGACATCCCACCGCACCGGTAGTCAGTTCTTCGGCAGATATGACACTTGATACGAAACGATAATTTCTTTAAAACTATTCTGGAAGGGAAGATAGAGGGGAAGAGAGGCAGAGAAAAACCTAGACAGAGTTATCTAGCCATAGTGAAGGAAAAGGTTGATGTCGTTTCGTATCAAGAACTCAAGAGAATAGCGGAAAAGAGACAGGATTGGCGAATACTCCACCGACAAAGCGTAGCTCTTAAATAAGATGATGATGATGGTGGACAAGGATCATTCAGTGATAACTTTAAATACAATCGTATCGTATTGTGCAAGCATCCGATTACATCGTACAAAAACATGAGAAAATCCACGTGCCGCTGCGCTGAAGCAACATAACTTCAATACAATTTGAATTTATTTATTCAGAGATAACAAACAATAGCTGCATCTAATATTAAGAATAAAACATAACATTTCACAATCATTACAAGTATCAATAATAATAATAAAATTAACGAGCTTTTACCCGCGACTTCGTCCGCATAAATTATATACCATTTTAAGTCACATGATAAGCTATCAAACAAAAAAGTTTCATCAAAATCGGTTCAGTAGTTTTTGCGTGATACTCGAACAAACAAACACCCAAACAAACAAATAAACAAACAAACAAACAGACAGACAAAAAATCAAAAAATTGGTGATTTGGAATCAGGGACAGGTAAAAACCTTGTCGTAATCTTTTTTTGTAAATATCTTCAATGTACAGACACACTTTCTGTTACAGTTTTATTATAGTTTAGATAGATACATTGAATAATATAATCTTCTTCTTTGTGTCTGGAAAAGCTATATCGCACGACTATCACTCAAATGCTGTAGTATAAAGATTTGTGGGGAACTACTACAGATGTCCAGCACCCACAAGTTATAGTAAAGATGCCAACAGATGGCGATACCGTCGCTCACGGAAATATGCTCCATACTAAGACAACGTTCATCGTAAATACGCAACTCGTAACCTACTACACATAAGGTTCACAATCGAATGCGAGACATAAATCGCGCAAGAGAAATAATCACAGAGATTCGATATATATAGAAGGTCCAACTAAGAACTGTTGGACCACGGCCGGTCCCCAGGCTTCACACCTAGCCTGGCGGAAGTACTTCCCTTTTCAATGGAGGAACATCCCCAAGTAGCACCCCATAGATTAGCCAGTGAACGTGATAACAAAACAGGAAGTAATTTGCGTACCTTCATCTCGATCAGAGTGTGTCCAACCGCGTCAGCTTCCCTCAGCAGCGCCATCAGGTGGGCGAGGCGAGCCAGCGACGCTCTGTTGACGAAATATCACTGTTAATTTATGTTATTGTAAGTGAATCTTATGTTATTGGAAGTGAATCTTATGTTATTGTAAGTGAATCTTATGTTATTGGAAGTGAATCTTATGTTATTGGAAGTGAATCTCGGATATGACAGAAGACAAACGAAAATAGGATTAACGCCGTGGAAATACGCTCATTGAGAAGTATGTGTGGTGTAACTGTGATGGACAATAAAAATAGTTTAATTAGAGAACGGTGTGGTCTGAAAGAGGATGTAGTGACAAAAACAGAGAAAGTTAATATGTTGAGATGGTTTGGTCATATGGAAAGAATAGATGAGAGTAGCTTGACGAGTGCAATCTTTAAGGCAAGCAGGCGTAAGTGGAAATGTTGGAACGGGACGGCCTAGACAAAAGGACCAGGTCAGATCTACCCGAAACCGACCTACATGCATGAAAGGACTAATGAATGTGGAGGAAGCTAGAGGTTTGTCAGGATCATAGCAGGTGGCGTTCCGTCTTCTCTGCCTACCTCAGTGTTAGACAGACGTGAGAATATGTATGTATTGATAGACTAAAAAAGTTGTTTAGTAGTAGTGCCGTATACTTGTGTGTGTATGTGTATGTTCATGTTAGATTAAACAATACTATAGGCTCAGTATAAGTAAGCGTATTTTATGTAAGAGAGTCCGCTCTAAGCTTTGGTCGCGTCACCACGCCTTTTCGGCTTTTAATAAATTGTTTCAAAAGTATTCCAGTGTTATCTTTTAGTATGTAATTTAGGATATATTATTTTTGTGATTTGCAAAAAATGTTACAATAATATAACTAAGATACAGGCCGTCCCGTTCCAACATTTCCACTTACGCTTGCCTTATACAGGGTGTAACAAAACACCCTAGTAATACTTAAGGGGGTGCTTCAGACCATCAAACTGAACAACTTTCACTATGGAGCCAAAATCAAAATCGCGAAAAAAAAATCCACTCTTTCATACAAAACTGCAGTACCGTCTCGACTCAAATGTATGGGAATTTATGTTATTTGTATTTTATTTAATAATAAATCCCCATCCTTAAATTGTCCGACTTCCCTCCGTTGCAATCGGGAGACAGCAGCTGTAACAAGCTTACCTGTGCCCTTCCAGTAGTTCCAGCAGCTCGTGCCAGCGCTGCAGCACCGCCTTCTCAGTCCTGGAGACGGTTTCAGCACCGTGGTAGTTCTCCCGCACCAGCTCCGCAGCCATGGCTGAGAGGTCCTCGAACCGCTCCGTTCTACAACAACCATAATATCGGTAAGTAACTAGCAAAGTTTAAGCTCACAACTATGTTCTCGGAGAGGATAGTCAGAGATATTACGGCTTTTGACCGCGAATTCGTTTGCATCAGCTATTTTTATCAGAGCAAGTTAAAATGTACCAGTTTCTAATTCTATTGCGTATGATTGGAATTACTAAAAACTGGTTTATTTTACCTTGCTTACAAACACAAACAATTTCATCAAAATCGTTCCAAAAGTTACGCGTGATGCTCAAACAAACAGACAGACAAAAAATCCAAAATTATGTAATTCGGAATCAGGGACACCTACACTAAACACCATTTTGTATTTTTTGTTGTAGTTTTTTGTTCGTTGCTTTTTTTGTGTTCAGAGGTTTCAGAATATCTCTGACTACCCCGTTGGGGAATATAGTCGTGAGCATATGCTTATGCTTTTGTAAACATCTTCAATGTTATAGATACAAGGATTGTCGCCAGTTGGTGGCACATCCTTTTGATCATATACATATTGACTTCTTTGGACCCATGCACGCCTTGTAAAGGTCATAAAGAAAGAGTCAAACACAAGTCACATACCTGGCGAGTATGTCAGCGGAGATGGCCTCGTGCTTCTTGACCGTGGCGTCAACTTGGGCCAGGTTGGAGCCGTAGCGAGGGTCCGAGAGCACCTGGATCATCTCCTTGAGGTATCCCTTGCGGAGCACCGACTGTGGGAAGAAATATAAAGATTACTGATATTTTGTTTCTTATAAAGTTTGCCTACCAAAAAAGCACACGAACAACAACTGCATACAATCGAAATGAAAATGCGCTTGGACAAAGTCCAGAACGAAGTAATCTGAGCTAATTTGATCTTTATAATATTTCGCTCCAGGGTTCTGACGTTATGCTGTTGCCTTAGCAAAGCACAGGTAATAGATGTACAAACCTTGGTGTTAAACTTGTAGTTGAGTTGTTCGAGTCTCTGCTGACGCAGCAACTCTGTCCTCAGGGCTATCTCGCGCGCATGCTCCGCCTGCAAACAATTAAGTACACTTGTTAGACATAACTTTTCCTGCAACGCTTACATTGGTTGACTTTAATCCTGTTTTTCGAAGGAAAATCTACTATAGGTACATGTTTAAATGTAAACTCACAACCTGAAGGGTCAATTTCCACTGAAAGAGCATCGCAATATTCAAGTTTATCTACAGTGAGATAAGGTAAAATTCCAATTGACGGAATAGAATGACAGTTTAACCACCGCAGCGTGGCTACCATAAAGTTATTATACCTAACGTGGCTACAAGTTCTACCATTTTATCGTATCACATCTTATATTATCTCACTGTTGATAAAGTTAAATATGCTAGGTAAAATGTCACGCACTGCTGGCTGTTGGTCGTTCAGTGTCAATTGACCCTAATCGATTTCGAAACTTCTCGCCATAAACGTATCACACATTTTTGGCGACAACTTCTTAGTCCTCTTTTAAGTTGATATATGATATAAGAATTAACAGACCTGCTCTAAGTTCTGCCAGGCCCTCTCCAGGTCCTGGGGCAGCTGCCCTTCGAGCGGAGACCACGCCTCGCCGACCAGACTCTTCTGTGTTTATATCATAGTACAACAAGTAACAGACCTGCTCCAAGTTAAGCCAGGACCTCTCCAGGTCCTGGGGCAGCTGGCCTTCGAGCGGCGACCACGCCTCCCCGACCAGACTCTTCTGTGTTTATATCATAGTACAATAAGTAACAGACCTGCTCCAAGTTAAGCCAGGACCTCTCCAGGTCCTGGGGCAGCTGGCCTTCGAGCGGCGACCACGCCTCCCCGACCAGACTCTTCTGTGTTTATATCATAGTACAATAAGTAACAGACCTGCTCCAAGTTAAGCCAGGACCTCTCCAGGTCCTGGGGCAGCTGCCCTTCGAGCGGAGACCACGCCTCGCCGACCAGACTCTTCTGTGTTTATATCATAGTACAACAAGTAACAGACCTGCTCCAAGTTAAGCCAGGACCTCTCCAGGTCCTGGGGCAGCTGGCCTTCGAGCGGCGACCACGCCTCCCCGACCAGACTCTTCTGTGTTTATATCATAGTACAATAAGTAACAGACCTGCTCCAAGTTAAGCCAGGACCTCTCCAGGTCCTGGGGCAGCTGGCCTTCGAGCGGCGACCACGCCTCCCCGACCAGACTCTTCTGTGTTTATATCATAGTACAATAAGTAACAGACCTGCTCCAAGTTAAGCCAGGACCTCTCCAGGTCCTGGGGCAGCTGCCCTTCGAGCGGAGACCACGCCTCGCCGACCAGACTCTTCTGTGTTTATATCATAGTACAACAAGTAACAGACCTGCTCCAAGTTAAGCCAGGACCTCTCCAGGTCCTGGGGCAGCTGGCCTTCGAGCGGCGACCACGCCTCCCCGACCAGACTCTTCTGTATTTATATCATAGTACAATAAGTAACAGACCTGCTCCAAGTTAAGCCAGGACCTCTCCAGGTCCTGGGGCAGCTGGCCTTCGAGCGGCGACCACGCCTCCCCGACCAGACTCTTCTGTGTTTATATCATAGTACAATAAGTAACAGACCTGCTCCAAGTTAAGCCAGGACCTCTCCAGGTCCTGGGGCAGCTGGCCTTCGAGCGGCGACCACGCCTCCCCGACCAGACTCTTCTGTGTTTATATCATAGTACAATAAGTAACAGACCTGCTCCAAGTTAAGCCAGGACCTCTCCAGGTCCTGGGGCAGCTGCCCTTCGAGCGGAGACCACGCCTCGCCGACCAGACTCTTCTGTGTTTATATCATAGTACAACAAGTAACAGACCTGCTCCAAGTTAAGCCAGGACCTCTCCAGGTCCTGGGGCAGCTGGCCTTCGAGCGGCGACCACGCCTCCCCGACCAGACTCTTCTGTGTTTATATCATAGTACAACAAGTAACAGACCTGCTCCAAGTTAAGCCAGGACCTCTCCAGGTCCTGGGGCAGCTGCCCTTCGAGCGGAGATCACGCCTCGCCGACCAGATTCTTCTGTGTTTATATCATAGTACAACAAGTAACACACCTGCTCCAAGTTCTGCCAGGCCCTCTCCAGGTCCTGGGGCAGCTGGCCTTCGAGCGGCGACCACGCCTCCCCGACCAGACTCTTCTGTGTTTATATCATAGTACAACAAGTAACAGACCTGCTCCAAGTTCTGCCAGGCCCTCTCCAGGTCCTGGGGCAGCTGGCCTTCGAGCGGCGACCACGCCTCCCCGACCAGACTCTTCTGTGTTTATATCATAGTACAACAAGTAACAGACCTGCTCCAAGTTCTGCCAGGCCCTCTCCAGGTCCTGGGGCAGCTGGCCTTCGAGCGGAGACCGCGCCTCCCCGACCAGACTCTTCTGTGTTTATATCATAGTACAACAAGTAACAGACCTGCTCCAAGTTCTGCCAGGCCCTCTCCAGGTCCTGGGGCAGCTGGCCTTCGAGCGGCGACCACGCCTCCCCGACCAGACTCTTCTGCATCGTGTTTATGTGGAAGTACAGCGCTTCGATCTCTGAACGATCCTTGTATCTGTAACAAAACACCAATATACATTAAATAACTCGTATCAACGTGCATAAAATACATTTCTGAGAACTACGAACTGTTGGACCACGGTCGGTCCCCAGGCTTCACACCTAGCCTGGCGGAAGATGTTCCCTTTTCACCAGAGAAACCTTCCACAGTAGTTCCTCCTCCTCCACAGGAGCAAGCAGCTGTACTGAAGTTACTAAGTTAACAAACATCGTCATATTTTGTTCTAGCTATGGAGTTTCTTACCGTTTCTTCTCCATAGCTGTTTTACTAGCGAAGCGGTGGTAAATGTCAAGCCATTCATCGATTCTTACTTTTCATTGCAAATAATTCAGCTCGACGATCTTTAGGCGGATTCACTCGGCTTGCGACCGTCGCAGTGAGGTACATTTACTTGAGAGGCTTCTCGACGGTCCTGTACAGGACCGCTAGCAGCAGTACTGCTTGAAGGCGAGCAGCAATCGCTGGATGCCGTCGAGCGAGTTTGGCAGCTCGCAGCCGTTCAGCTCCTCGATCTTCAGCCGGATCCACTCGGCTCGCGACCGTCGCAGTGAGATACACTTACTTGGGAGGCTTCTCGACGGTCCTGTACTGCTTAAAGGCGAGCAGCAGTCGCTGGGTGCGGTCGAGCGAGTTCGGCAGCTCGCGGCCGTTCAGCTCCTCGATCTTCAGCCGGATCCACTCGGCTCGCGACCGTCTCAGTGAGATACACTTACTTGGGAGGCTTCTCGACGGTCCTGTACTGCTTAAAGGCGAGCAGCAGCCGCTGGATGCCGTTGAGCGAATTTGGCAGCTCGTGGCCATTTAGCTCCTCGTTCTTCAGGCGGGTCCACTCGGCTCGCGACCGTCGCAGTGAGACACACTTACTTGGGAGGCTTCTCGACGGTCCTGTACTGTTTGAAGGCGAGCAGCAGTCGCTGGATGCCGTCGAGGGAGTTCGGTAGCTCGCGGCCGTTCAGCTCCTCGATCTTCAGCCGGATCCACTCGGCTCGCGACTGTCGCAGTGAGACACACTTACTTGGGAGGCTTCTCGACGGTCCTATACTGTTTGAAGGCGAGCAGCAGCCTCTGGATGCCGTCGAGCGAGTTTGGCAGCTCGCGGCCGTTCAGCTCCTCGATCTTCAGCCGGATCCACTCGAGCAGCGCGCAGACCAGCCGGCTGTACTCCGACTTGCGACCGTCGCAGTCCATCAGCTGACCGATTATCTGACGAACGTACAAACTATGTAAGTTCTCAGTCGCTCGACTCAATCTCAGTGAAAAACTTCCTTGACTCATCGTCGAAATCTGTACTTTCTTTTCAGTTTTAAATTATCATTATCTACAAGGGTAGACTCAAGGAATTAAAGTAATCATGATAGAAATTAAAGCACTGTTTTCTTATTTGGTATTTGTTTGGGATTCCTTTTAAGAATAACAAAATACAATATATTCCATAAAAGCTCGAAATCAGATATAATTTGACGCAAAACTAGGCTTCAGTGACGTTAAAGTATTTCAAGGAGAGCCTAAGGTAGGTCGCGAGTAGGGTTGCCTGGTCTTAAAACCGAACAGCCAGACGACCAGCCAGTTTGGCCGGACATTTGGGTAAAAAGGCCGGACACCATCAATACTTTTGGTGGCCAACTACCTGCTTTAACGAAAAAATCTTGTAGGTTGTCTCCAGTCGAGGAAATCTCGAGGAAACAACAAAGAATGCGGGTGTATAATCGTGAGTTGAAAATGTCGTCACTCTGCTAGAGTTACTCACGTTAGCGATCCTGCGGCCGCTCTTCTGTTCGTTCTTCATCCTCGCGAAGGTGTGGTAGTAGCTCGCCACGTACGTCATCACCGACTTCTCGTCGGGGCGGCTCGTGTCCACATCTGTCAACATACACATACATACCACATGAATATTATTTACTACGAGCGCGACTTCGTCCGCACCAATTATATACCAGATTTTAAGTCAAATCATAATCATAAGCTATCAAACAAAAAAAGTTTCATCAAAATTGGTTCAGTAGTTTTTGCGTGATGCTGTTTCAAACAAAGAAACAGACGGACAACAATTCTAAAAAGATTGATTTGGAGTTAGGGGTGCCTAAAACCATATCTTAATCTTTTTCTTGTAAATATCTTCAATGTATACTGTTTTATAATAGTTTAGACGAGTTTACCCGCGACTTCATCCGCACAAATTCTAGATTTAGATTTTAAGTCAAATCATAAGCTTTCAAACAAAAAAGTTTCATCAAAATCGGTTCAGTAGTTTTTGCGTGATGCTGTCACGGAATATACCATATCTTAATCTTTTTTTTGTAAATATCTTCAATGCACAGACACACTTCTGTTACAGTTTTATAATAGTTTAGATCAGTAATTAAGAACAAATAAAGTAGTAGTGAATGACGTACCCTCGGCATCAAGCAGCTTCGGAATGCCCAAGTTTTTGTGGGCTGTGTCGAAGGCATGGTTGAGGGTCTCCACATGGTCGGTCACCGGCACCTCCGACCAGCGGAAGAGGTCCGGTCTGTAACACGAGGGAAATTGGGTTTAGAATTGCTTGTTTATATCATACAGGGTTATAAAATGTTTAGCATAAAACCAGGGGCTACCCCTGGGGAAGTTCAGACCACAGAGAAATGGCACGCTCGTTCAAACCATCAAACTGAACAACTTTTTTTTTTTTTTTTTTTTTTTTTCTTTTTTTTTTTTTTTTTTTACGCTCACAGGCACATACATTGTAATGATCCCAAGAAAGCACTATTAATAGGCTGTTTATTATGGAAACCATACAACAACGGCACAAACATGTAAACATCCATGACCGAACCGGGATTCGAACCCAGGACCCTGGTTTGGCAGTCCGGCGTGGTAACCATTACACCAACCGGGTCGTCACTTTGTTGGGAAGCAAACCGATCGGAGCATAAAAAAAATCAGCTGTCCCAAACTTAACTCCAATTAAGTACTCGACTCAACAACAACAGCAACAGCAACTATTGTTGTATGCAACAGCTGATTTTCTTTTGCTCCGATCGGTTTGCTCCCATAGTAAAAATGTTATAGTATGATGGGTAGAGTATATGGTTTAAAGGTTAAAGATACCTGCTTTTCTTTACACCCTGTATAGTAAGTACAGGGTGTAACGGACAGTCCTCCGCAAACTGAAACGGTGGTCCCATACATAAGACGGGTAGACACAGCAGTTTTGTATGAAACCGCTGATTTTTTTTGCGTTTCTTGAGGTAGGCTCCATAGTGAAAGTTGTTCAGTTTAATGGTCTGAGTTCACCGTTCCCTTACCTTGTATTTACGTTTAAGAGGTAAAAAAAAAAAGAATCCGCACTGACCTATGAGCGTGTATAAGAGCGTTGAACCCGAGCCCAGAGCGCCAGGAGTCGGTGAAGTTGTGAATATGAACGCCGTGGTAACCGCTCGTCTTGCGCTGACACCACAGCAGCAGCGCATCCTTCGCTGATTTCTTCTCTGACGACACATTCTCTTCATCCTGCGATTTCGATAAGTAGGTTACATACATGTTATAAGAAACTAAGAGGGCCGAATACACTATCTTGAGGAACACTAACGTTATTGAAGAAAAAGATGGGGTCTTTTGTTAGCATGTTGTGTAAATCTTAATTAGATTCTTTTTTATGCAATATTTTAAAAATAATTACAGAGACTGATACACGATATTCCAAACAATATAATATTCCAAGATGACAATTATCTAGTCAAAGGCCTTACTAAAATCAAGAGAAATTACTGAAGGACGTTTTAAACACCAAAAAGGATGTGTTTCATGCTTTTATATTCGTAATTTTTTGTAAAGCAATCAATTTTTTCCAGTGTGGTTATCATAGAAGGCAACTAAGGAGATATTATTTATTTTTGTAGCGGTAGCTTTAGCAAATTACCACTTAACACATAATTCTATTCTTAAACTACATATTAAAAAAGTACAAACAAGTAAACCTTGAATGATATACAGGTAGTTTACAAAATTAAAAAATGTTATCACGCAACAAGAGGTGGTTTTTAGTTGTATTGTAACAATTCACAGCGCAGCGGGAATGCTTTCAAACATTGTAATTTGTAACAAACTCCCTGACTGCCCGAAAGGGTCTGTTATTGTGGATGGTACTTACGACATCGATCTCGATCTCCTGGATCTGGAACCTGAGAATGATGGTCCATATCAGACCGAGGATCAGCCGCGGGTTCCCGTCCACTATGTCCTCAGCACCTATCGATTCTAACCGCACCTGCAACATTCAAACGTAGTAAAATTATTATCTGTTCGTAGATAACAACATATTTAAAAAAAGAGCGGTGATAAGTTTTTAAAAGGGGTCGCCAAAGTACGAGGCAAAGGCCTTCTTGCCTCCTCCAATCCAACAACAATAAAACCGGTGAAGTGCGAGTCGGGCTACTCGCGCTCGAAGGGTTCTTTGCCACGCCATCGCACCACACAACATATTATAACCTTACAAAAAAGTTGAGTTGTCTCCGCGAGACCGACTCCAACTTGGCCGGTTTTTATTATTTGTTGTTGTACTTAGAGTTTTAGCGTTTTTACGATATCGATAGAGCGAGAAGAATAAACGTTGCGTTGATAGAAACCAGTTTTTTATAGGATTTCTCCTTTGATTTTTAACTTTTTTATCATTTGTTAGGAAATCTGACATTATTTCAACTGTCTAGCTATAGTAACGGTTTAGAATTTACAGCCCTAAATAGGTAGGACAGACAGACAGACGGACAGCGTAGGCTTATGAATAGGGTCCCGTTTTCACCCTTTGGGTACTTAAGCCTAGAAAAACGCATATGACAGACGGACGAACAGACACCGAGATGATTCCATAAGTGTTCCGTCTTGCTTTTAGATACGGAACACTAAAAAGAAATGACTAGGCAGTATTAGGCCAGTCATTTTACGGAGTTTTGTTAGGCGGGGTAGGGAGTAATTATTAATTGGACTTTTAAACTGTAACCGGCACCGTTTAGTGACAAAAATACTATACTAAACCAAATTAAAAAAAATTTGCTACGCAACATAGAAATCAAAATTGTGTGTCCCAGAAGTCTTTTAAATTAATAATATTAATACCAATACACTCATTTGAATGAGATTTAACAATATACATTATTTTTGATCAATAAAATAGGCATTAAAATTTAAAAAAGTAAGGTATTTATTAGAAAATACGAATGTATTTTTCAAAACCTTCTAAGTAGACAAAAATATTTACACCATGTTTGAAGTGTGTATGATGGTAAAGCCTTAAATATGTGCAAAAAAAAATTATCATCAGGTTTTTTAGAACGAGATAATATCTATATTTTAAAATTGGAACTGTTGCTGAAGTAATTTTTTTTTAATTTTGGTACATTCTTAAGCTCAAATAGGCTCTTCAATATTATAGCGAAAAAAAAAATTCAATTAGTAATTAGTCCCGGCATAAACCGTAAAATGACTGGGCTAGTATCAGCATGTCAACAGTAGGTCAACACTAGGTATATATTATAGACGGCGGGCATTCCTCAAGAAGCCTAGTAAGTGTATTAGGTAATGTAACGGATGGGTTTCCTGCTATATGCTCGTGTAACACTATAATATAAAAACACATTCTTGATATTTACATTCTAAACTTGCCGTGAGGTGGTTTCGAACGACACTTCACCCGGGTCCCTTCTCCTTATCGTGTGGGCAGCAAGCCCTCCTGCACTGGTAGCATCCCAACCCACGATAGCCGTGATACGGCTTTATCACGTCTTTTATCTCGTTCGTTCGCGCGCAAAAGAACGAGATAAAAGACGTGATAAAGCCGTATCACGGGTTGGCATGCTACCAGTGCAGGTGTAAGAGTTTTTTCAGACCGCCTTACGGCCTCTGACCTGGTTTTTAAGTAACGACTACTACCACCAGAGATAGTAACCGGGACCAACGGCTTCACGTGCCATCTGAAGCACGGAATCATTTTTCTGTTCAGACAATCAGAGGACTCAACCTGCAATCAGGGCCGTAGCTAGGGGGGGGAGGGGGGGGGGGGGGGCATCGTGGGGCAATGCCCTACCTTAAAAATTACCCGTCCATTATACCGTCTTTACAATAAGGGTACGTAGGGCTCGAGCTCACAGATGATTTCGGCATACATAGGGTAATGAAGCTCGTACCACCAACGTTTCAAGTCTTGGCGTGTGACATTTCGAGCTTGTTTTGCTCGCTCTAGCCTTAGAATGATGTTTTACGCATACTAATGGACTAATGGAACTCGTACCACCACTGTTTTGAGTCAGGGTGTGTAAAATTTTTAGGTTGCTTCGCTCGCTCCAGCCTTGGATTGGTGTTTTACGCGTACATAGACTAATGGAACATGTACCATCACTGTTTTGAGTCTTGGTGTATAAAATTTCGAGCTCGCTAGGCTCGCTCCAGTCTACCAATGGTGTTTTGCGCCTACCACCGTTTTGATTCTTGTTGTGCGAAGATTCAAGCTCGCTTTTTTCAGCCCTTTTCTTTCCTGAAGATACAATTTCGCAGAACTAAACGACTACTACTACTACTTTTCTCTATGCAAAAAACAGCCTTTTCCTTCCGTCCTACCTTAAACTTCGAATGCCCTACCTTCAATGGAGTTCTAGCTACGGCCCTGCCTGCAATGTCCTAACCAACAGGGGAAAAACGCACAAAGTGACATATCACTAGGTGTCCCCTGTGGGAATCGAAGCCACGACCTCCTTGTCAATGGCCCTGTAAATAGTCCGGGTCCCTGTCTCAGCGACTAATCAACATAATTCATCATCATTGTCAACATCTCTTCAGCCCTCACCGCGTGGAAACCGTTTGTCGTTACATCTCACGAGGAAGGATGAGGTGAGGACCAGAGAGTGCATTTGTGTTAAGCGAATACATACTTATGCACAGTGGCGAATACAGGGGGATGAGGGGCTGAAGCATGGCTGAAGTTACCCCCAAACTACAAGGTTTTACAAAAATACAAATAATCATTTGAGAGGGTGGTTAAGACCATCAAACTGAACAACTTTCACTATGGGACCAATATCGAAAAAGCGAAAAAAAAATCGGATGTTCCATCATCATCATCATATCGAGCGATACATGTCCACTGCTGGACATAGACCTCCCCCAAAATGAGGAGATTTGCCATAATCGCCATGATGCGATGCGTTTGCGATGTTCCATACTAAACTACAGATCTACTAGAGCTAAATGTATGGGACAAAAAAAATTTTTTTTTCGCTATTTCGATGTTGGTCCCATAGTGAAAGTTGCTCAGTTTGATGGTCTCAGCAACCCCCATAAAAGTTTGAAATGTTTATTTTTACTTCTGTAACACCCTGTATAAGCGACAGAAGAACAGAATCTAATATTTAGTCTGATTTACTGAAATAGCAACACCACAACCATATACTTCGTGAGGAAACGTGCATTGTTAAATTTCGAGGCATGTATTGTATGTACACACGGCGACACATCAAGCTATACAAAACCAACATAAGCTGGCAGCGCGAAGGTCGAGTAACGTATAACTTCGCGCGGCCAGCTTATGTTGGTTTTGTATAGCTTGATGTGTCGCCGTGCGTACATACGGGCTCACTCCCAGTCATATTGGACAGAGTTTCGGTACTAGATAAACGTGGAGGTTCTGAGGTTTTAGAATATCTCGGACTACCCTCTCGGGGAATAATAGTGGTCGTGGGCATATGCTTATGCTTACTGAAATAGCTCGCCGACACCGATCCTCATTTCCACTCAAAAAAAAATCTGCATCCGCCACTTGCAATGTCACCTAAACCCGGATTAAGCGTGACGTCACGACCCAAGGTCGTACTTTATCAATACTGATACAATCAGTACAAGGACTGCTGTGTACGTACCTATCGAATCGACAACAAGTAATTCATAATCATCATATGATTGAGTGATTACCTCATTAGGTTTAATAGCATGATTCAGTTTTAAAACATTTTTTTACAGATAACTTCAAAATTAAGGAGCTGGAAATTATATTACAACATTGGCCTCGATTCGGAGTGTACCACGACTTAACTAAACTAAATTTATTCCTGTCACTTTCTAAAATAAGATTAAGAAAAGAGACAGAAAACCAACAGCTGACTTTAGTGCTGTCAAAGTGACGTTAAACGCCCAAAAACGACTTAAATAAGATGGCGTACATTATGATGGCAACTTATTTTGCGCATTTAACGTCACTTTGACAGCACTAAAGTCAGCTGTTGGTTTTCTGTCTCTTTTCTTAATCTTATTTTAGAAAGTGACAGGAATAAATTTAGTTTAGTTAAGTCGTGGTACACTCCGAATCGAGGCCATTTACAACCGAAACCGAGTATTAGGGTGCCTTCAAATTTGCCGCAGTGTTGCGCCGCGGCTGCAGCGCTGCGCTGTCAAATTCATACAAATTAACAAAGCGCGGCCGCAGCGCGGGTGCAGCACTACAGTCGCGCTGCGGCCGCGGTTTGTTAATTTGCCGCGGCGCGACACTCTGCGGCAAATTTGAAGGCGCCCTTAATTTCGCGAAGATTTCGCGTTTATAACATACATTTCGAATTTAAACCTAATTGAATAACAACTAAGAAAACGCACTTACAGGATTAAGTCCATGGTAACAGTTTAAGGACTATATGAACTAGCTATTGCCAATAATTTCAGGTCAACTCACCCTCCCTCTCTCCCTCCTTGAAGGGGTAAGCCTGTGCCCTGCAGTGGGTCGTTTATAGGTTGATGATGGTGATTAGAAAAACCAACAGGTTAAATATAAAGCAACCAGACGCAGATCGGGTTTTCTGGGACCAGAATGCCTGATATTCTTTTTAGGGTTCCGTACCCAAAGGGTGAAAACGGGACCCTATTACTAAGCCCACGTTGTCAGTCCGTCCGTCCGTCCGTCTGTCCTACCTATTTAAGGCTGTAACTTTTGAACCGTAATAGCTAGATAGCTGAAAATGCGTTATTACGGCGGATTTGTTAACAAATAATAAAAAAGTCAAAAAGTTAAAAATTAAGGTGTTCTCAACAAGAAACTAGTTTTTACCAACGTTTTTTCTTCACGCTCTATCGTAAAAACGGTAATACATACAAGCGTAAAACTTAGTGTGGTTATAGAGCAAACTCTACAGAATAACAAGAAATACTAAAAACCGGTCAAGTGTGAGTCGGTCTCGCGCTAAAGGTCCCGGACAAAAAAATATATTTTTTCTAAGTTGTTGTGTTCTGTGGTGGTGTGGGACGGAATCCTCGGTGCGCGAGTAGCCCGACTCGCACTTGACCGGTTTTATTTATAATAGCGTATATTCTGTTGGCAGTCCCTAATAAATACAATCTAAAACCAACCTTAGTGTGAAGAAAGCTAAGACTCTTGTTGACGTTCTCGATCTTGTGGACCCTCATACGACCAGAGTTGGGCCGCGGGAGTCTCTCTCCGCTGATGATCTCCAGGAGCTTGAGGAGTCGTCTCCCGTCCGCCAGGTCTATGAAGAGGTCGTCTACTTCCATACGCGCCTGTGGGAAGAAAGAGGATGGTTTAGTAACATTATTGTAAAGGGGTTCATGAGGCAATTGAGGCATTCGTTGGCGTAGTGGAGGTTAGGCCACAGAATAAATACTGGAACACTTGGACACTTAGCTGTCATTTCATACAAAAGGGAAAAATTTATAAGAAGAGGTAAGCACATGCGATACTGATTGAGTGCGAGCGAGACAGGAATTCGCCATTGCCTACATTTTCCACCTTGCTTCCTGCCAGAGGGGGTAAGGTTAAAATTGGTGGGGAGCCGGGAGTGTCCCTCCTGTATGTAGTACTAGAAACTGTTCATTTTTCATTTCATTTATCAGCCTTAAATAGCATGTATGTACAGAGGTGTGCTGTTAAATTATTTAATTGGGTTCCAATGCAACTTTACCCAGAGGTAGTCGCTGTTGCTTACGTATTAGGTATATTGGAAACGATCACTGAAGCACAGTATAAGAAAGACTAAACCCGAGAAAAGGTCTCTCTGGCTGCGTGTGATTCATCATCATCATCAGCCTATCATCGTCCACTGCTGAACATAGGCCTCTCCCAAGGCGCGCCACAAAACTATGTCCTCAGCCTTCCTTATCCAGTCGCTCCCCGCTACTTTTTTAGGTCGTCTGTCCAGCGGGCAGCAGGGCGTCCTACATTACACCTACCAGTTCGCGGTCTCCACTCTAGAACTCTGACACCCCACCGGTTGTCAGTTCTTCGGCAGACATGACCAGCCCATTGCCACTTCATCTTGCTAATTTTCTGAGCTATGTCAACCACTTTAGTTCTCTGACGTATCACTTCATTTCTGATGTGATCTCTCAGAGAAACACCGAGCATAGCTCTCTCCATAGCTCGCTGAGCGACCTTGAATTGATGAACTAGTCCTATCGTCATGGTCCATGTTTCCGCAGTGATTGGGAGAGCCTAAATAGATAGATATATAAACAATTTATTTGTGCAAAGTAACACAAATAAAAAAGGGGATGACAAGTAAAATTAAAAAAAAGGGAAGAAATAAACGGAAAACAAAATAAAAGGGGTGTAAATAACGAGAAAAGGCCGAAAGAAGAAGTATGTTAGCAGTGTAGTAGCTAAATAGATGTTTAAATATATCATATCTCGTTTCAGATAACTATTTCAATAGTGAATGTTTACTGGTTGTTCATTTATCAGTACACGACGGTTATATTATTAATTAAATATAATTTATCTATTTCACAGAGATAGCTGTTGGATAAATAACTCGGCGCGGCGCGGCGGAGGTTCCGACAATGTTTACTTACTTGATTTAATTGGAATTAGAAGTGTTGTTTTGAATGCGATATTGAATTGTTTGGAATGAATAACCATCACATGCATCGTAATAATCAGACAAGAGGGCCCTAGCATGAAACGTACGACTGCGTTATCTCGCGTCTTTTCTCTTGCTCTGTTATCGCTTTGTGAAAGAGAGATAAGACGCTATTTTGCTATTTCGCCATGCTAGCACCACTGGATGTGATTGGTGCAGAGCCGAGAAGAATGCAAAAATTCATGCTTTTTGACATTGGAAATGTCTTTTCGTTCACTCCAGTATAGGCCTCGATTTCACGAAAAAGTGCGATCCCCT
The DNA here is from genome assembly GCA_922987775.1 of Agonopterix subpropinquella. NCBI lineage: Eukaryota > Metazoa > Arthropoda > Insecta > Lepidoptera > Depressariidae > Agonopterix > Agonopterix subpropinquella. The sequence goes on from OV277717.1 coordinate 13,373,772, forward strand.
TATATCTCGGAGAGTTGTGAAGATATGATATTTAAAAAAACTAAAAAGTTAAAAAATAATATTGCAGCCGATGACTTTTTCGTTCGCATCATAAGAACATTAATTTGTTTTATTGAAGTCGCTGTCAAGCAGGTACGATTCGCGACAGGGCTTGCATTTTTTGGTTTGGCTTGACACCGACTTCTATAAAACAAATTAATGTTCTTATGATGCGAACGAAAAAGTCATAGGCTGCAATATTATTTTTTAACTTTTTAGTTTTTTGAAGGCGGTTTTAATTTTTTTGTTAAAATTTTGTTTATTTCACAATTTTCAGTGGTGAATTCATTAGTTCGATTTAATAGTAGTGCTTTAAATTAACAAACGCACTAGTCGGCACTACGATTTTCGAAGGTTCCCCTCGATATCTCTGGGATCCATCATCAGATCCTGGTTTCCTTATCATGGGACCTCACTTGGGATATCTCCTTTCCAACAAAAAAAGAATCATCGAAATCGGTTCATAAACGACGAAGTTATCCGCGAACACAAAAAAAAAATATATATATATACGGTCGAATTGAGAAACCTCCTCCTTTTTTGAAGTCGGTTAAAAAAGGCTCAAAAGACGCGTATTCACGAGAGCTGTAAGGTGCAAAAATATTTTTATCGAGAAAGAAAAAAGTTATGGCCGAAATAGTGAAAAACAAAAAAAAATCTGAATTTTTGATTTTGGCGCTCGATATTTTGAAAACGAAGAATGATATCATATCAAAAATTTGAGCAAAATTCCTCTGGACAATTTAGTGAGCTACAATTTGAGCCTAAAACAAAGACGATCGGGTTAAGGGTTTGTCCTGTAGCCTAATCTTTTTGAGGCAATATTTTTTCGAATTCCGTAGATTCATTTCCAATGTGCTCGATAGTCTTGTAAGGCACGAAATCTGTGAATTTTTGCATTCTTTCACATTGGTCTAAATCCGAAACTTATGCACAATTATTAGTGTTCAGCGCAATATGTCATCTTCCATTCATCTCTCTTACTTAGCCGTCATTTCAGCACTCACTCCTTCCTAAGCGGATATTTTTCCGTCGATGTCTTTATTTTCTATACGTAGTAATACTCTTATTTGTGGCCTTTCTTAAACATGTCATCCTTCACACAATCCATCCATCTTTCCTTTGGCCTCCATACTTAACACTCGTTTTGTATCATTTTTAGCAAACATATTTTAATTAGCAAAAATAATTGTTAGAATCCTGACTCCCAAGCCTTATTGCCTTAAATTTTTGAATGAAGTTCAGGAGTCAGCCATAAACCCTGCAATGTTTCCGTCACACCATAGGTACTACTTTCAAACTTCCTCTAATATACTCATTTCTAATCCTGTCCATTCAAGTAACACCACACATCCATCTCAACATTCACATCTCATCAACAGGTAACCTATAACAAAAATGATCTCAAATAATAAAAACAAACCGTCCCTTTTAAATTAAAATAAATAAACGATGATTTCATTCATCATTATAGTTAATATAATAAATACAATCTCAGTTCACGACCCGGCCCGCAATGACATCATCTGTTAGACGGGGGCGCCACCGGCGACGATCAAATGGTCATTATAATGATTTAGAAGATATTTACATGGCATTAGGGTCATCCGATAACGACCAGTGGACTTTCGATCATGAGGGTCCATGTCTAGGGTTGCCAGACGATTTGGCAGCAAGGCCGGATATAACCATGTTCTTTTTTTTATTCCTTATGGGTTTGCTCTTGACCTCAATCCAGTCTTCAGGACGAAGATGGGATCGAAGATGTAGCGAGCTGACATGAGTGCGGAATTTGACGAACTTCTCGCACTGCGGACGTCGCTTTTCGGACCTTGAAATCGTCGTTACGTCCCCTCCCTCATGACATGACTCTCGGCAGCGAGTGGAGTCGGTATTCAGTATTACGTACATTAGTTTGAAAAACTCATTAGTAGGTACATGGCACGTACTCCGTGCGGATTCGAACCAGGACCGGTTGATAGACCCTCATGACATGATAGACTCTCCGCGACGCGCCACCGACGCTCTGTGTACAGACCAGTTCTGTGGTAGTACCATATTCTTTCTTATAGTATGACTCCAGTCTAGGTTTGTGTTATTCGATGCTAAAACAACTACACAGCGCTATGGTGTATTAGGCTTAATTCCCACTGGCGCAGTCGAAGCGACGCGACGCGAAATAAATCGCCCCATTGACGCGTGAATGTGCGCATGTCTGCGCGCGGTGACGCGCGAACCCGAGCGACCCTTGAAGGCGAAGACGTTCGCGCGTAGAAGCGCGTCGCTGAGCGTTTTCAAATTTTCGCGACACGAATTCGTACCGTATTAATAGAGAGAAATAGATATGAATTTAGAACGGTTTAAAAACGTGACGCTTCACGCCGCGTCGCGACGCTTCGACTCTGCGCCAGTGGGAATTGAGCCTTAGTTTGTGTTATGTATTTCATCAATAAGACGACGTGGAAATAAAAATATTTATGCTTATTACTCACTATACCAACAGATAGATATATGTAGTAAGTAGACAGGTACATATTTGTATGTGTTTACATAAATATATGACATCAGTATATGATATCATCACACGTTTGTACCTAATATATCTCGTAGTGTATTTTATGTTATCGCTATGTACAAATATTGCTTCACATTTTATAGTTTTATAGCAAACAGGTACTTCAATTTGTAACATATAGTTTCAAATTCAATTGCTACGCAACCTAAAAATTTTCTTATATGTAGGGTTCCTTCCCTACATAATTTTTTTTACTTTCCGTGTATAGATACAAATCAGTAGCAAAAAAATATACATTTTTTGAAGCCATTTTGAAGCACGAAGAATCAGTAAATAGGTACTGTCCTTAGATCATTTTTGGAATTTTTGTCCGTTTGTTTGTACACTCATCATCATCACATAGAAACTAGTGAACCAATCATAATTGGGGTTTTCAAAAGAGCATATATGGCTTAGTTTGGAGTCATCATTGACGGCCCGGTAGCACAGTCGGTAGTGAACCTGCCTGCTGTGCCGAGGGTCGCGGGTTCGAATCCCGTAAGGGACAAATATTTGTATGATGAATATGAATATTTGTACCCGAGTCATGGATGTTTGTATCTATATATGTATTCTATATCGTTGTCTAGTCATCATAATACAAGTCCAGGCTAGATTCTGGTACTTTAAATGTGACTAGATAATTTGTGTGACATTGTCCAAGATATTTATTATTTATTATTTATTATTATTATCATTCACAGCTTGAATCCACCCACTGCTGGGCATAGGCCTCCATTTGCTTATGCCACCCTCCTCTGTCCTTAGCATCACGCATCCGCGTAAGATTTGGTTTTTATTTCATCGCAATCGGTTACGTCTTTATACCTACAACATTGAGTAGCGTAGTTAACTTCAGGGTGAAATTGATATCATTAGCATCCTTTTAAACTAAGAGTCTACCCATCAAACTGAACAACTTCTACTATGGGAGCAAACCGATCGGAGCAAAAGAAAAGTCAGCTGTTCCATACTAAACTGCAGTGCTTACTCTACTCAAAATAATGTATGCAACAGCAGATTTTTTTGTTGCTCCGATCGGTTTGCTCCCATAGTAAAAGTTGTTCAGTTTGATGGGTAGACTCTTAGTTTAAAAGGATGCAAATGATATCAATTTCACCCTTTATACAGAGTGTAACAAAACACGCTTGTAAGGGTGCCTGTCCATTGAAGCTGTGCAAACTGTGCAAGCTGTGTAGCTGTGTTTTTTTTAACCAATCAGGAGCTCGGGCGAGGCGCGGCCGATCTCACCCGAGCTCCTGATTGGTTAAAAAAACACAGCTACACAGCTCGCACAGCTTCAATGGACAGGCAGCCTTATACTTAAATGGGTGCTTCATACCATGAAACTGAACAACATTCACTATAGAGACAACTTCGAATTCTCGAAAAAAAATCAGCTGTCCCATACAAAACTGCAGTACCGACTCGATTAAAATGTATGGGACAGCTGATTTTTCTTTCGCGATTTCGAAGTTGGCTCCATAGTGAAAGTTGTTTCTTTTTTTTTTTGTCTCACAAATTATCTAGTCACATTTAAAGTACCAGAATCTAGCCTGGACTTGTATTACGATGACTAGACAACGATATAGAATACATAATATAGATACAAACATCCATGACTCGGGTATTCAAATATTCATATTCATCATACAAATATTTGTCCCTTACGGGATTCGAACCCGCGACCCTCGGCACAGCAGGCAGGTTCACTACCGACTGTGCTACCGGGCTGTATTGTCACTGCACAATTGAAAGTCCAACAATGCATTTCGTTTTTCCCGTGAAACAATGCACGGTCGATTAAATATTTTATTAGTTAACACGGAACGAATAAATGAATTGCGTGCTTTGTTCACGAAATGCGGCGAGAGCAAGCATTAGGCGACTATTTATTTAAATATCGACCTTGAAAATTTGTGAATATTGTGAGGAAGGTTATATAGGTTAGCGTCGGTTGCGGACAGGTATGGATACTCAAACAGGGGGTCTGGGTTCGAATCCGCACGGTCGACTTGCCATATACCAAATTTCTAACGTATGTACTTAATACCGACTGCTCTCAAACGGTGAAGGAAAACATCGTGAGGAAACCTGCATACGCTGAAGAAGAAATTCTGATGCGTATGTGAAGTCTACCAATCTGCATTGAACTTTTGTGTGAAAAGTCGTTTTTTTTTTACGAATTTCCTATATAACCCAGTAAAATTAAGCTGAAATATACCAATCAGGAGAAGTAATTTCCGGAGTTTTCAAACTTTTTTAAACGTTCCTTTGGTACGTAATATTGAAGAAAAAAAAAGTCCTGGTGAGGGGGGGGGGGGGGGGGGGTGTCCTGGTGCCCTGGTGATAAAAATAATATTTCGAATTCCTCAGAAGGTCGACTCCTGACGGATGAGGTCAACGGCCCGCGGAAACTATGACAGATAGGGATATGGACCTCAAACAAATGTCATAGAGGACCCTGGTCAGATTTGGTTGGCGGTGAAAAAAATCCAAAATTGCGATATCCAAGCTGGCTGCCATGGAAATTTCAAACGCCAATGCAGCTTTTAAGTGTTCCCCGAAACGACTGAAAATTTGTATCTGGGGGTTTTCGGGGTTGTTGACTAAGAATATGAAATCATTTTGTTTTTATCTTCAACTTTCATGAGGGTCGCCATACAAATTTCATAATTTTTGAAATGCTGTTACTTTCTCGGCTCCGTATCCCTCAAAGGTTAAGTCCTATGACAAAAATGCATACTATTTATTTTGTAGGGAATTTTGTCAGATTTAATTTGTCTATACACAACATTTCGATATAACTTGTAGATTTCGAAAAATAAGCGAAAAACTGAAAAAAGTCACCTTTAAAGCCCTTCCTCGAGCTCACCCCCCCATCACCAGGACTTTTTTTTTCTTCAATATTACGTACCAAAGAAACGATTAAAAAAAGTTCCAAAACTCCGGAAATTATTTCTTCTGATTTATCTAATTTTACTGGGTTAATAGGTTTCTTAGGGAAAGTTGTTCAGTATCATCGGTATAATCACCCCTTAAAGTAATGCAACTGTTCACCCTAACACCCTGTCTTAGACAATTTAATAGTAAGGACTGGCCTTGCGGTAGCATTTCCCCTCTGCCACGGTATGAGACTAATTGATCCTGTGCATTTACACTAAATTTTATACCTTATCACTAAACGAGACAGCCTATAATTGCGAAACAATAATTTTGAACTTAGAACGTTTGGGGTTCACACGAGACTACTTTTCATGATTTTTAACATTCAAAATTAGAATCTATACTTATGGGGAATAAAATGAAAAGTTGCGGATTTCATGTTACCTCGCCCCCCGCAAAAAGTGGCAGAAAATTTTGATAGGAGAATGACACACGTTACGCGTCCATACTATTAAATTGTCTAAGCACCCTGTATAAAAGATTCAGAAAGGCGCTTGGTGCGGATATGTGGGATGTCAACCAAGAAGTGTGATGTGCGTGTGTGTGTGTGTGTGTGATGTGTTTCTTGAAGTCCGATAGTGGAAAGGGGAAGGTGGGATGACCTCATGTAGCTCATGGGCATAATCACCGAAGTAGAATCTGTATTACACGGTGTAAAACACGGTGGTCTCTGCCCACCTCCCACATACACAGTGACTAAGCGTGTAAAAGTCGGCGAAACACCTGTTCTGTGTCGGATTGCAATCTGAGAGAAAGTTAACTCAATATATGCACTCTTTAGCTATACGGGTTTCCAATTACCATTTGTAAATACGGATACATATGTGAGGTATTTGATTTCTTTATATTCCAAGATCCCACTGCAAGTTTTGTACAGTATTTGTTTAGGGATTATACAGGGTGAAATTGATATCATTGCATCCTTTTAATTTAAACTAAGAGTCTACCCATCAAACTGAACAACTTTTACTATGGGAGCAAACCAATCGGAGAAAAAAAATCATTGAATACATTTATGTCGCGTAGGCATTGCAATTTAGTATGAAACAGCTGATTTTTTTCATGCTCCGATCGGTTTGCTCCCATAGTGAAAGTTGTTCAGTTTGACTAGGTTGGTAAACTCTTAGTTTAAAAGGATGCTAATGATATCAATTTCACCCTGTATAGTTACATATTCTAGTGGAAAGGTTTCAGAGTCCTAAAAATTGGATTGCAAAATCAAATCCCAACCATCTCGGAGTGCAAAAATTGTGTTCCTGTTGATTTTACAATAATACCACACCAAAACAAGACACCCAAAATAAGATGCCATCAATTATGATGGCATCTTGGCATCTTTAAAAACGCTTTAAATAAGATGGCGTACATTAGTACGCCATCATATTTAAAGCGTTTTTGGGCGTGTAACGTCACTTTGACAGCACTAAAGTCAGATGTTGGTTTTCTGTCTCTTTTCTTAATCTTATTTTAGAAAGTGACAGGAATACATTTAGTTAAGTTAAGTCGTGACACAGTCCGAATCGGTACCATTGCATACAAAATTGAAGTTAAACGTTCAGCTACACCAAAAAATAAGATTGGCTGCATTATTATGGTCTCAACGTAGGGTTGTCGTGTCGCATTATTATTTTCCTTCGTACAAATGGGGAAGATTTACTCGACTATTGGACTAATTTTGATGATTCTTTCATATGTGAAAACTCTTTTTTTCTGGGAAGGTTTTATTACATAATAAAATAGTACAAGTACAACGGGAATAAAATTTCTGCAACCGACTTAAGGCAACGTGAAGGCAGGGCTAAGCTCCGATAAAGGGGGTGAGGTGCGGGGTCTGAGGGGAGATCGCGAGCAATTCGTTCGAATTTTGAATTTAAATATTAGAGTGTTCAATAATTCTTCAAGATGCCACAGTATACCAACATGTCATATAATTGATACCAGTTGAACAACACCAATAACAAAGTTAAAGTTATTTATAGGTATTATTGTAGGCTATTGGCATAAGTAATTCTTTGATGAAGATCTGATGAATGGCTTTGGAAACAAGTAAATGGAACTCCTCAACAGTTGAAAACAAATCATTGGCAATTGAATAAGTTGTTTGAAATCATCAATTATATGCTATAAGTGTGCCTTGCTAAAACTACACGCTTCAAAAGATGGTTAATAGTTGGGGTTAGGTGACAATTCGCCAGCAAAAAATAAAAAACAAAAAAAATATATTTATTAAATAATAAAGTCCCAACGAACTCCTAGGAAGATTCGCTACGAGCTCCTTGCCACCTTGCTAGCGACCGGAATCGAACTCGCGCCAACCGCACCAAACCGCCGCTCTGCTCTGGAGGCGAGTACCGAGACCACTCGACCAACTGGTGCTGCGCTGGACTCGGCAAAAAAAGGCATGCCTTGCCACAACTACGCTTTACAGACGCTTAGGATGAGTCATACTGACTCTAAAGTGGACACTTTCCTTCAATCTGACATCGGATTCGTGTTCAGGGTCCACGCGGACCCTCAGATATTGATTTTGGAAGCAATCGGTTGAGAAACACAAATTGAAAATACCAGTGAGCAGTTTTTGTAACAGTTATTCAGCTCCATCATTAAATAGGTACTTGTTACAAAACTGTAAAGAAAAGCACTCATCGAGATGATTTTAACGAGCTGAAATTCGATGAGTATACTATTAGCCATCCAAGAGTTCCACTAGCCACCTTCCAGCTCCATCACCAGATCAGCTGGATAATACCATATTATTGTATTGTCATCAGAATCACATGCACCTGCAGAGTCTTTAATGGATATAACGCACCCCCGAACGAATAAAGGTGTAAAGTGCCATAACACCCTTTTCACTTTTATTCCATGTTTGGAATCTACAGCCTTCAATAATACACGTCCTAAATTTTTACTACGCAGCTATGGTGCATTCATAAAATTATACGGGAAGACATCTTTTTTTTTTATTAACTATGGGTTTGCTCTTGACCTCAATCCAGTCCTCAGGACGAAGATGGGGTCGTAGATGTAGCGAGCTTACCCAGAAGATGCCTATTCACTCGTACTTTAAAGGAATTCGGGTTGTAAGTACTCGGAAATACTGACGCAGGTAAGGCATTCCACTCCTTGGCTGTGCGCATTATAAAAGATTCAGAAAGGCGCTTGGTTGGATATGTGGGATGTCAAACAAGAAGGGGTGATATCCCGCGGTGCGTCTGGAAGTCCGATAGTAGAAAGGGGAAGGTGGGATGAGCTCATGCAGCTCAAGGGCACACTCACCGAAGTACAATCTGTAGAAGACCGACAAGCAGGCCACTCTGCGGCGGTGGGCTAGGCTATGAAGCTTGGCCTCCACCAGCTTACTATCGCCAATGAGCCTCCTGGCTCTGCGTTCAACCGAGTCGAGTGCGGCAAGTTGATACTTGGCTGAGCCATCCCACAGGTGGCAGCAGTACTCCATACATGATCGGACCTGAGCTTTATACAATACTAAGAGCTGTCCAGGAGTGAAGTACCGCTTCACCTTGTTTAAGATGCCCAGCTTTTTGGCCGCAGTTTGAGCCTTAGACTCGATGTCAGCGCCGAAGTTGAGTTTCGTGGTCAAGCTTATACCCAGAAGCCCAAGACTGTCGGAAACAGGGACAGATGTATCCCGGAAAGTAGGAGTCAGATTAAACGGACTCCTTTTTGCGGTGAACAGACAAGCCTGTGTTTTGGTGGCGTTGAAGTTGACTAAATTATTGTCACCCCACTGGGAGACAAGACTTAAAGTCAAGTTTGTCCGCTCAACCATGGCCTCCCTCTGCGAGCGTATTTTATCCCCGCTGGCCCCTGCGCCAGATACATATCTCTCCATGACAGTACTGTCATCTGCATACCCAACAATACCTGACACAAGGAGGTCATTGATGTGCAGCAGGAAAAGTGTCGCGGAGAGAACAGACCCTTGAGGAACTCCAGCATCAATTGCCATAAGGTCAGAAGAGCAGCTGTCAATGACAACTCTAATCGACCGTTCTCTCAAGAAATCAGATATCCAGCTGCAAAGATCAGCGGGGATGCCATAAGCGGGAAGCTTGTTCAGCAAACTAGCGTGCCATATCCTGTCAAAGGCCTTCGAGATGTCAAGTGATACAGCCAGTGCTTCACCGTGCTTCTCGATGGCCTCGCCCCAGCAGTGCGTGACATACACAAGAAGATCCCCAGTCGATCGCCCCCGGCGGAAGCCATATTGGCGATCACTGAGTAGATCATTGTCTTCTAGGTATGACAGCAACTTACTGTTAAGTACTCTTTCCATGACTTTACAGAGAATGGAAGTAATGGCGATAGGGCGGTAGTTACAGATATGAGTTTACTATGTAATTTATTTGGCCGCAAAACACGACAGATATGGATTTTCATACAACATTGCCGGCCGCTGCACGCATGTATTTGGCCAGTCAGTACAGCAATTTCGATTTATCTCGAAGAAGGTTGTCAAAATAATGCTCACATTTCCAAGCATGTTTGAGAAAAATTTATATTTACGTGAGCGCCTTCTAGGGTCAAAAAACGCAGTCACCTTTTCAGTCTAATCACCGGCTATTGAAGCATCAAAACTAATGCAGGGTGCTTTGAAAGGCGGGAGTAGCACTCGCACGAGCGATCAGTGCCGGTTGCGTTCGCTAAAATTAATTTGCGCGGTCATCAGAATTTTTCAAATGTTACTCGCACGATCGATACGTCTCGGGTGTAAAGGGATAGTGCGCGGCTGCCGCGCGAGATAATGCTCGATGGTTTGCCACGCAAAGTCGGTACGCACCTGTAAATCAACAATCTTGATTGTTTTGCCATTTGTGGCACCGCCCAAAATTGTTCGCTTTTTTTAACCGACGAAAACAAAACAAAAAACGGTGGAGGTTTTCAAGTCGACGCGTATACAAGGTGTAACAAAACACCCTAGTAATACTTAACTGGGTGCTTCAGACCATCAAACTGAACAACTTTCACTATGGGGGCAACATCGAGAAAAAATTAAAAAAATCTGTTATCCCATACAAAAGTGCAGCACCGACTCGACTAAAATGTATGGGACAGCAGATTTTTTTTTTCTTGATGTTGGCTCCATAGTGAAAGTTGTTCAGTTTGATGGTCTGAAGCACCCCCTTAAGTATTACTAGGGTGTTTTGTTACACCCTGTATATATATATATTTTTTTTATGTATGTACGCATAACTTTTTACGGAGTAATCTTATTTTGATATTTTTTTTTGTTTAGTAGGTCATACTTCAGAGGTGGTTCCATTTTAATTTGGTGAAGATCTGGTAAAGGGTTTCGGAGATAGACAATAGAACTCCTCAAAGATCTATAGCCTATCATCGACGATTGAAATAAATGATTCGTGTTCAAGTTTTCTTTTAGGTCATACTTCAAAAGTGGTCCCATTTTAATTTGATGAAGATTTGGTAAAGGGCTTCGGAGATAGACAATAGACTCCTCAAAGCATAAGCATATCATCGACGATTGAAATAAAAGATTCGTGTTCATGTTCCCTTTACATGTCCAACGGATATGTTAACCCAATATAACACCAACGCTGAAAATTTTTTTAAAATTTTTTTTTAACAAAGTATGAATACCGACTTCAAAACTCAAAAAGTAAAAAATAATAAATATTACAGCCGATGAATTTTACGTTAGCATCTATTAAGAATATCATTTTGTTTTATTGTAGTCGGTGTCAAGCCTAGCCAAAAAATTATTGCAAGCTCAGTCTCGAATCGTACAAGCTTGACAGCGACTTCGATAAAACAAAATGATATTCTTATAGATGCTAACGTAAAATTCATCGGCTGCAATATTTATTATTTTTAGGTACTTTTTGAAATTTGAAGTCGGTTTTAATTTTTTGTAAAAAAATTTTTATTCAGTACAAAATCTGTTGGTATATTTTAAATAAAATAGTCTAAATTGTAAACATTAAAGCAATTTTTATTACAGTATTTTTTTTTAATTGTAGTGTACTTTCTTTGTACAGTGGGAAATAAAAGTATAAAATGAGAAAATACCTAAGCTAAACTCGCAAGACCCTTTTCAGAAAATGTAAGTATCCGCTCTTGGATTCAAGGAACCCTACTGTTTTCCACGAAACCCTAAGATACACTTTGGGAACCGCTTCCCTCTTAGGATGCCTCGCTATGCGCTACAAAAACAACTTTACCTACATCAGTTTAGCAATTCGTAGCACCACGAGTCATTTTGGTGTTGTCCTACTGAAAGCTATATTCGTGAACTGTGGCACTATGATGGAACTGTCATTTTGCCTACATAATTTACAATTCAAAAAAAAATTTACAAATTAGTTATATCTACAATAATCACAGCTATTATTTACAATTTGAGCAATATTAGAAATATTTATATAGATATTAATACAGAAAAAAGCCGGAAATGTTGTAAAATAAGACGTGAAATTTGAAGAAAAGTTTGACATAGGTCTTACCTCTACAAGCGCTGCCGCGCTTCTAAAATGGCGTATCGCATCGGCAAAATGGCGAGACGCTCGAAATTTCGTAGATATTTTGGAATTGTGTTGAAGTATATAAAGTAAAGTAAACGAAATATACCTAGCTGCCAAGCTTATGTTATGGCCAAGATAATAGTATATTTTATTTGCGTAAATACAGTTTCTTCTAGATATAAAATGATATTAAAAGTAAGAAAGAGGGGTAACTTCGGGATGTTTTTCTATCTAGCCAAATTGTTCCAATCGTGTACTGAATAACCTTCCTGCCTAGGAAATATCCCCAACTATAATATATATTTCATTCAAATCAAAATTATTACATTTTGAATGGAAAAAACGTAATCGAAAAAGCGATTTTTTACGAGTTTATAAACTCATTACGCCTTAATATAAAAGGGTTCACTTCACAGTGGCAGCTCTATTTACGGATTCTTAAAGTACGATATTTCCACTGTATCATTGACTAAACAAACACTGTAAAAAACTTGCTGTGGGATCCTAGTCTATTATGTTATAAGTTTAGCATACGACATCGCTCGCGCAGAATCTGTTTCGGTTTCCGTACAAACAGCCCCACCTCAATGTGTGGATGTCAAACGTTTTTAGACCCTAAACCCCTAAATCATGCCCTGGATCCCTGAAAACGGTCGTCGGCGTCCAGGTCGACCCAGGAAGAGGTGGCGGGATGACCTGGATAAATTTGACGACCAGTGGCCAGAGGTTGCCCAAAACAGGAACGAGTGGAAGAGCAAGGGAGAGGCCTTTGCCCAGCAGTGGGATGAAGTAGGTTAATAAAAAAAAAAAACCCTAAGACCACGGGATCTACCGAAGAGACCTATGCAACTGAAACCAAAGTGGAGTAAAACATAAATGGAGTCATAAACATAAGAAATAAATCGTAAATTCCTACGATCCGATTATGACAGCACATTTTAATTTCAGAATGCTGCGTCAGCTCTGCATCATCGTGTAATATTTCTCGATTATTCTTAGAAAACGTTTCTAAAATGACGATGTTTATCGATGAATCACATCACTAGTAATATTTCTAGTATGACCAATGAATTTACTATACTAGCTAAAAACCAGTGTTTCGCAGGGATCACACATTTCAACATTTCCAAATGCCCCGTTCTTACACCCTTAGGAGTTGTATTTCGGAAAAACCATTCATAATAAGCATTTTATTATTAGCTTTCTTTGTGTTTTCAGGTCATTCAGAACGTATATCATCTCATCTTCCTTCCCACAAAATGTCTTACCTTACACTTACAAAGATCTCCCACACTTAACGCATTTAAACAATAACAATACCAACTATTCCATCATTCATTCTACACACCTCTGATACGGTAGTATCTGAACCTCAAAAATCTTTCGTCATATTCACTAATTTCGAATAAACTTTCACATACAAAAAAACAATTTGCTTCACACTTAACCGATTTAAAATACAAAATACAAATACAAATACAAATATCTTTATTAACAAAATAGAAATTCAGTACACATGATACAATGGACCCCGCATGCGGCAAGCCAGAATCTCGGGAATCCTCTACGATTTATCAGGAATAATTACAAATTTTAGGACAGAGTGAGCGAAGTTAATAATTATGAGATTGAACTAAACAAACCTTCTGAAGAAAAAAAAAACAATTCATTTCGTGATATTTTTTTGAACTGTTCAATCTTGAGGGTTTTGCTGCCTCCCTACTCAAACATCGAAGCATCTTCCCTCCCACTTACAAATACCTTCCCTAACACTTAACCCATTTAATAAGTAACCAAACAAAACAAACCTTCTGAAGGAACGAGTTGACCCATTTTGTGAAGGTTTTCTTCTGGATGTGAAGCCGTTCCTCCTGGAGGTCCATGATGCGGCCCTACTCAAACTACAAAGCATCTTCCCTCACACTTACAAATACCTCCCCTAACACTTAACCCGTTTAATAAGTAACTAAACAAAACAAACCTTCTGAAGGAACTAGTTGACCCATTTTGTGAAAGTTTTCTTCTGGATGTAAAGGCGTTTCTCCTGGAGGGCCTTGATGCGGCTCTACTCAAACTTCGAATCATCTTCCCTCCCACTTATAAAAACCTTCCCTCACACTTAAAGATATCTTCCCTAACACTTAACCCATTTAATAAGTAATCAAACAAAACAAACCTTCTGAAGGAACGAGTTGACCCATTTCGTGAAGGTTTTCTTCTGTATGTGAAGGCGTTCCTCCTGGAGGGCCTTGATGCGGCCCTGCTCGAACTTGAGGGCGTCCTCCCTCTGCGTCATGTTGGTACGCTGCTGGATTGCGTTCGCGTAGCCTCCCGGCTCATACTGCGGCCCTGGTGACAATGCAATTAAGAGTTTAACATCATTTAAGTTGTACATTATAGGCTCCTTCTTAATATGCTGACACTTTGATCAGACCGTCAAACTGAACAACGTTCTCTATGGCACCAACATCGAAATCACGAAAAAATATCAGCTGTCCCATACAAAACTGCAAACCAACTCGAGCCAAATGTATGGGACTGGGATTTTTTTTCGCGATTTCGATATTGGTCCAATAGAGAAAGTTGTTCAGTTTGACGGTCTGATCATCCCCTTAAACAATTTTCAGCATATTAAGAAGGATATGTATGTATAAGTTCTAACAAACTTTGCCAAAACTATTTTAAGGGGATGATCAGACCATCAAATTGAACAACTTTCTCTATATATCCAATATAAAAATCGCGAAAAAGAAATCAGCTGTCCCATACAAAACTGCAAACATAAGTCGACTGAAATGTATGGGACAGCTGATATTTTTTTCGGGTCCGATACAGAAAGTTGTTCAGTTTGATGGTCTGCGATCATCCCCTTAAAATAGTTTCAGTTAATTTTGCTACATTGGGTACACCTTATGCCCGCATTTCACTCTCGCCGAGAATTCTCGCCGAGAAACCTCGGCGAGAACTTTCAAGGAAAATTACTATGGCTTTTGTTGCCACGAGAACAATGAAGGGCATCCACATTCTCGTTCTCGGCCTGTCTCGCCCGTTCTCGGCGAGAATGAAGAGCCGGTGTTATAGTTTCAACGGGTTTCAATTTCAACCTATTTTTTCAAAGCCTAAAAATGGGGTTAACCCGTAAAATAAGCAATCTGTAGTTCAAGTCGTGATCTCAACGCGTGTCAATGTCAAAGTGACAATGCGACATCAATTCGGCACGCGCCATGTTCAATCTGTGGGTTCAATGACTCTCAAACTAGCTCTCAAATGAATTGAATTGCCCTGATTCAAGGTCACAGAATGCTATCAAAGACCGATGTATTGCGCTGGCGAGAGAGCTGGCAGTTTTGTGAAGGCGACCAATTTTCTTGACTTTTCCAGCAAGTTATACAGTGTTAGGTTAGAGTTAAACTGTTACACTAGGGATGATTGTACCCATGATACTGATCAACTTTCCCTATTGCACTTTCCATCTAAACTATTATAAAACTGTAACAGAAGTGTGTCTGTACATTGAAGATATTTACAAAAAAAAGATTACGATATGGTTTTTAGGCTTCCCTGATTCCAAATCACTAATTTTTGGACTTTTTGTCTGTCTGTTTGTTTGTTTGTTTGTTTGTTTGTTTGTTTGTTTGGGTGTTTGTTTGTTCGAGTATCACGCAAAAACTACTGAACCGATTTTGATGAAACTTTTTTTGTTTGATAGCTTATCATCTGACTTAAAATCTGGTATATAATTTATGCGGACGAAGTCGCGGGTAAAAGCTCGTACTAAATACAATCAGCTGATCGAACTTTTGTATGAAAAGTCGACTTTTCTTTTGATACGATAAGATAAATGCTTATTATAACTTTTGCTTAAAACTAGTGTGTGTGTGTGTGTGTGTGTGTGTGTTGTGTGTGTGTGTGTGTGTGTGTGTGTTTGTGTGTGTGTGGGGGGGGGGGGTGGGGGCTTGGGTAGGTGTGTGTCTGTTTGCCTTGCATATTATCTTCTTTGTGATACGAAACGAAAATGCCGAAGACTGTGAGTTGATCGGTCTGGATACGAGAGTATTAAAACAAAAACAGCAATTTTAGAACTTTTAGTTCGAACTCAAATCTAAGAACCAGGATGGATAATTATCCGATAATTATCATGATAATTATCAAGATAATTATCAAGATAATTATCAAATAAAATAATTATCTTGATAATGGCCTCGATTCGGAGTGTACCACGACTAAACTAAACTAAATGTATTCCTGTCACTTTCTAAAATAAGATTAAGAAAAGAGACAGAAAACCAACAGCTGACTTTAGTGCAAGTGACGTTAAACGCCCAAAAACGACTTAAATAAGATGGCGTACATTATGATGGCATCTTATTTTGCGCATTTAACGTCACTTTGACAGCACTAAAGTCAGCTGTTGGTTTTCTGTCTCTTTTCTTAATCTTATTTTAGAAAGTGACAGGAATACATTTAGTTTAGTTTAGTCGTGGTACACTCCGAATCGAGGCCAATTTCGAACCCTGATACCAATGTTTCGTTGCGTCTTTCCGTTTTATACAAGCCAGTACGCACGAAGAAAAAACAGAAAAGTGAAAACATTTTTCTGCGTGAAACGCTCGGCCACTTCATATGCAGCTCGGAATTATAAAATAGAGTTTCTTCAAAGGTATTTTGAACTGATATAGCAATCATATCGTATTCTATCCGCTGACAAGGCTAAGGAAAGTTGACACACTGCCAAAATGCAAACCGATAAGAATATTAAGATAAGAGAGTAAAAATTTTGTGTATTATGCATAGGTATCACGACCACAATCCCTTTCAAGGTGATTAAAATATTGTAATGGAATACAACGGCGTGTATTCCAGTCTCTGATTACAGTTCAATCACATACTAGAGGCTTTAAGGACCTTTACCGCAGAAAAGACAGAAAAAGGGTCCAGATTCGGCATCTAGATCAATGACATGATAAGGAATAATGGGTATATATTTAAAAGCGTTTGAACGCCCAATGCATCTGGCCGAATATTCTCATCTTGTATTAGCAGATGGATCTCCGATCAAAAAGTGCTGACTTGTATAAGAGGGGATCTCTACTTATCGAGACGCCCTTACCACACTGTTTTATGATATGTTAAGAGGGCTATCGCAGTTCAGTGGCGCCCTCATCACACATTAAAAAAGATTTCTCAATAAAGAAAGCCTAAATTAAAAAAGTAATCAACACGAACACTACTAAAGCCTTCAAGCTACTTTCATAGAATACTTTTATAGGTTTTTTAAAGGTCTAAACATACAAATTTAGAAAAAATAAAAAAAAACGGCCGCTCTTGTTTTTATTCGCAATTGTCTAAAAGTGGAATGTTTAGAACCTATAAAAGTATTGTATAACAATGGCTTTTAGTAGTGTTCGTGTTGATTACTTTTTTAATTTAGGCTTTCTTTATTGAGAAATCTTTTTTAATGTGATGAGGGCGCCACTGGAATGCGAGAGAAGTAAGACATATTACCGTATTTCCTGGTGGGCTGGTAGTCCTCGTAGGAATAGAAGCTGACGTTACTCAGCTGCCTATTCATCTCGACACATCTCTCGCTCTCTCGCTCCTACACTATCGCCGTCTCACTCTAAACTAAACACCGATTACCGTCCGATTACTATAGAAGCACATTCATTCACTTTTGATTTGTCGTATTTGTTTGTTTTGCTAAAAAAAACGTTTTTTATTTATGTGGATTTTTCGATTGTTCTGACGTATAAAATAAAAGTTATGGTGTAATTCAAAATTAATTGTTAAATTCGTCCACTGTTGGACATAGGCCTCCCCAAAGGATCGCCATTACGACGGGTCCTGCGCTGCCCTCATCCAACGTGTTCCCGCCGCCTTCACCAGGTCGTCGGTCCACCTTAGGGCCTAACCATTCTTCGCTTTTCGGTAAATTGTAGGTATTTAATTAAAAATGCTAATCATATAATCAGTTAGAGTCAGAAGCGTAACGAGTATAATTTTACGTTACAATAATTACCTACGCATTCGTTGACCTGCGTGTAATGGAACGCGATATAGTAATAGTTCACCCGCGCATGCCACCGCGCATGCGTGCCTTGCCTTCATTCATAGAGTAGCTAAGATAATTTCACATACAATTACAAAAAAATTAAAACCGACTTCAGAAGTAAAAAAGTACAAAATAATATTTCAGCCTATGAATTTTACGTTCGAATCTATAAGAAAATTAATTTGTTTTGTCGAAGTCGCTGTCAAGCCGGTAGGTACGATTAGCTGGGATTGCAGTAATTTTTTGGCTTGGCTTGACACCGACTCCAACAAAACAAATTAATTTTCTTATAGATTCGAACGTAAAATTCATAGGCTGAAATATTATTTTGTACTTTTTTACTTCTGAAGTCGGTTTTTATTTTTTTGTAAAAAGTTTTTTTATTTCATAATTTTTAGTGATTAAATATGTTATTTCGACTCAGATATCAGTTATACACGCAAAGGGTACATTGAAAAGAAGCAAATGGTTCAATCGCTGACGATTTGCTGTCAACTTTTGAGGAGTTATATCATGAAGCTCCGAAGCGCGTCATCAGATCATCACAATATTAAAATGGGACCACCTCGGGAGTATATCCTTTCAAACAAAAAAAGAATTTTTAAAATTGGTTCACAATTGACGAAAATATCGGTGAACATACATTAAAAAAAATACGTACAGCCGAACATAGAACCTCCTCCTTTTTTTTTAAGTCGGTTAAAAAGACATCATCGGATTTGATCCAAAATGTTAAAATGTCCGCCAAACAAATTAATGCGATATTATGTTAGGACTTGTCCGTCCTAAACATTGATTATTATAGCACCCACTTTGAGTTTATAGGTATACATAACTGTTATAACGACACATACCTACCTACATACATAAACTCACGACAATAATCCCTTTATTGGTGGTCAGAAGCCTTGCTACATCTACCGACAAAATTTTTAAGCATGCAGTTGTAGCAAGGATCACCTTTAGCAAAATTCAAAAATTCAAAATTCAAATTTTTTTATTCAAAATAATATCATATAGATAGCTTTTTGACGTCATTTTTTGACTCTACTACCGCGTCGGAAGGTGTTCCGTTGAGAGAAGATGCGGCCAGAAAATCTACAACACACATCTTTTAAACAAAACAAAATGTACAAGTATAATTAAAATACAACATTGCATTAAATAGTGTAAAATTGTCAAGACCAGACATTTAGATTAAAGGTTTCACGATTATGACTTGTCAGATGGCGACAGGCTAGCCTATCCCCACAAAAACACTGCACAAGAAACCCATCCCTTAGTCGCCTCGTACGAAACCCACGGAAAGAAATGGGGTGGTCCATTCAAAGCCAGAACCAGACGGCAATATTATAACGACAAACCAGAAAATGCGCGTAGTTTCCATAGAGTTCTATGTTCCATGATGTAATAGTAATACTATGGCCATAGTTCATCGCTCGCACATGCGCCCGCGCCGGTCAGGTGCCGTGAACGTATGAATGCGTTATTAATTAACTATACTTACTGTTTTACGTTCACATCAATTTAATATTACGGTAAATCAATGCCGGTTGGTTCAATGTATAGAATTGTCCATAGCAATACATAATTGCATACTTTTTTGCATAGATATTCAGTGCCCGAACTCTCTTTGGGACCCTAAGTAAAAGGGACAGGACCTCTAAAATTCGTCGTGTGTGCCTAAAACTGAATTTTCAACTAAAATAAAAAAAAATTATAATAAATTAATATCACATAGATAGCTTTCTGAAATCATTTTTTGACTCTACCACCGCGTCGAAAGGTGTTATATTGTAGAAAAGATGCGACCAGAAACTGTACAAAACATCTTTTAAACAAAACAAAATATACAATGATTGTAATAAGAGATCGATGTAAATTGAAAGAAGATGTTGTGACAAGAATAGAGAAAGGTATGCTTCGTTGGTTTGGTCATGTGGAGAGGATGAGTGACACTAGATGTAGGAAAAAGATATATGTTGCTAATGTGAGAGCAAGTGTCTGCAGAGGGCGCCCTCGTAGGACGTATGCTGATCAAATCAGTTGCGTCCTACAAAAAGGGGAGGTACTCAAAACCGACGGGCATGTATGAAGAGATGTATGGATGTGCATGAGGCAAAAGAGGTATGTAAGGATCGTAGTAAGTGGCGCGCCCTGGTCTCTGCCTACCCCACTGGGAAAGAGGCGTGACGTTATAGATAGATAGATAGACAATGATTACATAGTGGAACATGGTCCGGACATTTTGGTCATTCATATAATCATGGAGTTTATAGTAACAACTTAAACTTTTTGTCTTTTTTATATGTTTTTGATTTCAAAAGTTACTCCGATATCATCCGATATAAACCAAGAATCCGTGACAATCCGTGCAAATAATAAATATTCTATTGTGTCTGAAATGTCAACATAATAGCCCAGTCATTTTACGGACTTTTGTTAGGAGAGGTGGGAAGTAATTACTAATTGGACTTTTAATCTGCAACCGGTACTATTTAGTGACGAAAAGACTATCTGAAAACAAATTGAAAAAAAAATCGCTACGCAAAATAGAAATCAAAATTGTGAGTCCCTGAAGGCTTTTAAATTAATAATATTAATACCATCTACTACTACTCATTTGAATAAGATTTTACAAATTAAATTATTTTTAGCAATAAAATAGGCATTGAAATTTAAAAAAGAGGTTTTTATTAGAAAACACGAATGTATTTTTCAAAACCTTCTAAGGTGACAAAAACATTTACACCATGTTTGAAGTATGTATAATGATAATGCCTTAAATATGTGCAAAAAAATTACCATCACGTTTTTTCATAACGAGATAATACCAAAATTTTAAATTTGGAACTGTTGCTGACGAGATTGTTTTTTAATTTTAGTACATTTCTAAGCTCAAATTGGCTCTTAAATACTGTACCGAAAAAAAAACCAATTAGTAATTAGTCCCGGCTCAAACCGTAAAATGACTGGGCTAATAAAACGTCCTAACATTCGAAGCATCGTTCAAAACTTGCTTGTCATAATTTGTACGGAAATAACATGGAAATTGCCACCGAAATACATCGGTCTAATGTTTCCCGTCCTTTTAACATGTCACCTACCAATTCACACCTTTACAAGACGCAAAAAAAACATACTCAGATGTAGACTTTGATACTTATTAGCACAAAGCATGTTATTGAATGCAATCGATAGCGATTGCGATTGGAGTTTATTTATACATTAGTTTTTCCTTTGCTTTCATTTGCAATTTTGTCAAATGCATTCAATTTAATAGCTTCTGCTAATCAATAACACGGTCTAAAATTGTAGTACATGTTTATTGCATCTTGTAAATGTGTGAATTTCTTTGTAAGCAGTAAAAAGAAAGAAATTCACACATTTACAAGATGCAATAAACATGTACTACAATTTTAGACCGTGTTATTGATTAGCATAAGCTATTAAATTGAATGCATTTGGCAAAATTGCAAATGAAAGCAAAGGAAAAACTAATGTAAATATAAAAATAAACTCCTAGCGTCATACACAAATGTGCATAAATTGACAACATTTTATTTTAAGAAAGGTACCAAAATTTGAAAAACATTTGGAGATTATGTGATTCAAAGCTTATATCAAAATTATCAGATTTTTCCATCCATTATTTCTCGAGTTATTTGAAAAATACTGAAAAATAAAATAGATGTTTTTTTTTTTAATTCTGTTTTTTATTTCATTTTAATTGGAGCTCTTAACCCTGAGGTTGGATGAGATTTTATTCCTTTGCCTGTTTGGCTTTTCTATTGTATTTGACAGTTTTTATTTTTAATTTTATTGCGGCCAAGATATTATAGCCATAAATTTAATTAAAAATAGAAATATCGGTCAAAAATTAAATCGGAATAATACGTATCTCTTATTTTTTAACCTATTTTTATATTTTTCATTAAAAATAGGTGGTTAAAAAATGAAATGTTGTCCATTGCGTAGGTTTCTTTTCGTTTCGTCTGTTTGTTTGTTCCTGCATCACGCGAAAACTACTGGACCGATTTCGATGAAACTTTTTGTCAAACAAAAAAAGTCAAACTCAAGTCTAAACTTAAAATCTGGTATCTCATTTATCTCTCTACGATGACGGCAACCGGTGCGAACGAAGTCACGGGATAACTCTAGTAACAAAATATAATTGGGTTTTGACCTGAAGAATCTGAGGATATTCGCAAGACCTTATTTTCCGCAAGACAGACTGTAGACAAATAACAAAAAAATATCTAACTGTGATAATAATTTTTTTATTTATAATTAACTAGCGACCCGCCCCGGCTTCGCACGCTCACAACGCTCACATTCCTCTTGAATCACTCTATCTATTGAAAAAAACCGCATCAAAATCCGTTGCGTAGTTTTAAAGATCTAAGCAAACATAGGAACAGACAGCGGAAAGCGACTTTGTTTTATACTATGTAGTAATGTACTCTTGCTTGTGCGTTAGCACTGCATTTCCGCCAGTGTCAAGTAGTTTATGGGAGAATCTATCCCGATCTCAGGGATTGTTTTTGGTCAAGAACAAGAAGAGATTGAGAATTTCGGAGCCTCGTGGCAGGCAAAAACGCGACGCGCGAAAACCACGCGAGCTCGGTGCTCGGGTCAGAACCTGGAACGTGACTCCCTACCTGTGATTTTCAAACAAAATCGTAACTTTTTGTCAAACTCAAACAATGATTTTGCACAGACTATAAATATTTGCAAACAGAACAAACACCAAACCCCGGCGAGAGACGTTAAACCAAAATTAAGTTCGTTCAACTCTGCTCTTGTTTGTTTTTTCTCAAGTAGCTCCTGCTAATGAGATTAAAATGTACACACCATATTGGTTTTGGTAGTACAAATACAAAAAACCTTATTATACATCATCATCATCTCAGCCGATGGACGTCCACTGCTGGACATAGGCCTCCCCCAAGGATCGCCATAACGACCGGTCCTGTGCTGCCCTCATCCAACGTTTTCCCGCCGCCTTCACCAGGTCGTCGGTCCACCGTGTGAGGGGTCTACCCACGCTGCGCTTTCCGGTACGCGGTCGCCACTCTAGAACTTTTCGGCCCCACCGGCCATCGGTTCTGCGAGCAATGTGCCCCGCCCACTGCCACTTAAGTTTAGCAACTCTTTGGGCTATGTCAGTTACTCTGGTTCTTCTGCGGATCTCTTCATTTCTGATTCGATCTCGCAGGGAAACTCCGAGCATAGCGCTCTCCATTGCCCTTTGGGTGACTTTCAGCCTTTTTATGAGGCCTTGAGTGAACGACCACGTCTCTGTTCCATATGTCATCACATCACTGGCAACACACACTGATCGAAGACTTTCGTTTTAAGAGGGGGTCATACCTATTTTGTCTGTTTTCGAACCGATTTTTGAGAACCAAATTATTACATTTAATGTATATAGTTCACATAACAGTGTAGATACGTTCTTTCTGCAGGGCATCTGTACAGGACGGCGAACGAATTCACTAGTGGTCCGTCCTTGGTGTACCGGATGCTGGATTGGAAGAAATCAAAAACGCTTCTGTTTTCAATCTGATGCCTGTTGCGGTTCGGGAGTGATCGGAGCTCTTGCTTGTTTACTGTCCGGAGTCTGAAGTGCGAGTGTGTACTCGTTGGGTCGCTCCGTCACCAGTGAGGTCGAGGCGCACCCTCTTGGACTTCGATGCAGCGATCGTCGTGTCGGCGATGGCTTCAATGCGGAGGGGTTCAATCGGTCCCTCCGCTCCGATTTCTTCAGCCAATGTCGCATCGACCAATGTTATTGTCGAGCCGTCGTCCAACAGAGCGGTTACGGGTCCACTGGTAGCACGACGAACTTCTTTACGGGCCGGCGTAGGGCTCCTGTCTGGGTCTGTCCACGCCATCTGGTACGGGGTAGGTCTTCGACGGGGCCACACGTTGCGGGGAAAGTTGCCGTCCGCTATAACGACGACGTCGTTCGCCTTCACCGCCTCGCCTTGTCCGCGTATCTCCCGCCGGTGTTGCGATAGCGGGAGCGCCTCACGTACCCAGCGCGCCCAGAACGCGTCGGCCAGGTGTTGTGAGGTCTGCCAGGTGTCGCGTCCTACGGTGTCTCGCTCGGTAAATGTCCCCGGCGTGGGGATTCTCGACGGTCCTCCGAGCAAAAAGTGGTTCGGCGTGAGGGCGGTGTCGTCTTCTTCTGCAATCGCGACGTGTGTCAGAGGTCGAGAGTTGACAGTACGCTCGACCTCTACTAGCAGGGTGGTGAGCACCTCTTCGGTAGGGTGCTGCTGCTCTTCAAGGGTGGTTCGGAGCGCAGTTTTCGTGTTCCTTACTTGGCGCTCCCGGGCGCCCCCCATGAATGGGGCGCTCGGGGGGATGAATCGCCAGTTGATGTTACGCACGTTAGCCTCTCGCTCCATCGCTTCGAGTGAGGCTCGTAACTCCACGTTGACGCCGCGTAGGTGGCTGCATATCTCTTCTGGGCGCGGTGCAAAGATTGCCGAGTCAGTCGACAGGCTCGCGGCGACCTCGAGGTGTACTGCCCGCGTTGTCAGGCATGTGAAAAGCGCCACATACTTTTTGTGGTGCTGGCGGTCGACGGTGATGTTCACTGGACCGAAGTAGTCCACGCCCGTGAACGGGCGCCTGTGGTGCGCTACTCGTGCGCCCGGCAGGTTGCCGGTCGGAGGGCTCGGTGCGGTGGCTCGGCGGAGGCGGCATGTCTGGCACTCTTCGCACTCTATGTCGAGCGCGGCGTCGATGCGAGACCGTAGGCGTAGCACGCCGCAGTCGTCCACCTTGAGCGCGAGATGTCTCAGGCAACTGTGTTGGGAGGGTTCCCTCCCGCCGGTGATGTCTTCTATTTCTTTCTTGAAACTTCCTTGCTGCACAGCGCGTAGCCACAAAAGATTGGCTTCGCGTGCGCCTTGAGTGGAGAGTGGCTTCAGTCGACGGTCGGGCGGGTCTTGCTGTCCTTTTCTCGGACGAGCGGTGGTCCGTAGCGTTGCAGTGGCGTTATGGGGTCGGCAGAGTTGGATGAATTGGAGCACGCGGCCGGTGGCTCGTATGAGTCGCAACCATGATGAGAAGCGGTGCACGTCGGGAAGCGCGTCGGTCAATCGTCGGTTGATGACAATGACAATCGGTCGTTGCGTTACCGATGCGACGCGTGTGTTGACCTTCTCTTCTCCCGTTGGTGAGGTCGTAGTCTTCGAATTCTCTTTCCTCGGCCAGTGCTCCTCTCCGCGTTGCGGATAATCTGGGCCCTTGTACCATCTGTGTTCGTTTCCGAATCCGGCCGGAACGTCGCGGGTGGCGTCGTCGGCGACGCTTAGCTTCGTCGAGCCCCAGCGCCACTCGTTCACTGCCGTGTCTTCCTCTATCGCTGCGATTCGATGCGCAACGAGGGGTCGGTACGAGCGTGAGCCCGCCCGTAGCCACGTTAGGACTGTGCGGCTATTTGTCCAGAACGTCTTCGTGTCTGGTTTCTTCATGTCTTCAGTGATGAGAGCTGCGGCTGTGCTTGCCAAGTCGAGGTCGGAGGACGACTCGTCGGACGACTGCTTCCATGTCAAGCCCAGGACTCGTTCCATGTCCTCTGGGCGGTCGTCGAGGCTTACTGGCGTCTGCCATACTTCTGTGTCTAACTCACACAAGACATTTTGTGAGTTAGATGTCCAACGATGTAGCTCGAAGCGTGCGGCGCTGTGCATGTTATGCACGTCTCTCGATGTCGTCGTGGCTTCTTCCTCTGACGTCATGAAGTTGACGTAGTGCAGTCGTTCGTTCCGCGCTATAGCGTGCGCCCGTGCGCTTACGCCGTGGAGGGCCCAGCCGAGCGGTGTGCGCGAAGCGACAGGTTGACCTCTCCTCCCCTCTCGCACCTCCGCAGCTAGTAGCAGATGCCAATTATCTTGACCGATGATGACGCGAGGGTGAGCCCTCTTATATTTCAGCTGATCTTCAATGTCGATCAGATGCTGGCAATCGGCAACGTCTTCATCGGTGACTGTCTGCGGCGATAATCGTAGCTCGCGGATGGTTCGAGCGCGTATTCGTTGGGTTCTTCCATTGCCGGCGAGGTCGAGGCATACTCTTCTTGACTTCGATGCTGCGATCTTGGTGTCGGCGATGGCTTCAATGCGTAGGGGTTCGATCGGTCCCCTCGCTCCGATCTCTTCAGCCAGCGTCGCGTCGACCAGTGTAACCGTCGAGCCATCGTCCAATAGAGCGTGTGTGTCCACCGCTCCCGCCGGTCCCGACACACGGATCTTGACTATCTTCAAGAGTGATTGCGGCCGATGAGGTAGCCACGTTGATGCTACCGTCTCCTTCTTCGGCTCGTCTTCAGTGGGCGGTTCTTCCGTCTGTCGCGGCGTATAGTGCAACAGACTATGGTGAGTGCGGTCGCACCCGTTAACACCGCACGTCTTCAGTTTGCAGCGGTGTAAGCGCGTCCTATGTTTCAGGCATTTGAAACATAGGGAATTGTTCTTTGCCATGTCCCATCGGTCATCTATGTCCGCCTTCTTGAACTTGCCGCAGTCTGGCACGGCATGGTCGTCCGATTTGCACGTTAAGCATTTCTGCTTTTCGTCCCACGCGTTCGCGTTGTAAGCGCGTTGAGTTCGGCGAGGGTTGTGCATCTCCGGCGCGTTGACGGGCTCTGGCTCGGCGTACGGACTGCAGAGTTCGGCTTCTCGATTGAGGAAGCGGGCCAGTTTGAGTAAGTCGGCTTCGTGCTTCGGCTGCTCCGCTGCGTATTCATACCAGCGGTGTCTCGTGGTCGGTGCCAGCTTCTCGATGGTTATTTTCGTCAGCTCCGGGTTATACAGGTAATAAACCCGGTCGAGAGCTCGTAGCGTTGCCACCGTGTTATTTACGCGGGTGGCGAAAATGCAGAGGTCTCTCGGTGTGTCGCTCGGCTTCTGTATGGCGCGAAGCTTCGTCAGCTCTGCGAGGGCGATCGAGTCCGGGCGACCGAAGCGTGACTCCAGCGTTGTGATGATCTCGGTCGGGCTTGTATAGTTGAATAGCAAGCTCTCGACCGCTTCTCTCGCTCTGCCTTTCAGGGCCTTTCGCAGTCTCGCCATGTTCTCGGTGGTAGCGTGGGACGGCGCAGACTCGTAATAAGCGGCTCGGAAAGCCAGCCACTCCTGATGCGCTCCTTCAAATGTCGGCAGTTCGACGGCGTGTCGGTTGCTCGACGTGCTTTGTCCCGCTCTAACGGCAAGAGTGATGGCGTCGGCGAGCTTGACAATGTCGATCTCTTGACGCGTCGCGACGGTGTTGTGCTCGTTGGGCTTGAGACCTTCTGATGTGGCGGCGGGGTCGGGACGCGCAGCGGGATTCGTATGCGCTTGCGCGCTCGCATCTGCCACTGGCGTAACGGGAACTTGTACGGCGTGTACGGTGGTCGCGGCGGCGGCCTGGGGCGTTCTAGTTGCGATGAACGGTTCGTCAGCGATAGCCAGTACGTGACGTTGGCTCTCGTCCATCCAAGCTTGAACTCCGGATTCGTTCTCCTCTTCGATGACGGTGTCGTCTTCCTCGTCTGAGGATGACTCCGTCGCTTCAACGGTAGCGAGGCGTGCCATCGCGTGTTCGTAACGCAGACGGGCTACTTCCTCCCTCGCTTCGGCTAGGCGTCTGGCTTTGACGCTCGATCTGCTACTGCGTTTCGACAATGGCGGTGCTCGGTGGGTCCGAGCGGCGGGAGCGTCTGCATGAGTCTTGGCAGTAAGTCTCGGTGCGGCAACGCTGGCCAATCGTCGTGACGGGTCCGTAGTAGCAGCGGTGGTTTTGGTGGCGGTCACTTCGCTGGTCGTGGTTGCAGTACGGCTGACAGTGGTGTCTTCGATTGTGGCGCCGATTTGAGTCGTAGCGCCGACGTCAATTACTGCTTCCACGGTGACTGATGACATCTCTGGAGACTCTGGCGAATCGGGCAGAGGCTTCTTCCCACTCGTAGATCTTGTGACGGGCATTTTCACTGCTTGACGAGTTTTCTTTCTTCTAATCCGGCTCGAAGGACCAAATGTACAGGACGGCGAACGAATTCCACAGTGGTCCGTCCTTAGTGTACCGGGTGCTGGATTGGAAGAAATCAAAAACGCTTCTGTTTTCAATCTGATGCCTGTTGCGGTTCGGGAGTGATCGGAGCTCTTGCTTGTTACTGTTCGGAGTCTGAAGTGCGAGTGCATGCTGAAGGCTAATTTTTCGCTATATATCTGCCCCGCTAGGCTGTTTCAACTGCGGGGGTCGCGCGCAAGTGAAACAATGGATTCACGCCGCCTGCGCCTATCGTGTGCGGGCGGGTTTTCCCTTGCGTGTGAGTGAGACAGCCTAACGTGCGAGCGAGTGAGCGTCATCCGATCATTCCCAAATCAAACAACAACGAAAATGGCCTTTATTTTCATGGAACTTAAGCTAGTTACAAAAACACCACGTGGTAATAAAATACAGAGGAAAATACCACGATACATTCAGATTTAAGTGTTAAACTAACTTATGTCTACGGAATACTCTACAAATCTATACATATTAAAATCTATAATAACTGTCGCGAACAGCATCTAACCGTTGAAAACACGATTCTATTAAATTTTCTCGATAGAAAAGAGGAGCAAAGTAAGCTCAATTTCAGATTTATAACCAGTTTTACAAGAATCACACTACACCATTTCTTCTGAATATACCATCATTTGAAAGGTAAATAATTATAGCAGGGCTTCTAACCGATGGATTTTTCCCCAAACACCCAAGAGAAAAGATATTGATGAAAAATGCGTTTTTTTGCGATCTTGCTTTCAATTGAAGCGGGATGGCTAATTGCGAAAGTTTGCTTGTTAGAAAGAGAGGCTTGTTCTACTAATACCCAGCCTTAAGACACTGCGGTATTTGGGACGTGAAGATACTACGTAGCTTCCCGAACGCTGCCCAGCCGAGTTGGATTCGACGGATTATTATACAGGGTCCTTCTTAATATGCTGACACTTTTTAAGGGGATGTCCGGATCGTCAAACTGAACAACTTTCTCTATGGCATCAACATCGAAATCGCGAAAAAAAATCAGCTCGTTCGTCCAACTGCAACTCTACTCGAGCTAAATGTATGAGACAGCTGATATTTTTTCGCGATTTCGATGTTGGTTCTATAGAGAAAGTTGTTCAGTTTGACGGTCTGATCATATCCTTAAAAAAGTATCAGCATATTAAGAAGGGCCCTATACAGGGTGTAAGTGAAAGCCTCGCAAATACTGAAATGGTGAACTCAGACCATCAAACTGAACCACTTTCACTATGGAGCCTACCTCAGGAAACGCGACTACATTTTAATTGGGTACGCACAGCAGTTTTGTATGGGACAGGTGATTTTTTTTCGCGTTTCCTGAGGTAGGCTCCATAGTGAAAGTTGTTCAGTTTGACGGTCTGAGTTCACCGTTTCAGTATTCGCTAGGCTGTCACTTACAGTATCCTGAATATTTGTTTCGTAAGTCGATGTTCGTTCATCCTTTCAATTATGTCCAAAGTATCGAAGCATTCCCTTCTCTACAAAAAAAATTAAGCCATAAATTCTGGTCAAGACATCATCAAGCTTTGCCTCTAAGGAGTTGAGAAAACTGTTGGGAAGTTAGAAGCAGGTAGTTAGAAAGTGCTGTGAATGAGATGTGGAACTACAATGAGTCGTTTGTAGTACGATACTATTGTGGCTTACTAATGGGAACAGATGTTCTGCTGATTAGGTTTTACTTTGTTTTAAAAACATGCTTGTACATACGCGACAAGGAATGAAATGACTATGTTTGAGATGAACAGAAGAAAATAACATAGGTGTCTTTCTGAGAACAAATAAAATAGTAATAATAAAATGTAATAAGTACTTAGAATATTGCAAAACAGCTTGTGAGAGACATATCTGCGCGCCTTATAGAGTCCACTGGTGATAAGAGGGCTGGCAGTTACCTTCGTCAGCGTATAAGCTTGGCGATTCAAAGGGGGAATGCTGCCGGCGTTCTAGGGACCGTCCCGCAGGGAGAGGCTTTGGAGGAGGTTTATAGATTGTAGGTATAGAAATTGACGAAGCTTGTTGCAGATATATGGGATGTATTTATTGACGAAGCCTGTTGTGGATGTGAGTGGTGTACCTATTACCTTTGACGAAGCCTGTTGTGGATGTGAATGTTGTACCTATTGCCTTTGACGAAGCCTGTCGTGGATACGCACACACACTTTTCGTTTTAATAAAGCCCCAGACAATAAACACATTATTATACTTAGAATATTTGTAATTGTAGGTACGTACATTACATACATAATCTCACGCTGTTTTCCTACGGGTGTAAGCAGAGACTACCGCCCGCCACATAAGCTACGATTCTGACATACGTGTATTCTGACATACCCATCCATTATCATACAATGTGCTACGCATTTGTTCTTTCTGGAGATCATTTATTTGATCGTGGTGGTTTTCTCTCATACATTTGGAAATGTAAAAAAGAATTTTTTTGTGAAAAGATTCTGTGAAGTCATTTGTACCTTTATGTTCACATTATTCTATTTTGGTTATAATTATGTTATTGGCGTGCAAGTAAAGATTATTTTATGTTGTCATCTTTTCACATTTCATAAAGGTGGAAAAACGGTTTTAAAGTTTAGTGTTAATTTTTTTATACAACGTGTTAATGAATTAACGCAAAACTAGAAAGTAGTTTGTTTAGAATCGATAGGAGAATCGAATTATCATGGTTTCAACATAGATAATTTTTTCCAAAATTATAATTTTTTTTTCGTAAAATTTTTAATTTTCTAAACCCGATATCAACCCACCCCACGGGCACACTCACCCTACTTACTACCAAAACAAGATTATAAAAATGTATCCATGAGTACGATAGCGCTTTCTTTCAGTGCTGAAATGATAACAAATCATTTTTGCCTCTGAACTTAAAATGCGAATAACTTTAAATTTTAACTATCAAAATAATGAAATTATTGTTTCAATCTAATTCTTTTGTTATAAATCAGTTGGGGTGTATGAGGTTTTGCGCTAATTTATTAACACGTTGTATAAACTGATATTACGCGAGTCAAAGAATGTGCAATAAAAGGAGTGGTCACCCACAAGTATGTATATCGGCCGCTGTTTACATTCTACTGATAGTGATAGGTACATTGAACCTTTCTGTATCAGTTGCAGAAGCAATAGTTATTTTATTGCAATGTTTATTGTACGTTTAAAACATTACTCTACTTCTGGCGCAGTCGGGTTAACCGATCAAGTGCGTCTCGGATCACACATAGTGTTCTGTGGTCATTTATCTTTACTCCCCGGAAAGTTTTTCGTTCTCCACATTTAAAAACAAACATTATTTTTTCACAAAAAAAGTCTTTAAACAATTTCCAGTTTCTAGAAGAAATCCCCTTGGTTGGATTTTGAATTCTTTCTACAGTTTGAAAAACAAAAAATAAATATGAAAAGACATTGCCCACGTGACGAAGTGTATTCGTTTCGGGTCGTTTCGCAGCTGGCGAATGTGTATGATCAAAGAACACATACAAATCGTATGATAGCTGAAATTATACACAGGATAGGAGGAATATCGTGCTTCCCAAAGAAATGGAAATTATCCTTTTCTATCGTGGCATTTCTTATAAAATTCAAATTTACCAGATTTGTAGGCAAAACGGGATTGGGCAATGTCTTTTAAATATTTTCCGCGTTTTAACAGTTACAGTAAGGTGAAACAAAACAAATTGTTTCTATTACTGTATTCCTTAACTGGTTGTTTCGATAACAATACAAAAATAAACAGATTTCTTTCCCACTATTTTTTAAAGAAGCACACAAAAGTAACTGCTTGGATTAGATATTTTCGAACAAACCTTTTTACCCATCTAGAATTAATAAAATGTCACCACACATAACCCTTAAACTACTCTACTTAAGTATATTAATCGCTTGAACCGCGGGACTTTATAATTTGAAAAGATTTAAGCTCATATTCGGTATTGGTGTCGTAGTCCGATCGTAAAATTAGCCAAACCACGAACTGCCCGGGCATTTCATGATACACCACCATTTCATGATATGACCAGGCGTGCGATTTTTGAATCTCATTCGCTGAGTTCAGCAGTTGAAAATGTCAAAATTACTGTGGAGATATGCATATTTCTACTGCTGATTTGACTTTCAAAAATCATACTTCAGGAGTGCGATTTTTGAAAGTCAAATCGTAAAAAGATGAAATAATCGTCGATGTCGTAATCGTAGAAAGATGCGTATCTCCATAGTAATTTTGACATTTTCAACTGCTGAACTCAGCTAATGAGATTCAAAAATCGCACTCCAGATCGATCTATTTTTCGATATTCCCAACTAACCACTTCGCCACATCATGATATGGCTGGGTAAGGCTGGGCATATCGTAAAGTATTTCACGCCGCTAGTGGCGCTGTCTCCGCGTGCGCGCAAGATGGCAGCGTCACAACAAATCTATGCTACGGTTCGAATTATGCCAATAGTGCAAACGCTATGCACGCACACGCTTTACCGGTCGGTCCAAATTAGTAAGTACGAATACACTGCTAAACAATTTGTACAATTTGAAACAGCTGTCAATTTGACATGCATATGCTGCACTACCTATTTTTCGTATGCGGCGTAAGCGCAAGTTAATGACGTCACTGATGACGTCAGACAGCAAACGTATCCGCACATTCGCTCATTATGAACCGATTGTGTGCATGCTATCTCTACCGATAGCGCATATTTGCGCATTTTGGACCGTAGCACTAATATTGTATGAAAAATAACTGTTAATAATTCAGTAATTGCAGAGAAAAGTGATTTTTAATGACATTATAAAGTTATATTTTTAACTAAACTTATTTTTATTTGCTTGTACTTTGGATACCTTTTATATAATGAGAACCGGTAAGGTTTAGAACTCTCTCCCTGCGTCTGTTTTCCCAAGTAAATACAATCAGGATATTTTTAAAAGAAGAGTTAATAGGCTTTTTCTGGGCGAGCGCGCTACATCCCCGGCTTCATCTACACTTTCCATCATGTGAGCTGAAGCCAAGCGCAAACCCAATATGAATAGTAAATATAATAAATAAAGAACCCAATATAATAAATTAGAATTTATTGAATTAAAAAATAAATTACGTACGTGGTTAACGGAGCAGTGTTTTTACAGTGTTAAAGAATACCTAGAGAAGTGAATAGAGGCAGATTAGCACTAAAGTTTTTATCATTTTGAAACAGATTATGACATGAATATGATTGTACATTGTAATTATTTTTAATTTATTATTGTTTATTTTGAGATAATGACTGTGATTGTGAAACTCTTATTCCTAATTATTTTAGTGTAACTATTTGAAGATATTTAATGCAATTAAAATAGCTGTAAATGGCTGTAAATTGTTGACTATAGTTTATTATTGTTATTTTCATTCTTCTGTGACATTATTATAAATATTTGATGACATTTAATATAATTCAATGTTATTCCACTATGACATTAAATTTTTTATTATTTTATTGTAGCTGATGATGACGGCATTTAGCTTAATTCAAATTGTTTGTAAATTACATATTAGATTTTATTACCATTGTTACTCCACTGTGACATTAATTTTCATTTTATGTTATTGTAGGTATTCTTGTGTATATGCCTGTATAGGTAGAGTATAATGAAACTAGCATGACTTCACATCCACAATGTATATTGTAAATACTTATAACTCAGTGTGCACAATAAAGAATTATTATTATTATTATATGTCTTACGTTCCGTAATCACGGGCAATTAAGTCCCGGACCTTTGGAAGGCGTGCATGGGGCCGAAGCCAACATTAATAAAAAAAAAAATAAAAAAAACCTAGATTTTTTATTTATTTAAAAAAACTGGACAAATCGTCAAACGATTAGCGTTGAATGATATTGCGCGTGTTGGATGGTCACATCATAAATGGCGGCGTATCATGAAATTCCCAGGCAGATCACGGTCTGGCTAATTCTTCGACCGGACTACGACATCGAAACGCACGCGCACCTTGGTCACAGATTAAACACAAGTTAACTCGAGACCGGATTCCTAAACTAGTTTCGCTGTGGGCCATATTTGAAAAAGAAAATGGCGATCTGGTTTTTAGAATTTGTAATAGATTTGTACAATATTGTGTTAGGGATAAACATAGAAACTGGTGTCATCTTTGTTGTTTATTTTATTTTTAAAGTATAGTTGTCTGACCTTCAAAGATTGTATTATTAAATGAAAATAAATTATAATAATGTCTGCGATCCTACTTTAAAATTAGGCGTCTTGTATTTATTATGGGCAACAAAATTTATAAAATAAAATAAATTCCTTTGATAGGCATGCCATTAATTTCAAGTAAATAATATTTTATATCAATATCCCTTCTTCTTCTTTCTTCTTTTAAGAAACCATTTGAATATGAAAGTATAATAATAATAAAAAAGTACCTACCTATCTAGATAATAAAAAAGTCCTCTAACTCTAAAATTGACAAAATTTTGTTAATAAATTATTTACTACATTTTAAACTTTTATAGTTTTTGGCACGGATCCTTGACAAAAGCATATGAAAGGTTAAGCAGGTTAATGAATACTTGTTCCTATGTCATAGAGTCAAAAAAAATTACTTCAAAAAGCAATCTGTGGTAATGATAACATCATTTAGAATAACTATTTTGAATTTTCCAACACCAACACAATCTTTTTTTTAACTTCATTCTTAAAAATGGCTTTAAATAAAATACAAATTCGCCAAACTGCAGAACAGTTTCTTGGTATTACAAGTTACAAGAATGAGTCGGTATAATTTTTCACAACATACCGTAGTTATTTCTAACCAGTTAATAACTAAACTAAGCCATAAGGCCGCGAAGGTTGCCTGATATAATATAATATTACGATTACGAGTGCACCGCACAGCGCATAGCGCAGCGATAGTAATTGTAACTAATTATATAGCAACTCTACGTGCTCTACTTACTGTCATAATTCGCGTGTTTAACATTAATTCTATATTTACTGACACACTTCTCGTATTAAGGAGAAAATGTACATATGACGTTTAATTATACTGATCCGGTAAGGATACGCTATTTATTATTATTTGTGGTTGGGCTATTGCAAGCAAGGGTCGTTGTAACACTGAGACCAGCGCTGGTCCTTTGTGTTCGCCCCAAGCTCACACATATTTTACGCATACCTCCGAACTTATGGTATTTTCTTTTCATTCTCTGGAATGCAGGTTTCCTCACGATGTTTTCCTTCACCGTCCAGCTAGTAAATGATAAATACAACTGTACATAAATTCCAAAGAACTTAGTGGTACAGGCCAGGAATCGAACCGCGACCTCAGGATTGAGGCGCTAACTCTCTTCCTTATGGGCTATCATCCATCGCTCTTTAAGGATAGGCTAAGAATACTGGAATAGATTGCAACCAACAGATGACTAAGAAAAAAGGCTGAAAAATATAAACAGGATGTAAACTTAAGTGCTTCAAACCATCACAAACTTTCAACACAACAATGAAATCGCAAAAAAAAAAACAGGTGTTCCATAGAAAACGTAAATCGCTGCTCGACCCAAATGTATGCTAATATCAAACTGAAAAAAACAAAAAACCCGACTGCATAATAAACTATTATATTAACTGAAAAGAGAAAAACAGGCTTTTATATTCACTAATCAGCTATAACAACTTGGTTCGAGCAAATATAATTTGAATGTTATTAGGTTATTGATGACATATGGAACAGAGACGTGGTCGTTCACTCAAGGCCTCATAAAAAGGCTGAAAGTCATCCAAAGGGCAATGGAAAGAGCTATGCTCGGAGTTTCCCTGCGAGATCGAATCAGAAATGAAGAGATCCGCTGAAGAACCAGAGTAACTGACATAGCCCAAAGACTTGCTAAACTTAAGTGGCAGTGGGCGAGGCACATTGCTCGCAGAACCGATGGCCGGTGGGGCCGAAAAGTTCTCGAGTGGCGACCGCGTACCGGAAAGCGCAGCGTGGGTAGGCCCCTCACACGGTGGACCGACGACCTGGTGAAGGCGACGGGAAAACGTTGGATGAGGGCGGCGCAGGACCGGTCGTTATGGCGATCCTTGGGGGAGGCCTATGTCCAGCAGTGGACGTCCATCGGCTGAGATGATGAATATCTCTTATCCGTAATTTCAACACCACAGTTTCACAAATCTTTTCGTTGGTTTTCCTAATGAAACCATTCACATAGCTAAACCAACGGAATGAGGACAAATTGAGAATGACATAGTCGACCTTGAAATGACTATGAATCAGTGAATACAGAATAAAGTAACATTATACAATAAAAAATTTAACCGCAGCCGGCTCGGTGTAGTTAACCTTTAGAGGCGCGCGCGTCGCTAACAGTGTTGAATTGAGATCGAGATGATAATTATATGGGTGAAATTGATATCATTAGCATCCTTTTAAACTAAGAGTCTACCCATCAAACTGAACAACTTTTACTATGGGAGCAAACTGATCAGTGCAACTAAAAAATCAGCTGTTGCATACATTTAAGTCGAGGCATTGCAGTTTAGTATGCAACAGCAGATTTTTTTTTTTGCTCCGATCGGTTCGCTCCCATAGTAAAAGTTGTTCAGTTTGATGGGTAGACTCTTAGTTTAAAAGGATGCTAATGACATCAATTTCACCCTGCAGTTATACAGGTGTAAAAATGCATTACATATTAAAAGGGGTGCTTCAGAATATCAAACTGTAAAAGTTTCATTATAGGACCGAAATTTACTTAAATCGCAATAAGGTCCAGTCCAGTCCGAATGAATTTTTGGATGATACTTAGATTTTTTGCAATGACTTGGATTTGGTAAATTTTTGTTCTGACATTAAGTAATAATTGTGTTTGACTTTGTTTATTTTGTTCAATTATTTGTAATTAATGTTTTAATGATTGCATGAATGCTACCCACTATTGTATGCCCATTTGGCGGAACATAGCTGAACTGTACACCATAAGTAATAATGTCATCGATTATGTATTACATAATCTAATCTAAACTATTATAAAACTGTAACAGAAATGTGTCTGTACATTGAAGATATTTACAAAAAAAAAATTACGACATGGTTTTTTTTTACCCGTCCCTGATTCCAAATCACAAATTTTTGGATGTTTTGCCTGTCTGTTTGTTTGTTTGTATGTTTGTTTGTTTGTTTGTTTGGGTGTTTGTTTGTTCGAGTATCACGCAAAAACTACTGAACCGATTTTGATGAAACTTTTTTTGTTTGATAGCTTATCATCTGACTTAAAATCTGGTATATAATTTATGCGGACGAAGTCGCGGGTAAAAGCTCGTAAATAATATTTCTATTTCAATTTCTAAAAAAATCTGCACAATAGAAAACATCATTGTAGACTCGACCAAAATGTATTGAACAGTTGATTTCTTTTTGAGTTTTAAATGTTGGTGAAAGTTTTTCAGTTTGATGGTCTGAAGCACCCCCTTAATGTAACGCATTTAAGCTGAACACCCTGTATAGTAAACGTACATAATTATGTTTAATTTAAATGTTTTTTTAAATTAATTAATTTAACAATATACATGCAATAGGTTTTAGATTTACACTTTACTTATGTGACGACTTTACCGATTTTAAAAACTTAAAAAACTTGAATTTTTTAGCGCGGATCCTTGACAAAAACCTACACAACAGGTAAATTTTTTTTTTTGCTTTAATTCGCTTTTTTTTCTATTCTATATCCAAAAATACTGCCAAAAATGTTCAACTCTCGCTTCGTTACACCAAGTAATAATAGCGAGTGAATTCGTCTAACCGGCTGAGCTAACCGTTGTGACCGGCGCGCGCGCAAGCCAAGCCCGCCTCAAGGTCACAACAAGCCTTGTACGGGTTTAATTTTGAACATGCTCTAATCTTTCACACGTTCCATCCGTTGTTACGTTCTGATAAGGTTATGATTATGAAATATGGCGGTGTTTTAGGGTGTAGGGTACGTTTTTCCCCAAGGAAGATTGATATAAGTACAGTAGAACCAGATTTATAAGTTACTAGAGTTAACCCGCGACTTTGTCCGCACAAATTATGTACCAGATTTTAAGTCAGATCATAATCTAACAAAAAAAAAAAGTTTCATCAAAATCGGTTCAGTAGTTTTTGCGTGATGCTCGATCAAAGAAACAAACAGACAGACAAAATGTCCAAAAATTTGTGATTTGGAATCAGGGACACCTAAAAATATTTTTTTTGTAAATATCAATCAATCAAATATACTTTATAACCACCAAAACATAAACAGTAAAATACAGAGAAACTTACAGTTTTATAATAGTTTAGATAAACAAGTTTCTCCGATGTACCTGCGCAGTTGACAAATTTTAATAGTGCGTATTTACCAATCAGGATGAATTCCATTGTCACGATTGGCTAATTGTTTTCGCGCCCGTTTCGCTGCCATCCGACTTTGCGCCCTTTCATTACTAAACGACATCGGGTTTAGTCGCCCCCGACTAAATCAATCAATAATCAATAATATAATATCATCAATCTTTCTTTTCCGTAGAGTCCCCACTCTACGGAAAAGAAAGATTGATGAGGGGAATTATTTTCCTGGGCCCTGTTTAATAAACGCGTCAATGACAATTTGACAATGACAATTCAGAGTACATTGCTGAGAATGCTAGGACACATGAAGCACTGCAAGTTTAGCGTCATTAGTAACCAGCAATGTACTCTGAATTGTCATTGTCAAATTGTCATTTTCGCGTTTATTAAACAGGCCTTATGACCAGAGCAACAACCAATTTAAAAAATGAGTAGTATGACTCAATTCGATAACTGTTATCTGTTAAATAAGGGAATAGGGTCTTGACAGGAAAATGTAGAATTCCGAAACTAAAACTAGCTCTTTCATGTAACCAGATAGTGAGATAAGGAGTTTGACGTCTCAGAACTACCTTAGATAAGTTTATATCTACCTACGAGCACATTGAACAATGATGACGAATATACAGTCAGTGACAAAAGATTGTGATTTTTTTGCGATAATTTGAAATAGACACACGCTCATGATTTTGATGGTGGTATCAGAGT
The DNA here is from genome assembly GCA_922987775.1 of Agonopterix subpropinquella. Lineage (NCBI taxonomy): Eukaryota > Metazoa > Arthropoda > Insecta > Lepidoptera > Depressariidae > Agonopterix > Agonopterix subpropinquella. The sequence continues at coordinate 13,413,006 of OV277717.1, forward strand.
CGATTTAGACAACGGCGACTGCTAATCTTTACAGAAAAACGTACAGGGTTCTTCTGAATATGCTGACACTTTTTTAATGGGATGATCAGACCATCAAACTGAAAAACTTTCTCTATGTGACCAAAACCGAAATGCCAAAAAAAATCTGCTGTCCCATATATTTGGGTCGAGCAGGTTTGCAGTTTTGTGTGGAAGAGCTGTAGAGCAAGTTATTCTGTTTGACGGTCTGATTATCCCCTTAAAAAAGTGTCAGCATATTAAGAAGGACCTTGTATCATCATTTCAGCCGACGTCCACTGCTGGACATAGGCCTCCCCCTAGAGAATATTCTAGGTTTAAATCTCAGTATTATTGCCCGCGACATCGACAAGTATCCTGTGTTATTACAATAATTACACAGGATACTTGATCATTGTGTCAAAATGTCATCCATATCCATTCAACATCGTGTATCTTTGCTTTATGTATGATAAGATCCACTTAAAATGCATAGTTGTGTACTTTTGTCGGCGACCGTCCGTCCCGTCCTTAATTCGCGATATTGCACGGCGTTGCAATGCTCTACATTTTTTAATCGAGATGGAAATAATTGAAATGCAGATTGTAAAACGTGATAGATATCAGATAGGCTAGTATTTGCTTGTTAGCTATGCAAATGCTATCAAATTGCCGTAGCATTTGTTTTGAGATTTCATCCATCGTATTTTGATGAAATCTCGCGGAAGTAGCTAAGAGACGGGTTTAAGACTTTTATCGTTGTTTACTTACATACATATTCTCACACCTGTCTCCCACTGGGGTAGGCAAAGACAACGGAACGCCAACTGCTACGATGCTGACAAACCTCACTAGCTTCCTTCACATTCATTAGTCACTTCATGCATCGGTTCAAGTGGCTCTTTTAGTCTGTGTATCTGATAAATTGCCCTAGTAAATCTGCCCTCATCCATTCTCTCCTGACTAAACCATCTCAACATACCTCTATCTTTCGTCACTACATCCTGATTCAGACTATTTCAGACCTCAACGATCTCTAATTAAACTATTTTTCAATTGTTTACTTTTTTGCAATAAAAATGATCCTGATTCTGGAAAAGGGACAATTCTGTCAACAAATAAATTTTATAAATGTGTTGTAAGTATGTTTAAGTATCTTTTATCGAGAAAGTATAGAAGATATCATATCGTTATCATTAAAAACAGTTATGCAATTTTTTTCGGTCATGCTTGATTTACATGATTAGAAGTTTCTTTAAAGTTACTTAGGTTCATCAAATAATGATTAAGTTCTAGATAGAAGGTGCACAAAGTTTTCACTTTTAACACATTGATTGAGACATTTTGTCGTGTACATTTCCAAAAATGTCCTCGCCATGATTTTTATCAAATATTTTACTTATCAAAAATTACGAAACCCAAAAACTAAAGGTCGAAAACAAACAAAAAATCCACATCGGAGAAATCCGTTTGGTATCAGAATGCACAACACAGCGCGGGGGAAAGCTGCGCGAATATGTGAATCTCCACGCACCGGCGCACAATTTCACAATGGCACTATAAAACACCTTTTTAACACACTGCTTCCATAAAGCACCTTACACTGGACACTTTGGTGAACTTTTTTTTTTACTTTTTTTCGGTAAAGGAACGTGCCGTGGTAACGGTCGGTAGTGGCGGACTGACGCATGTGCCATATACGGGCCTTTTCCGTCACTCTAGCAGATAATGAGTTTTTTAGAGTTCCGCCGGTCGGGCTGTGGAACCGTACATATATTGTTTGTTTGATTACGTTTGTTGTGAAAAGTTGTGAGGTGGTTATCAAAAGTAGAGTGGGGAATTCGAATACTTTGTAGTGATTTTTCGTGATATGTCTTTTATTAACTTTCCAAAAAAAAATGCGAGCTTATCGGCACTGCATTTCTGCCAATGTCGAGTACTTTGTGGGAGAATCTATCCCCATCTCATAGATTGCTTTTTGACAAAAACACATTTGAGGAAAGAGACGGTATAACCTCATGACAAACTCAAAAACGAACCGCGCGAATGACACAACCTCGTGGACAAACTTGCTACGAGACAAAAGTAGGTATGTTATTATTATCATCTACATTATAACAGGGTGTAAGGAAAAGTATCAATAACCTTTAAACCACATACTCTACCCATCAAACTGAACAACTTTTAGGGAGCAAACCGATCGGAGCAAAAAAAATCTGCTGTTGCATACATTTGAGTCGAGTAGGTATTGGAGTTTAGTATGGGACAGCAGATGTATTTTTTTGCTCCGGTCGGTTTGCTCACATAGTAAAAAAAAATTGATGGGTAGAGCATGTGGTTTAAAGGTTAATAATACTTTTCTTTAAACCCTGTATCTCCTAATGTAGGGTAAATTAATTAAGTATTAATTATTCTTTCAACATTTGCAGAGCGACATAGGTAACTTAAAGTTTTGAAGAAATGAAGAAACGGAACACTTTCAATCAGAGTGGCGTCTGTCGATCACAAAGCTATTTTCTTCTAAACTATTTGAGGATGAAAGTTGGCTATTAGCACAAATAAGTATAGGTGGGTAACTGGTCATTGGTATTGGTAGTAAATCTAAAAAAAAAACAAATGTTATTGATTATAAACATGTTACGGACTTGTTGTGCTATTTCAAATCAAATTAAAGATTGAAAAATGTAGTCTCAGGCGAGACTTGAACCCACAATCTTCCAAACCGGGGATTGCAGGTTCAAATCCCGCCGACACGCAAAATTATTAAATAAACTAAGAGGACGGTTTTCATGGTCGTTAGAAAGAGGATAGACTAGAGAAGTTTTCGAAAAATCAGAAGAACTCGAGCGCTTTTAGTTTTTTTTTAATTGTAATTCAAAGTTGAGTCGAAAATTTTATTCTCTTTCTTCAAAATAAAAATAAAAACTAGAAGTCGCATCTATGTAATTTAAATTTCAGTAGAACAGTACAACATTGGACATTCGAATAAAAAAAATTGGGTGGTACAAACAATTTTTTTTTTATTCAAGCTTAAAAATGCTGACTTTTGGACTTTTTTGAGAAAACCTCAAAAAAGTTGACCTAAAAAAATCCACGATGAGGGAATTTTTTTTTGGTCGTGGCGAGATAGCAAAAGGCCTCTCCTATCTACCATTTTATTTTGTTCATCGATGCGCAGAACACCCTGTATACCTAAGTTACAATTTTACATAAAATTTAATTAAAAAGACATGTCAAGCTATACCTACATTATATTTCTATTTCGTCAAATAATTCATTCGTAAATCGAATTGTAAAAACATTTATTTATTTACAGGAACACGCGGCTATTGCCTTTACATTTTCCGCCAAGCTTCCTACCAAGCAGGGGTGAGGTTAAAATTGGTGGGGAGCAGGGAATTTCAGTACTGTATGTAGTACAAGATACTCTTTCTTATACTGTGTCTGAATACGGATTAAAAATAAAACGATAATGAAAATAATATTTAAATTTCATACTGCTGGCCATCTTAGGTATTAATTAAATATAATTTGATGTACATAAATTATACCGTCTGCTTTTTTGTTTTCATACATACATAATCACGCCTGTCTCTTATCTGAATAGGTAGGTATAATATAAAGGGGCACAGCACAACATACTTGAAGGAGTAGTTGAGACTATCAAAATCGCGTACAAAAAAAAAATAGGATTTTCTTTTTTTTTTTTGCGATTTCAATGTTGGTCCCATTAATCCCTAGTAAAACTTATTCAAAGTCAAAGTCAAACATAATTTATTCAATATAGGAGCTTGAAGCACACTTATTAAACGTCAAATCTTTTTTTGAAGCTACCACCGCGTCGGAACGTGTTGTCGCTGTAGAGAAGATGCGGCCAGAAACTCTACAACATAACACGACTTAATAACTAAACAATATAAATTCTTATGCTAAGGTTATGTATACAATAATACATAGTTCATTTAATAAAATAATTGATACTATACAAGTACTATAAGTTAGTGTCACTCAGACCCAAGCATTTCGATCATTGAAATAATCATCCAGTTTATAATATGCTTTTTTACAGAGGACTTTTTTGATCTGAGTTTTAAACATGTTTTCAGAAAGATTCAAAATGGTCTCGGGGATTTTATTATAACAACGTATACAGTGACCCATGAAAGACGTGTTGACCCTACTAAGCCGAAAGTGTGGAGATATCAGTTTATTTTTATTTCGAGTGTTGTAATTATGGACATCACAATTTTTTGGATATTCAGTTTGATGGTTTGCGAATACGATATGCAGACACGGAGCGCTGTAAATACCAGGGTTTTATTTAAATTGGTTTGCAAAAACAAGTTAAAAGAAATAGCGTTAGACAAGCCAGTCTCGGCACATATCTGCATACAATAGTTGTTAATTTCCGTATCATTAAGTTCTGTGCATGTTTGGAATCGGAGTTATTTATTTCACTTAGAGGGGGATCATACATACCTACATAGATGCGGAACGGACTGACGGATAAGCGAAGGAAACCTGTATTGCATACGTTGAAGAAGAAATTCTGATACGTATGTGAAGTCTGCCGCACCACATTGTGCACGCGTGGTAACGTAAACGGCGACACATCAAGCATATACAAAACCAACATAAGCTGGCCGCGCGTAGGTCGCGTAACGTATAACGTCGCGCGGCCAACTTATGTTGGTTTTGTATAGCTTGATGTGTCGCCGTGTGTACATACCACTCCTTGAGGTTAGACCCGTGCCCAGCAGTGGGAACTGGGATGTATCAGTGTTGGCCAAAGTTAATCTGCATGGGTAGCATGCCAACCCGCGATAGCCGTGATACGGCTATATCACGTCTTTTATCTCGTTCGTTCGAGTGCAAACGAACGAGATAAAAGACGTGAGACGTGATATAGCCGTATCACGGTGTCAACTCGGTATACGTTGAGTCAAACTTAATATTGAAATCTCCGACGATCTGAAGAATGCACTCCTGATTAGAGTGTGTACGTTCTTTCCAGCTAGCCCAGGGAATCTACCTCAAAGACTTGTTTACACGGACATTCGAACAATTGCGTGAAGGTTTTCGTACTAATATCAACTCTATTACAATGAAGTTCGGACCGAAACGGTCGTGATATATCGAAAATCGAAAGTCCTAGTGCAGGGTCAGGCTTCACGTAAAAATCGAAAAAGGAAATACATTTATGAATTTTTTTTAATCATTAATTTATTGGATGTTTAATATACATATCAAACTTCTAATAAATTAATACATACAATTAATTTGTGTGTGTGGCTGCGCCCACCACTGTACTTTGTTTATCAAATTACGAATAATTTTTCAATCATGGTTATTTCAATCAAATTAATTAGGTAATTGACTAATAATGCCAACAGTGGATGTATATTAGATGCAGAAAAATTTTGTTTTATGGTTATCAAACCCATCCACTGTGCAGTATAAAACAAAATCGCTTCCCGCTGTCTGTCTGTCTGTCTGTCCTTATGTATGCTTAGATCTTTAAAAATACGCAACGGATTTTGATGCGTTTTTTTTTATAGATAGAGTGATTCAAGAGGAAGGTTTATGTATACAACGTGTTAATGAATTAGCGCAAAACCTCATACACCCCAACTGATTTATAACAAAATAATTAGATTGAAATAATAATTTAATTATTTTGATAGTTAAATTTTAAAGTTATTCGCATTTTAAGTTTTGAGACAAAAATGATTTGTTATCATTTCAGCACTGGAAGAAAGCGGTAACGTACCCATGGATACATTTTTATAATCTTGTTTTGGTAGTAAGTAGGGTGAGTGTGCCCGTGCGGTGGGTTGACATCGGTTTCAGAAAATTTTTAATTTTGCTAACAAATTACTTAATATTTTGAAAAAAAATTACCTATGTTGAAACCATGATAATTCGACTCAGCTCTCGATTCTAAACAAACTACTTTCTAGTTTTGCGTTAATTCATTAACACGTTGTATAATACATCCGTGCGAAGCCGGTATGGGGTCGCTAGTTTCATATACTTGATAGATATCGATACAGATTTATTATAGAGAAACAGAAGACAAATGTAAAAAGGGCGACCTCATCTCTGGAAAAGATTTCTTTCAGCAGTGACAGTATTTGTTAGTTTCAATTTTTCTTACCCGATTTAGTTTTCTTCTCCTCTGGCAGCCTGGCTACAACTTTCACGACTTTGAAATGAAATTCATCTGACATTTGTATGTTAAAACGAAAAGTTACTAAACCAAAAACGACGCGCGTCTCCGGAAGGCTGAACTTAACTGCTTTAATTTAAATTATAACCATTATCGGACGCGTGTCATAGCTATTAATAAATTGTATTTATTGTATTTTCCTTTAAGGTTATCTTTCTGAAAATATTGGCCACACACGCTCTGGTTGTAATAGTAGGTACAATATAACTTAGGTTTCCTTTACCTATATAGGTCAATTATTACAGGAAAATAAATTGATTTAGCATGACACATCTCGTCTACAACCATAACACAACAAAAATTACACGTGTAATGAAACCGCAGCCCTTTTCTTTTTCCATACTACTTGTCGCGGCAGAAATCAGAAACCATACTACAGGGGCAGGAAGGTATTTGAATTGCAGCCCGATAGCTCAGTCGGTGAACCTGCCTGTTGTGCCGAGGGTCGCGGGTTCGAATCCCGTTAGGGTTTAATATTTGTATGATGAATATCAATATTTGCACTATAGTCATGGATGTTTGTATCTACATAATTAAATATTCTACAGAGTATAAAATACGTTACATGTCGAACAGGGTGCTTCGGATCATCGAACTGAACAACTTTCACTATGGAGCCAACATCGAAATTGCTGTTCCATAGAAAATTCCAATAGCTACTTGGCCAAAATATATGAAATAGCTTTTTTTTCGCAATTTCATAGTTGGCCTCGTAGTAAACGTTGTTCAGTTTGATGGGTCTGAAGCACCTTTTCTATATTGTAACGTATTAAATTTTACACCCTGTATATCGTTCATCATCATCAGCCTATAACAGCCGTGGGTCCACCACGCGTGCCCAATGCGGATTGGCGAGACTTCAAATACACAACAGAATTTCTTCTTCAGCGATATGCAGGTTTCCTCACGATGTTTTTTCCTTCACCGTTTGAGAGCATTCGGTATTACGTACTTACATAAGTAAGAAACACTCATTGGTACATGGCATTGGCATGTTGTCCGTGCGGATTTGAACCCACTTGCGTTGTCTAGTCATCATAATACAAGTCCAGGTTGTAAACTCTACTCTATATTCCGTGATCCAGGCTAGATTCTGATACTTTAAATGTGACAAGATAATATGTGTGACAATGTCCCAGATATGTTTTGCTTTCGTTAAGTCTGTTAAACGCCTACGGGACCCCACAAACAATTTAGCCAACTCCTCCTGGCAACAAAAACGTCAAACACGCGAACATGTGTCTCGCAGACCTTGCCTCGGTGTCCAAACTTTGAACACGTGTGCCGCAGCCGCTTGCCGCCAGAGAGCTAAGTTTGGAACATATTTGGGTGCTTTACCGTACCCGGGACCGATACGATTCTTTTGTTTGAAAAATAAATAAACCGTAGATTTAAGGAGAGGAAACGACTAATGTGTTTTTATGGACTCGTTCGTTAAGAATAATAAATAACGCTCACAGGCTAATACATTGTAATGATCCCAAGGTAAGCCAGGCTTTTTGTTATGGGAATCATACAACAACGGCACAAACATATAACATCCATGACCGAACCGGGATTCGAACCCTGGTTGTGGATGTCTGGTCTTGACAATTTTACACTATGTAATGCAATATTGTATTTTAATTGTACTTTGTACATTTTGTTTTGTTTAAAAGATGTGTGTTGTAGAGTTTCTGGCCGCGTCTTCTCTCAACGGAACACCTTCCGACGCGGTGGTAGAGTCAAAAAATGACGTCAAAAAGCTATCTTTATGATATTATTTCGAATAAAAATTTATTTTTTTTTGGTTTGGCATTCCGGCGTGGCAACCATTACACCAACCGGGTCGCCCTAAGCTGTGTTTGAATTATTTTTTCAATATTTTTAAGTCGTACGTAGACTTCATCATGTCCTCTGCTGTGGTGTAAAATTAAATAGATTACACAAAAAAATTGCTTGTTCCATTCTATGGGTTTGGGTAAAGTCACCTTTGACATTTTCTATGAAACAGCAGATAATTTTTCGAGATTTTAATAGTGGTCCCACAGCAAAAGTTGTTCAGTTTGATGGTCTGAAGCTCTCCCTTAAGTATGTAACGCATTTGAGTTAACACTCTGTATTTTTAAGGCAAAAGTATATACAGGGTGAAATTGATATCATTAGCATCCTTTTAAACTAAGAGTCTTTCCATCAAACTGAACAACTTTTACTACAGGAGCAAACCAATCGGAGCAACTAAAAAATCAGCTGTTCCATACTAAACTGCAATGCCTACTCGACTCAAATGTATGCAACACCAGATTTTTTAGTTGTTCCGATCGGTTTGCTCCCGTAGTAAAAGTTGTTCAGTTTGATGGGTAGACTCTTAGTTTAAAGGGATGCCAATGATATCAATTTCAGCCTGTATATGGTTATAACATATACTTACTACGGGTTGGAAACTCTTTAATGAAATAATTAACTAAAATAATAATTAACGCAAAAACATCGTAACATGTAAGAATGTCTCTACCATTACCGGATGGCGATAACATGAGTCACCGTTTCCGACAACTATTTGGTTATCTTGTCTAAACACAGTTTGCAGTTCAAATTCAAATTCAGAGTGGCGCTAATGTCAATGTCACCGTTCACAGATTATCACATTCTGATCGCGTGGAAAGAGAGTCTACTGTTTAAATTATGTAATAATGGCCTCGATTCGGAGTGTACCACGACTAAACTAAACTAAATGTATTCCTGTCACTTTCTAAAATAAGATTAAGAAAAGAGACAGAAAACCAACAGCTGACTTTAGTGCTGTCAAAGTGACGTTAAACGCCCAAAAACGACTTAAATAAGATGGTGTACATTATGATGGCATCTTATTTTGCGCATTTAACGTCACTTTGACAGCACTAAAGTCAGCTGTTGGTTTTCTGTCTCTTTTCTTAATCTTATTTTAGAAAGTGACAGGAATACATTTAGTTTAGTTTAGTCGTGGTACACTCCGAATCGAGGCCATTGCGCCCTCATCACATTAATAAAGATTTCTCAATAAAGAAAGCCTAAATTAAAAAAGTGCCCAATTGACAAACTACAAAAGCCTTCAAGCCATTGTTATAGAATACTTTTATAGGTTCTTAACACTCCACTTTTAGACAATTTCGAATAAAAACAAAAGCGGCCGTTTTTTTTTCTTTTTTCAACATGTGTATGTATGTATCGACCTTTAAAAAACCTACATAAGTATTCTATGAAAATAGCTTGAAGGCTTTTGTAGTTTGTCAATTGACCACTTTTTTAATTTAGGCTTTCTTTATTGAGAAATCATTATTAATGTGATGAGGGCGCCACTGGACTCCAATAGCCCTCTTAATATGCTGATACTTTTAAGGGGACAATCAGACCGTTATACTGAACAACTTTCTCTATGGGACCAGCATCAATATCACGAAAAAAAAATCTGCTGGCCCATACATTTGGCTCAAGTAGGTTTGCAGTTTTGTATGGACGAGCAAATTTTTTTTTCGCCATTTCGATGTTGGTGCGATAGAGAAAGTTGTTCAGTTTGACGGTCTGATCATCCCCTTAAAAATCGTCAGCATATTAAGATGTGTGTATGCAGGGTGTAAGGAAAAGTATTATTAACCTTTAAAACCACAAACTTAACTAAACATACATACTCTAACCATCAAACTGAACAACTTTTACTATGGCAGACAACACGTCAGCGCAAAAAAAATCAGCTGTTCCGTACTAAACTGCAGCACCTACTAAACCGTACGAGACAACTGATTTTTTTTGTTTGTTCTCCTAGTTATAGTTGTTCAGTTTGATGGGTAGAGTATGTGGTTCAAAAAGGTTAGGTAATGAATAATGATACTTTTCCTGACACCCTGTACCTATAGCTATAGCAACTTTCTATGCTTGGAGTTTCCCTCGAGAGATCGAATCAGAAAGATCCGCAGAAGAACCAAAGTATTATAAACTAGAGTGGCAATGGGCGGGGCACATTGCTCGCAGAACCGATGGCCAGTGGAGCCGAAGAGTTCTCGAGTGACGACTGCGTACCGGAAAGCACAGCGTGGGTAGGCAGTGAGGTGAGCCCCCACAAGGTGGACCGACGACCTGGTGAAGGCGGCGGGAACACGTTGGATGAGGGCAGCGCAGGACCGGTCGTTGTGGCGATCCTTGGGGGAGGCCTATGTCCAGCAGTGGACGTCCATCGGCTGAGATCATAATGATGGTTCTTACACTAAAACTTGAGCAAATTACCCTCCTTCTGGCGCAGTCGGTTGAAAATCTCCACATACGAAAAATAGCAAAACTGGCTGGAAAACATCAACGGTTAATGCGAATATTGCCTCTCCATATAGACTTAATCCCTAATCATTCTGGTCACGCATGAAGAGTGAGAGTTGAACGAATGAAATCGACTTGGTAATAAGCGACACATAAATATGTTACTTATACATAATTGATGTCGTATAATCCCATTTACATGACTGCCTCCGTGGTCTAATGGTTAAGAGCATTGGCTCTCGATACGGAGGTCGTGGGTTCGATTCCCACGGGGGAAACCTAGTGATATGTCACTTTGTGCATTTTTCCCCAGTTGGTTAGGACATTGCAGGCTGAATCACCTGATTGTCTGAAAAGAAAAGTGATTCCGTGCTTCGGATGGCACGTTAAGCCGTTGGTCCCGGCTACTGTCTCTGGTAGTAGTAGTCCTTACATAAAAACCACGTCAGAGGCCGAAAGGCGGTCTGAAAAAACTCTGACACCAGGGCTCTGCCCACACGATAAGAAGAATTTACATGACATGCATAAACCGCAATAACTTTCGGTGTGGTCAGAAGCACTGCTACAACTACCATCTTATCAAACATGCAGCTTTGTAGCGAGTCAAGAGTGTTGATTTGATATTATTCCTACTAATATTAACATCTTCCAGCCGATGGACGTCCACTGCTGGACATAGGCCTCCCCTAAGGATCGCCACTACCACCGGTCCTGCGCTGCCACATCGGACGGGTTCCCGCTGCCTTCACCAGGGCCTCAATTGCGCAATTTTATACGGTTTTGGTTTGGTTTTGGTTTAGTTTTGGTTTAGATTTGGTTTAGCTGAAGTAAAAAAGCTATCGCGATATTTTTTTCTGAACGGTTAAATCGCACAATACAGAAAATTCTATCGAACGGACATCAAACGTTACGCCAATGTATCTTCCGAAATAAAGCTAAATCGTTACCGTTAATATAATTAGCGCGATACGAATTGTGCATAACGTAACGTTTTTGGTTGTGGTTTTGATTTGGTAGTATTGTTCAAACTTAGGGCGATTGAGGCCCAGGTCGTTGGTCGACTCGATTTGGATGAAATTTAGCACTCTGATAGAATAAGTTACTGGATTAACATAGGAGCGAGCGTCGGTGGCGCGTTGCGTAGAGGTATGGAAACCCAATTGTGGGGGTCCGGTTCGAATCCGCACTGACAGCATGCCATGCACTAATGAGTTTTTCTAATTTATGTCAAAGCTTACTATCAGTTTAAAATAACAATGTGCATGACCTTGAAGGGCCGTTGGATAACTTCACTCGGTTGACAACGGAATGTAGACTCTATGCAAAGGAAATAATCATTTGAATGACTCGAGTGAAGTTCGTGTGATTGCGTTACGTCACATTTGCGAGCGAGGTCATGCACATTGTTATTTTAAACCGATAGTATGTACGTATACCGACTGCTCTCAAACGGTGAAGGAAAACATCGTGAGGAAATCTGTATACACTGAAGAAGAAATTGGCTTAGGACGGCATCGATTAGTGCATCAAACAAAACGTCAAATTTACCCAATTCTGCTGCAGTTTTTTTTTGTTCCGATTGGTTTGCTCCCATATTAAAAGTTGTACAGTTTGATGGGTAGACTCTTAGTTTAAAAGGATGCTAAATAAATGCTAAATAAATGATATCAATTTCACCCTGTATATCTAGAGACTATTTAATAGAGTTTAATACAGACGCGTGACGGAATCAAACGGCTGTAATATGCAATTTAGCACATTATTGAATATTACTATGATTTGTAACACCACTAGCTTTTCTGTGAAGGAAAACATCGTGAGGAAACCTGCATGCTTCAATTTCGAGGCATGTATTGTACCCACTGTCCATTACAAGTGGCGACGGGCTTCGTCGCACTGGACAGAGTTTCGGTACTACTAGTGAAACGTGGATGTTCTGAGCTTTCAGAATATCTTTGACCACCCCCTCGGGGAATATAGTCGTGAGCATTATGCTATGCTACTAATGAATTACTAATTGTATCATTGAACAAATAAAATAATTCGTTACAATCATAAACTCGTTCAAATAATAAGTCACCTCTGTGACTCGCTCACACAAATAGGAGCAAGTGAGACAGATATACCTACAATGTAAACAGGTGTTTGTAAGACAAGTTCAAGATCACGCGCTCTTTTATCAAAAACCCATCATTTAAAATGATTATTCAATACAAGTTATATTTTGAAGCTGAACGCCTAAGAAATGTTTGGGTTACTTTGTTTTTTTTTGTTTTTTCTTTTTTTTTTCATTTTATTACCTACTAGGTCTAACAAATCTAACTTTTTTAGGGCGATTTCGATGTTGGTCCCATAGAGAAAGTTGTTCGGTTTGATGGTCTGATCATCCCCTTAATAGTTTCACCTAATTTTGTTAGACCTTATATAGGGTCCTTCTCAATATGCTGACAGTTTTTTATGGGGATAATCAGACCATATATACTGAACAACTTTCTCTACGGGACTAATATCGAAATCGCAAAAAAATCCGCTGTTCCATAGAAAACTGCAACCCAAATGTATGGGACAGCAGATTTTTTTTATTTCGCATTTTCGATCTTAGTCCCATAGAGAAAGTCGTTCAGTTTGATGGTCTGAGCATCCCCTTAAAAATATGACATTCGATGTTGGCTCCATTTTCCATTATAGTGACACGGACCTGAAAAAAAGACGGACGGAATCTCGTCTAATCCAAAAGTGAAGCACCCATTTTTTTTGTGTGCGTGCTGTCGCCCTTTCGCGCGGTACAAAATGGCGGCGGGTTGTCGGACCCGCGCCTAGAAATGGTGCGTCTGTGTGAGTGTAGGTCCCTTGTAGAACAAACGAAATTGTAGCCTTGCATGCTTCACCTCTTTTTAGTTTGACATTACGTCCGTCTTTTTTCAGGTTCGTGTATAGTGACAATTCAAAAATTCTATTCATTTTCAATCTTTAATTTGATAGTGACAATTGTTCAGTGTTATGTCTGAAACACCCTGTACAATATGAATCGCATTTAGTTTTACACTCTGTATTCCTAGAATCGGTCAATCAAGTCATCGGACCACAGACTTCTGTGTTGTAAAATATCATAGACGAAGAATTTTTCGCTTACGCTGGTAGACGGAATGTCAGTGTAACCGGGTATGAGATAGCGATAGTCATAAAATCCTATACAATTTATATGAAGTGACAACCTTGGAGTCAGTACAAAAAAGTGGTTGCGCCGATAAGGAAAGCAATAAGGTAGCGATCTCCTTTTTTAACTAGAGCTAATTTGCTATGTGCATCTCTTATTGAGTGAATATGACAAAACACGTGCTTCCTTCTAATAGATTCTCTTTCTACGTAAAAAACCTAAGTCTGTGCATCGGACATCGTTTTTTTGTTGTCTATGCTAAAAACTTGTCTAGCGAATAAATAACGGGTATTTTATAATCGCCTCTCAACTAATCTAAGCATGCAAATTAAATTGATTTCATCTGTCTCGGTCTGTCATCTAACTTGGTACTTTCTATTATGATTTACATTTTAAAACTGCTTAGAAATGTACCTGTGATTATTGTTTCCGAGTCTTGTCTAAGTCCTAGGACTTAGACAAGACTCGGAAACAATAATCACAGGTAATTGCTTCTTGCTTGCTTCTTGGTGCTTCTAGAAGCATAAACTATTATAATATTCTTAGAATAAAGGATCTAATAGATAAACTATTAAATGATTTCCTGCATGACTCTATAATATGAATACATCACTAAGACGAGTTAGTCACGAATAGTCACGATTATTCTTTCAATAACTTTGAAACACTATGTTTATACAGAGTTAATTTTATATCACTGCATATAACTTCAGCATGTATTCTACTCATCAAACTGAACAACTTTCAGTATGGAGCCAACTTCGAAATCGCGAAAAAAAAAATCAGCTGTCCCATACAAAACTGCAGTACCCACTCGACTCAAATGTTATGGACAGCTGTTTTTTTCAGCGATTTCGAAGTTGTCTCCTTAGTGGAAGTTGTTCAGTTTGATGAGTAGAATACATGCTGAAGTGATATAAAATTAACCTTGTTTATGAAATGCCATGATAGAAAAGGATAATTTTAATTTCCTTTGTATGTATGATATTCCTCCTATTTTGTGTATGATTTTAGCTATCCAAGTAGCTATCATACTCTTTGTATTTGTTTGATCATATTCATTCGTTACTTGTGAAACGAATACAGTTCGTCACGAGGGCAATGTCTTTTACCAGCACAAGATAGAACGATTTTTGTGCACCAACATTCTAACTGAACCAAAAAATACCATAACGATTACACTGGACGCCTATCTTACATTGTTTTCGTATCTAAAGTATTTTATTACAAAAAAGTACCCAAAACAAAAACCCTTTGTGAAACACGACACCAAAAAGAACCTAAATTGTTGTCCCAAAACGCCCTATTGTTCCTTTAAAAATCTAACAGAAAAAAAAGCGCCAACGGAACTAAACCGTCATTTTAAAATTGAAAAAAGTGACGTCATTTGAGATTATGCAAAGTTTTTCTTTGAGAAAAAAATGTTCGTTCTTGTTCTGTATAGCAATAAAGTTGATATTTGTCTGAACTATAGTTTGATTTAGTGAAAAAATTAGTTGGTATTCGTACATGACCATGGTGATTTGGTGATCTCATGGGTTCGCCATGTCTTCAATTAAAACAATTATTAATACCGTTTTTTATCTCAATAACGGATTTCTTTAACGGAGAAGATGAATAGCATTCATGTTTTGTACCATACTATAACTTGCCTTTACCTAGTTAACTAGCAGTCACGTAGTATCTAAACCACACTTTGGACACATAGCTGCTACGAATAAGAACGTATAGAAATGTAAATCAAGCTCAAAAAGTGACCCCAAAAAAAGTACACAGTGTTCGAAATTTGTTCCTTAAAAACTACACCTTGCCGCCAAAACTCATACAAAATGTCATTTTTCAAAGGGTGCCAAAAATTATGTTGCTTTTGTTTAGAGTTATTCTTCCACATAGCTGTCATTTATTTCATACAAATAGAATAAATTCACAGATTTTGTGCCTCACACGACTACCATTGGAAATTAATCTACGGAATTCGAAAAAATATTGTCTCCATTGCCTACGTTTAACGACACCCTTCGTGCCAGAGGGTTAAAAATTTGTAGGGGACAAGCAGGGAGTGTCCAATTGTCCATACTGTATGTATAATCATAGCGTAAATACAATAAAGTGGATGCGCTTAGTGGCCGCGTTGGGTCTATGCTTGCGCGGAGTGCGGGGAGGGTCACGCGGTGTGCGGGGGGACGAGGCACCGGCCGTTGGGGTACAGCACGCAGGTGAATTGGTACGGGGACCGCGCCCGCCGCCACCCGCACCCCCCGCACGATAGGCGCGTGTCGCGAGAGCGCCTTCACTATTATTATATTCACTTTGGTATAATAATACTAGATAATGGCCTCGATTCGGACTGTGCCACGACTTAACTACATTTATTCCTGTCACTTTCTAAAATAAGATTAAGAAAAGAGACAGAAAACCAACTGCTGACTTTAGTGCTGTCAAAGTGACGTTACACGCCCAAAAACGCTTTAAATAAGATGGCGTACATTATGATGGCATCTTATTTTGGGCATGTAACGTCACTTTGACAGCACTAAAGTCAGCTGTTGGTTTTCTGTCTCTTTTCTTAATCTTATTTTAAATCCGAATCGGTACCACTATTTCTTATACTGTGATCTAATCATATCCTAAATCTTCGAGCATCTAACGTCCATGATCTCTTTACAAAGTCAACACACACTATCTAGCGTCGTATCTCACTTGTTAATAACCTACAAATATTTGTACAATGCCAAGGTTAGGGAACGAAAACGGGTGATCCGTGAAACGGCTACATTTGGCAAATCACTAATTGTTGATACGTTTTGCTGATTATACTAGGTCAGTGCTTCGTCACTTGCGTTTGACAGCTGAGCGCTCTTACAGACGAGTGACACTTTGCGGTCGCAGAGGGTCGCGCGACCCTCTGCGACGCACGGCGACCGCAAAGTGTCGGTCGTCTGTAAGAGCTCTAAGTAGGTATGCAGTAGTACCAGGTACACCGATGTACCTGCGCAGTTGACAAATATTAATAGTGCGGTAAATCATATATTTGAGGGTTCCGTACCACAACACCACAGAACACAACATTATTAAGTTAGAAAAAAAACTTTTTTGTTCGGGACCGACTTACACTTGGCCGGTTTTTACTATTTGTTGTTATTCTGTAGAGTTTTCTCTATAATCACACTAAGTTTGACGCTTGTATGTATTACTGTTTTTACGGTAGAGCGTGAAGAAAAAACTTTGATAAAAACTAGTTTTTTGTTGAGAACCCCCCTTAATTTTTAACTTTTTGACATTTTTACTATTTGTTAACAAATCCGCCGTAATAACGCATAATCTGAGAAAATGTCAACTATCTAGCTAGAAAAGTTCAAAAGTTACAGCCCTAAATAGGTAGGCCAGACGGACGGACGGACGGACTACGTAGGCTTAGTTACAGGGTACCGTTTTCACCCTTTGGGTACGGAACCCTAAAAATCAGGTAATGTATACCGAAATCGGCCCTAAATGTAGGGTAATAATGTAATCACTGCTGAAGCATCTATAAGTCTGGAGCGAGATAGAGAAAGATTTGGTAGAACCACAAAAGAACTTGTGACCGGCTTCTCAAACAGACTTACCTCAGATCCCATCAATTCAAACCGCAACGACTTAAGGCTCTTAGTGCGAGCCTTAACAGGACACTGCAAGTTAAACAAGCATCTACACAGAATGGGGCTTGTAGATTCACCCACCTGCAGATTCTGCTGTGAAGCAGAGGAAACGCCCATACACCTCCTCTGCGAATGCGAAGTGCTCATTCACAGCAGGAGTCGCCATCTAGGTGGATACGTAATAACACCTACTGACATTAGGGACCTCCCCTCCAAAAGCATAACACGGTTCATGAAGTCCGTGGGCCTAGGAACTGACCTTTAGGTCTAGGGTGACAGCTACAATAGATCTATTCAGGTCGCAGTAGCTATTGGTCATTGACCAAGCCCTTACAACCAAAATAATAATAATAGAACCTGAATTTGCATTGCTCTGCGCATACGCAGATTGTCGAGCAGTACTATTTTCCTGGTCTACCTAGTTACCTAGGTAAGCACAAGAAACCTAACACTAAACCGATCGTTAGCGGCAGGAACTAGGCGAATCGTGATAGAATGCGCCCGCGCACCCGCTACGTGCAATAAACGTCTCTTTATGGACGGAGGACGATGTTTGCAGTTCAATGTACAGTGGGCACCTCTTACTGCTTCATTAATGCGGAATTGAGCCGGGAAACGTGCGTAATCGGCGCGTTACCATTCCAGGACTACTACAATAATATTATAATGGTTACAAAACAACTGTTAGGTTTTATCAGCCGATAGACGTCCACTGCTGGACATAGGCCTCCCCCAAGGATCGCTACGACGTCCTGTGCGGTGCGACTCTAGGGTATGTATACTAGAGGTATTCTGATCAGACCTATGCCAACCATACTCTTTCTTATACCGCGTCTTTGCCATGTGATTTCTGGCTTTGAATTAGTATTGCACCAAGAAACAAGACGTGTCGGTCTCAACGACAATTCTCAGGGTTGGCCCAAAGTTAATTTCGAGTAGGTAAAATTAAAAAAATTGCGATTACAATTTTAATTAAAATAAAAAAAATCTTAATCTAAATCTGATAAATGTTTAACGCATAGATATATTATAGGGTAGATAAATATTATGAAGCAAGACATAACAACACTACTTGCCATCTATTCACACTTATGACAACCGCCCATTAGAATAAGTGAAATGTCAATAGTAAACAGATACCGTCTTGAACCATTTTGTCACCAGACCTCCAGTTGGAAGACTCCGCTATTTCCTTACGTTAAGAACGACTTTTGCTTGAATTTGCTTAAAAAGTGGTGCCATTTGTGTAACTGATATTGCCGGTCTTTAGTTTATACGTCTATGGTTTAACGTTTTAAAGGTCTTCGTACATGGAGTCATATTCAGAGAGTGGGTAAAATCTTGGTACGTGGTGGATATAGATGTGTGGGTGTTTGGTAGTTGTTTGGTGAGTGTTTGGTGGGTGTTTGTTGTGCGGTTAGTGGGGTGTTTGGTAGGTGGTTGGGTGCCGTGAATCGGTGTGTGTCTTAGACTAATTATATCGGGACGCGTAACCACGTGTCATTCTACTAACAAACTTTCTGCCACTTTTTGCGGGGGGCGAGGTAACATGTTATCCGCAACTTTGGATTTTATTCCCTATGACTTTAGATTCTAATTTTGAATGTTCAAAATCATGAAAAGTAGTCCCGTTCTAAGTTCAAAATTATTGTTTCGCAATAATAGGCCGTCTAGTTTAGTGATAAGTTATAAAATTGGGTGTAAATGCGCAAGATTAATTGATCTAACACCGTGGCAGAGGGGAAATGCTACCGCAAGGCCGGTCCGGATATAATTAGTCTAAGGTGTGTGTGGTCTTCTTCTTATCGTGTGGGCAGAGCCCTGGTGTCAGAGTTTTTTCAGACCGCCTTACGGTCTCTGACGTGGTTTTTATGTAACGACTACTACCACCAGAGATAGCAGCCGGGACCAACGGCTTAACGTGCCATCCGAAGCACGGAATCATTTTTCTTTTCTTTTCAGACAATCAGGTGATTCAGCCTGCAATGTCCTAACCAACTGGGGAAAAACGCACAAAGTGACATATCACTACGTGTCCCCCGTGGGAATCGAACCCACGACCTCCGTATCGAGAGCCAATGCTCTTAACCATTAGACCACGGAGGCAGTTGTGTGTGTGGTTATATGGTGGGTGATGGATGATGGAGGGTCGTGTTAGGATGCGATGTGTGTCGCGGAGGGTCGCGCGACCGTAAAGACCGTTAAGTCTATGAGCGCAACGCTCTGCGACCCACGGCGACAGCAAAGTGTCGCTCGTCTGTAATAAGGCGCTGTCCTATTGCCATCGCTCGCGCGATCATGCGTTCGTCCGACGAAAATCATTGTGCCACTGTGCGTTTAAACATAATTATATCTGAATAAAAATAGAACAATTCGATCGCATCTAATGAAAGAAAGAAAGAAAGAAAATATTTTTATTTGCAAACAACTAAACACACTGACAAAATTATATAGGTACTTATAAAAACTAAACTAAAAAACATAATTTAAAAATCATCTCATGATAGCACGACCTTCTATAGGATATTCCGCAGATATAAGTATGTTTAAACGCACAGTGGCACAATGATTTTCGTCGGACGAACGCATGATCGCGCGAGCGATGGCAATAGGACAGCGCCTACCCTGTGTCGCGGTAGTGGATCGGTTTAGTATAAAACACAAACATAGTGTATAAAACCTCACGTAGAAACACACACGGTGACGGATTGACGCGCCGTGTGTGCTTCTACGTGCGGTTTCATACAACTCCTTGCTTCACAAATGACGGACTGACGTCGGCCGCACCGTCATGCATCATCATGTGTGATTCGACTAGGGGTGTTTGTGTCCACCCAGTCCAGATTCTTGGACAAATTGAAGAAGGAAATATAAAACGAGGCTCTCTGCTCTCTCCATTAGGAACAATGAGCGTGATTATGACTATGTATGTAGAATGTGAATAAAAACTTGGTAGTTTTGAATACCTAACATAACTTAATGGTTACATGTTAAGAAAAGAGGCAAGGTCGCATGATCTCATCTTTTATTATGAATCCTTAGATCAAACCAAAGAGGAGAAGAAGCGAAATGTTTTGATTAAATTTCGTTCTCTGGCGTAGTGTAGCTAAATTGGAAAAAGCAGTTCCCGGTTTGGAAGATTGCGGGTTCAAGTCCCGCCTGAGACATAATTTTTCAATCTTTAATTTGATTTGAAATAGCACAACATGGTTGTACAGTAGTACCAGGTTTATAAGTCACGAGCTTTTACCCGCGACTTCGTCCGCATAAATTATATACCAGATTTTAAGTCAGATGATAAGCTATCAAACAAAAAAAGTTTCATCAAAATCGGTTCAGTAGTTTTTGCGTGATACTCGAACAAACAAACAAACAAACAAACAGACAGACAAAAAATCCAAAAATTGGTGATTTGGAATCAGGGACAGGTAAAAACCATGTCGTATTTTTTTTTTTGTAAATATCTTCAATGTACAGACACACTTCGGTTACAGTTTTATAATAGTTTAGATACAGACGTACCTGCGCAGTTGAAAAATTTTAATACCGCGCGAAATTATATTCACCAATCAGGATACGCCACTTTCAATCCTTTTACGCTATTGGATTATTTGTTTTCGCGCCCTTTTCGCTGCTATCCGGCCTGCTCTGCGCAAACGAAGATTGACGATGGGAATTATTTTCCAGGTCGTACTGTAACATGTTTATAATCACTAATATTTGTAATAATAAAACTTTTACTAAATTAAAAGTAAATTATATGAGCCAATGTGTTATGTAATGTAATATATTTCAAAATACTGCCTCTTCCTCTCTCAGTTTAATCTAAGTTGGAAATATTTTTGAAACATGCTTATCAGTAGTTTACTGTTCAACTATTCGCCACGTCTCTTGCGTGCCACATTTACTATTAATTGTACCTAAGTTTTTTATAATATTGGTAGTACAAATTGCCTCTTCCTCTCTTAGTTTAATCTAAGTTGGAACATTTTTGAAACATGCTTATCAGTAGTTTACTGTTCAACTATTCGCCACGTCTCTTGCGTGCCACATTTACTATTAATTGTACCTAAGTTTTTTATATCTTTATAATATAGGTAGTACAAACACGATTCGACCTTGGCATTATATTTATTCACGAGTTTAAAAACTAGATTTTTAAAACACGTACCTACAATATCTATTTAGGAATTTAGGCGCGGTTCGACCTATACTTTTTAAACCCCAACATAAAAAGATGGGTGTTATAAGTTTTGCGCCTATATCTGTTTGTCGGTCTGTTCGTGACGACATCGTAGCTCCCGAATGGTTGGACCGATTTCTATGCGGTTTTTTTTGTAACTGAAAGCGAATTTGTGAGTGTTTTTATCAAACTTTTAGCATGTAGGCGATTTCAGAATGGAATAAAGAAACGTTCATTGATGGGTTTGCTTGTCGTCCACCAAACAATGCAGAAGAATCTCTGTCCCTTAGTCAATTCGTCGACACTCATAGAAATTGGTTGGTGATGGGAGGGTTGGCTTATGGTGGATCACGAACTGGTGAAGATGGGGGGAACTTTTTGAACTTTTTTTTGACCGGTCGTTGTGGCGATCCTTGGGTTAGGTTACCTTATGTCCTGCAGTGGACATCTTTTGGTTGAGATGATAAATAAGTAAGCAATTTTGAAAAATTTAAATTAAAACCGGTCAAGTGCGAGTCGGCTACTCGCTCACCGAGGGTTCCACTCATACACGATTATTATATTAACTTAAAAAATGTTGTCTCCGGGACCTTTAGCACGAACCCACTCACACTTGGCCGGTTTTTTTTTTTTCAAACTGTAGAGTTTGTTCTAAAATCACACCAAGTTTGACGCTTGTATATATTAACGTTTTTACGATAAAGCGAGAAGAAAAAACGTTGGTAAAAACTAGTTTCTTTTATGAGGACCCCCCCCTTAATTTTTAACTTTTTGAAATTTTCATTATTTGTTAACAATACAATACCGTAATAACGCATAATCTGAGAAAATTTCAACTATCTAGCTATCACGGTTCAAAAGATACAGTCCTAAATAGGTAGGACAGACGGACGGACGGACAACATAGGCTGAGTAATAGGGTCACCTTTGGGTACGGACCCTAAAAATGTCTTTATGGAGAAAATGCCTCATTGCACATTAATCTAATTTGTATAGAAGCTATTGATGATAAAATGCATGACCTCAGATGAAGTCATACTGCAAGTGATGACTTCATGCGACCTTTAGAGGACGAGGCTTGTGACTTGATAGATTGTTTTCTCAACAGTTTGTTTGTAATTGTGATGGAGTACCTTCTTTATCTTTGAATTTGGCAAATTGCAAGGTTACTTAGAACTACAGTGCATATCAGGCAAAAAAATTAAGATATGTTTTTTTTTTACAATCAATATTTTTTTTCTGTTTGTGCATTTCGCGAAAACTCCTGGACCGATTTTGATGAAACTCTCTGTGTTTGAAAGTTTATGATTGAACCTAAAATCTGGTATATCTCGCTAAAATGATGTACGGACGAAGTCGCGGGTAAACTCTAGTTAAATATACAGGGTGTTAAAAAACCATGTTGGTGCCTTAAAGGGTTGCTTCAGACCATCAATCTGAACAACTTTCACTATGGAGCCAACATTGAAATCGCGAAAAAAAGTCAGCTGTTCCATACAAAACTACAAACATAACTGACCGAAATGAATGGGACAGCTGGGCCTCTACCTGCACATTCGAACTTCGAAATTGCGTGAAAGTGTTCGTTCCAATGTCAACTCTATTACAATGAAGTGCGGACCGAAACAGTGGCGAAATATCGAACATCGAAAGTCCGGGTACAGGATGGACCAGGGTGATTTTTTTTCCCGATTTCGATTTGGTCCCATAGAGAAAGTTGTTCAGGTTGATGGTCTGAAGCAACACTTTAAGGCTATAACAGGGTTTCTTTACACCCTGTATAATAGGTCAACATGAACATAACTTTCACAGATAGTATGATGGTAAATACAATATGGAGGTCAAGACTAAGATAACTGCAAAGTATTGTATGCAGCAAACAAAGGATTGTTACAACAATGATGTCAATAAATAAACATTTATATTCTTACTATTACTTGCTCTGTGATGCACAGAGATCGGAACTACGGGTGCGATTACTATCAAAAGTATGGATATGACCAAAAATCCCGGGATTTCCCGGGATGTCCCGGGACTCTGTACCTTAGTAACGGATCTAAATACAGTACTAGGATTCCGAATGAACATGATGCTACTGCTTGTAGTATACACAATCTGTCCCTTTAAATGAATATCATGAAATTGGTTAGTAAACTAAGTAAATAAAACAATTAAATGACATTCAGGGTATATTTTTCTCGATTTAAATATGAACAACATATAACAGCTGTTATTTAAACTCAAATTAGGTAATAAATTCCTTGAGTTCCCGGAATCCCGGGATTTCCAAGTCATATCCATGTTAGTGATAACGTCTAAAATAGCACCCAGATTCCGATCTCTGGTGATGCAGTAACATAGGTACTTTGATTAAGAGGATTTTTATTTATTTTATTTTATTTTTATTTATTTGGCACAGTAACAAAGTACAAACTAACACTCGATCTTATAAATATTACACATTAAATTACATCAAATTTGCACCTCAATTATGACTGCGCACCGCATTCTAATACATTGTTACGAATTAACTACACGTGCTAAACAAGTCCTCTGTAAAAAAGGTTACTATAAACTCAATGATTATTTGAATGACCAAAATGTCTGGTCTTGACAATTTTACACTATGTAATGCAATATTGTATTTTAATTGTACTTTGTACATTTTGTTTTGTTTAAAAGATGTGTGTTGTTGAGTTTCTGGCCGCGTCTTCTCTCAACGGAACACCTTCCGACGCGGTGGTAGAGTCAAAAAATGACGTCAAAAAGCTATCTATATGTATAATTGATATTAGCGTGAAAATGTTAGCGTATTAGTTGACATATAGTTATGGAAATCATTTTGATTTGTTTCTCATAATCTCTAGATTATAGTGGTAACATTAGCTATACCTCATCTAAACGGAGTGTCGAGTAATCGCCGTTGGCGCACATCGTGTCTTGGTAAAATAAAATAAATAAAAATAAAAAAAATAAAAATTGTTTATTGACCAAAAACAATGTTTAGTAGGGTCTTAAGGCTAATTGGTACAATCAATTTTTTTTTGTCTTGGTAAAATATGTTGGGAAAGAGACAACTGCAGCTCGGACCGATTTTATTTACCTAAAATCGACTAAATCAGCATTTCATATTACTTGTTTCTTTGCTTTCTTCTCCAAAACTAAACCGATTTTAATAATTTTTTAAGAATAATATGTGACTATGGGTATGTCCCTATGTTTTGCTTTTTTTGTTTATATTCGTCAAATTTGTTTGCTGGATGTCTGAATTGTCATTGTCATTTTCGAAGGTCCCTCGTTCTTACAGCAATTATTTATGTGAAAAAGTTAAATTCTCTATACTAAGCTATGTCTCTAACATAGCCAGAGATCGGAACTACGGGTGCTATTACTATCAAAAGTATGGATATGACCAAAAATCCCGGAATTTCCCGGGATGTCCCGGGACTCTGTACCTTAGTAACGGATGTAAATACAGTACTAGGATTCCGAATGAACATGATTCTAGTGCTTGTAATTTACACAATCTGTCCCTCTAAATGAATATCATGAAATTGGTTAGTAAACTAAGTAAATAAAACAATTATATGACATTCAGGGTATATTTTTCTCGATTTAAATATGAACAACATATAACAGCTTTTATTTAAACTCAAATTAGGTAATAAATTCCTTGACTTCCCGGAATCCCGGGATTTCCAAGTCATATCCATGTTCGTGATAATGTCTAAAATAGCACCCAGATTCCGATCTCTGAACATAGCCGAGGTAACATAGATTGTATGTTAACCCATGGAGCGTCGCTTGAACAGCATTTGTCCCAGTAGATTTTAGTCTGCTGAGCGTTGAGCGGGTTACCCGTGGAGCGTTTGGATCCGGCGCAAGCTTACATTCCCCAAGGGTCGGTCATTACATCGTCAATAGTACACAAAGTGTGTCGACGGTCAACTGACTAAAATCTACTGGGTTAATGTTTGAATTATTTGTTGATTTTTATTTTATCTAATTGCATGACATCAAAATTATACACCAAAAAAAATAATCCATTATTATGTTAGAATTGAATGATTTTGTGTTTGTTAGTAATTAACGTTGAAAATTAATTATTTAATAATGATCTCTCTCAAACATTGCTGTGCCCAACCGGGTGCACATCACATGTATTACCTACCTTCTATGTTAATCTAACACCTTTTATTACTATGTATACATGTGTAAATGCAATGAATAAATGAATTATGAATTATGAGGTACGAAATCTGTGATTTTTTTTTCTTCTAAGGTCATGCTTGCTAGAAATCAAGTATGTACTAAGTAATTCACTTTCAAAGATGCTAACAATTAGAAAAATTGCTGAACTAGCAAATTATTAAACTTTACAACGTAAACGTGTTAAATTTCGTGTGACACTTTCAACTTTGCTCTCAAAAGGAAACTTGAATTTGTCAACTTTTTACGACTTCAAAATGTCGTAAGAACTTTATTTAGGTAGTAAAATAATGTATAAAGCATGTTCATTACCTTTGACCGGGCGATTTACGGCTCCTTCCGAAGAAAATCCAAAAAAGTACAATCACAAAATAAACCACTCACTTTTGTTAACACATAACTTTTTATCACAAGAACTGATTAAAGAAAACACTTAGAATTAAATAAATCACGTTTGAAACAATGTTTAAGGCACATAAAGTTAGTTTTTAAGGTAAATAAAAGGTTTATTTTGATGGAAATATGCAACTAGTCGGCATTTCAAGTTGCTTTCGGCACCTTTCGGTAAACTTAAGTTTGACAGTTGTAGTTCACGTCGCGGTCGCGGGGCGAAGTTTGCGTCCGAATTTCTTGACAGAGCTGCCACCTCAAAAAATGGATTGAGCGCTAAAATTGTGGAAAAAGCGCTAGATTCCAAAAGAAAATCCTCAATCTTAGTATAGGTAATAAAAATGTTAGCGTACTACCCGTTTGCTTGGAGTTGGCCGTCGACCGTTACAAAATTTCGTCACAGGCACATTTAGTGGTCCCGTCGACAAAAAATAATATAACAAGCAAATAAAAATTTAAAATTAAAAGCGATATTTGCGACCGGGAAGGACGTGCCGTACGTGGTTGCGTTGCTAAAGGTTATAAAATTGCGTTTAATAGGGTCTCTTAGGGGTGCGGTACGGTGAAGCGGGAAGGGAGGGAGCGGCCAACTCAAAAAAAACGACTAGTATAGTTGGCGTATAGTTATGGAACTCATGTCAATTTGTTTCTCATAATCTCTAGATCAGGCATGTCAAACATGCGGCCCGCGGGCCGCATGCAGCCCGCAGAGCATTTTCTTGCGGCCCTATCCAATTTAAGGTCAGTTTCCCGATACGGTAGGTACTCATTAATAATATTATGTAAGTATCACCACTGCATTGGGTAATGAAGTGAAAAATTTCGAGCGCGCTTCGCTTGTTCACTTTCTTATAATATTGTATTTAGCGCTTTTTACAAATGTTCTGAAAATTTTCCTTGTAATATAAGTACCGTCCTATTCTACGGTAGATGCAATGAGTTTTATTTATATTTAAAATGTGATTTGCGGTCCACTGATTCTACTATCGTTTTGCCAAAGGGCAGACCGGCATAATTGAATAAACAGAACCATTCTGGATGTCATATGTCAGAGATAAATAAATATTAAAATAGAATAGAAGAAATAGAACGTAAGATCTTTAATATGTAAAAATTTGTCAGTAATAAAGGCTTTATTTATATTTATTTATATTTATAATTCTACATCGTTATGCATTTGGCCCACCAATGACTTTGGCACGCCTGCTCTAGATTATAGTGGTAATATTTGCTATAACTCATCTAAAAGGAGTGTCGCGTAATCGCAGTTGGCGCACATATTGTCTTGGTAAGATAATGTTGGTTTTTTTTTTCTTATTAACATCTAAGATGTTCCTATACACGCATTGCTTTACATGTGCCGTTTTAATAGGAAAAAAGGTCAAAACGGTTAATTTTTTTTATTTATTTCATAATTCCGTTTGCATTTTTACCTAATCTTTCGTCCGATTACTATAGTAAATATTCTATTAAATTATGTTTTAGAGTGTAAAACAGTATATAAACGTAACGGTTTGTGGGCCTACAATAAGTTGACTCCTATTCACCGTTCAGATTAGTGCTAGGTTCGGCGCTAAATTCTTATCACATAAATATTTCTTCAAAGATCTCTAAATAGTCTTACCAATCTTTCCGAATCCATTCATTCATTTCCAAAATCCATTTATAAGTCAATTTAAGACAGTTACTTAATTCGTAGGTCCGTTGTAAAATTAATACAAGCTCTTAAAAATAAGCATTCGTCTTTAAATCTCACCAACACAGCTCACTCTATGAACGAGACGAGTTTTGACCACAATATGCTATCAATATTCAAACACAAATGATGTTGCTTTATGAAATGTTAAAAAAGTGTTAGTTTCACCCCTAGGCGCTAAATTTTGAGATACGGCGCTAAACATACCAAAAAGCACTACATTTAGCGCCGAAAGCGCTAAGGTGGCAGCACTGGTTTGCATCCGAATTTCTTGAGTCAAGTCCTTGTCCGAGTCGCGGTTGTAGAGTTCACGCCTAGAAGCCTTCGCGTTTGAGCGATGACGTCATTGTCGAATATATCGAAATAATTATTCTGTCGCATTATTTTCTCTCAATATGAATACTATAGGAAACAGAGTTTCGGGTTTCGGCTTCTCCTACCGGTAGCGGAGGAAGATTATTGGTGAAAGTTTCAATGGAAGCACTAACTGCAGCCGTATACCCGTTGGTTTCCACAAATTCTCCTGGGGATCACTAGATGGCACCACAGCAGCTTTATCAGACAATGAAATTCAAAATATTGTTTCTATGTTTGTTTGTTTTTTTATTGTTTTTATTGTTTCTGTATTTTTGTTGTTTATTGTTTCTTTTGTTTGTTTTGTTTCTTGTTTATTTGTTGTTTTATTGTTTGTTTGTGTGTTTGTTTGTATTGTTTGTTGTGTATTGTTTCTTTTGTTGTTTGTTTGTTGTTTCTTAGAATAAAATGTGATACTTAAATACCAACTACTCCAGCATGGGTAGCATGCCACCGTGATACAACGCTATCACACCTTCGCTCTCTTTCTATTTGCGCGCGAACGAACGAGATAAAATACGTGATACAGCCGTAATAAAACAGGGAATATATTATCGTAAATAATTCGAAAAGAATATAGAACGATACAAACATTTATCTCTTTATGTGTGAACATTTAATCATTTACGAAACATTTGCATTACAAAAATTTGATACTATGTAGGTCTCCTACGTAGGATTCCTTTTCAGATAGATTTGTTTGAAATTTTTTTGATCTAGGACCAAAGTGGGAAAAGAAACTCGTTTTCAACATCGACAGTAATTGTACTCTTATATATTCCGTGACAATACACAGATTTTGAAAATCTAACACGTAGCGCCATCTATACGCAACACAAATAACTAAACATCACTACGACCTCCACGTTAACAAGCGCGACTCGGACCGCCTTGCGCACCAATCACCGCATTCCAAACATATTTTTCCCGCCAGACTTCAATGCGCAAACCGGTCTCACCCTACGCGCCTCATTAGTTCAAGCGACATTTTCATTCAATACAATTTACATTGCACGTTTTATTGAGCAGTTACAACAGTAGAGAAAAGATTAACCATCAATGGATTGGTTTGAAGCGATAGTGTAGTAATAGAATTTAATTAAAGAAATGATCAAGTAGAAGATAAGTTTTGACTAAAATTTTGCTATGCAAGGTTTTCATGATTTTCATGAAATTCAATTCAATTCGAATTCATGATGAAATTCAAAATCGATTTCAGCATACATTGCCTGATTTGTTCTCTCTATTTAAAAATGTAGCGATCAAAGCAAGCGATGTATGCTAATTATTTACATCATCATCATCAGCCTATAAACGTCCCACTGCAGGGCACAGGCCTTCTCTCAGGGAGAATGTATGGGCATTAGTCCACCACTTGTGCCCAATGCGAATTGATATACTTACCCACCATTGCAAACACCTTCTTTAAAACATTCGAAGTCTTGTTCGACTAGATGAAAAACTTTGTTGAGGTGGATGCATATTCGATCTGAAATCGACGAAGCCGTGCCAAAAGTCCAGCATGAACCACACATATCTGATCCATTGTGCTGATCGTAAATTTCACGGATGGTATGACAATGAGGCCATTTTTCTCTAGGATCAAAGTTTTCTGGTAAATCTTTGTAGGTGTCGGGGTCGTGGGTTACGACGGGTAACGTGTTGTTTGTAGTGAAGAAAGCGCAGCCGACAGGTTTACCCTGGCGATGTTGATAGTTCGTGATGTTGAAGGAATACTGTTGGCTGTTGAAGTGCTCTATGAACTGGTCGCGAGGCAGAGTCTTGTACTTGGCGTGCAGGTGTTCGTCGAACACCGCTAAGACGAGGCTCGCCAGAGATACTACCAGTGTCGTGTACTTATACATGATTGTTAATGCAACTGACATGACGGTGCACCTTTATTTGTAGCTAAGTTTATCTTTAAAATGTATTTTATTTATATTTATAACTAAATACAGGGTGAAATTGATATCATTAGCATCCTTTTAAACTAAAAGTCTACCCATCAAACTGAGCAACTTTTACTATGGCAGCAAACCGATCGGAGCAAATAAAAAATCTGATGTTACATTTGAGTCGCGAACTCGCGCATCGACACTGCAGTTTAGTATGGTAAATCAGATTTTTTTCTTTGCTACGATTTGTTTGCTCCCATAGTAAAAGTTGCTCAGTTTGATGGGTAGACTCTTAGTTTAAAAGGATGCTAATGATATCAATTTCACCCTGTAGTTGTAGGAACTATTTTAATAATTTATTTTACGATCTGAATCGCCTGGAAAGTTTTTTTTTAAATATACTCGTACCTTATCAAGTTATCATTCACGTTCATAATTTTATGGTTGAAACAAATAATACAAATAATTTGTTTTATGACCAATTTGTTAAAATATCTAGGTACTAAATCATTATAATAATGACTATTTATTTTGAAATTTCTGGATAATAAATGAAGAGTTATTCCAACACAGAAAAACAATAAAACCGTGGTAACTACCATTTAAAGGTAAGAACATTAATAAGTGTGCGTAGGCCCAGCGGGGCCCTCGGTACAAGGGCTTTGAAACCTAGCTTATCATTTAGTGCTTTAGAATATGTATGGCTTATATTTAGTGCTTCAAAGATAACGGAGTTATATTAAATCTAAGCTAACGTACGCCCAGCGGGATAACATTTTAATCATTTTTGTCTATAATAAAAAAGGTTATATTATAGACAACAATATATTTAGTGCTCTTAATTCCTATTAAAACTGTATCAAAAGATTTGATCTAGCTGCTTTGGTTTAAAGTTATTAAATTTTAAAGTTTTTAACTTCCAGCGGGACCCTCTCATGAAAATGAAATTGAAAAACGTAATGTTCTCTCATGGATGTTCATGAGTCTGAGTCATGGATGTTTGACTACACAGGGTGAAATTGATATCATTGGCATCCTTTTAAACTAAGAGTCTACCCATCAAACTGGACAACTTTTACTATGGGAGCAAACCGATCGGAGCAAAAAAAAAAATCTGCTGTTGCATACATTTGAGTCGAGTAGGCATTGCAGTTTATTATGGGACAACTGATTTTTTAGTTGCTCCGATCGGTTTGCTGCCATAGTAAAACTTGTTCAGTTTGATGGGTAGACTCTTAGTTTACAATAATGCCAATGATATCAATTTCACCCTGTATAAGTCGCTGAAATTAATGTTGCCATTTAGTGCTTGATGCCAGGTATCTGTATTTTGCAATACCAATAGACGGAGCTACTCTGTTTTTCAACTCTATCTGTATTGAAATAGGTACTATTTTACATTGCACTCGCTGCGCCCGCCCCTCCTAATTATGGTTAGTCCTATAGCCCAGTCATTTTACGGTTTGAGCCGGGACTAATTACTAATTGAAAATTTTTTTCGCTATAATATTGAAGAGCCAATTTGAGCCTAAGAATGTACCAAAATTAAAAAAAAATTACGTCAGCAACAGTTCCAATATTTAAATAAAGATATTATCTCGTTCTAAAAAACCTGATAATTAAATTTTTTTTGCACATATTTAAGGCTTTACCATCATACATACTTCAAACATGGTGTAAATATTTTTGTCTACTTAGAAGGTTTTGAAAAATACATTCGTATTTTCTAATAAATACCTCATTTTTTAAATTTTAGTGCCTATTTTATTGATCAAAAATAATGTATATTGTTAAATCTAATTCAAATGAGTGCATTGGTATTAATATTATTAATTTAAAAGCCTTCTGGGACACACAATTTTGATTTCTATGTTGCGTAGATTTTTTTTTAATATGTTTTATTTTTGGTGTATTTTTGTCACTAAATGGTGCCGGTTACAGTTTAAAAGTCCAATTAATAATTACTCCCTACCCCGCCTAACAAAACTCCGTAAAATGACTGGCCTACTAGGTTTGTGAAGGACAGGACATGTATTACCTACATTCTTGAGTTCATGTATTACATTCTGGACTTCATGTATTCCATTCTCGAGTTCATGTATTACATTCTTGAGTTCATGTATTACATTCTGGAGTTCATATGTATTACATTCTCAAGATCATTAATACATTCTCAAGTTCGTGTGTTTCATTCTCGAGTTCATGTATTACATTTTTGAGTTGAGTTGTGTGATATGGAGTTTCGTATAAGACGAATCGAATCGGTCTTAAAAGTAGAAATAAAAGACAAAATTCTATGCAAGTATACAGGGAACAAGTTAATATTCCGATGGTTTTTATAAGAGGATGATCAGACGATCAAACTTGACAACTTTCTCTATGGGACCAAGGTCGAAATCGCGAAAGAAATATCAGCTGTTTCATACTAAACTACAATCCTAATTCGATATTGGTCTCATAGAGAAAGTTGTTCAGTTTGATGGTCTGATAATCCCGTTAAGAAACCGTCGGCATATTAAGAAGGACCCTGTAGGCTTTTAATTAAAATTCTCAATATCTTTGGTATTGGCAAACATTTTACAACTATAAATTCAGTTATTAGTATGATATTAGATCTTCGTCAAGGCTAAATACATGAAACAATACATATTCATGTCTATCATATGGTCTAAGGTCTATCAATCATACAAAATCATTTTACACAAAACGCTGTGCACAAAACAAACTGACCCAACTATAATAATTGCACAGGTTATTTCACACAACTTAATAAAAAAATTAATACATTTGGTGAATGTTAAAAATCTGACAAATATTAGGACCTATGTATTTAATAACATAACATATACCATAAATATTCTTTATTTGCACACCAAAAACATACAGCAACAAAAACAGAATAGAAGAACGTAAGGGTACAAATGGCGGTCTTATCACTAATTTCACTAAAAGCGATTACTTCCAGACAACCATTTTAATCTCAATTGTTCTTGTTAATTATGAAATACAGGGTGTTAGGGTAAACACAAACAGTTGCATTACTTTAAGGGTTGATTGTACCTATTTTTCTCTAAGAAGCCTATCTACAGGGTGTAACAAAACACCCTAGTAATACTTAAGGGGGTGCTTCAGACCATCAAACTGAACAACTTTCACTATGGAGCCAATATCGAGAAAAAATAAAAAAAAATCTGCTGTCCCATACAAAACTGCTGTACCGATTCGACAAAATGTATGGGACAGCAGATTTTTTTTTCACGATTTCGAAGTTGCCTCCATAGTGAAAGTTCTTCAATTTGATGGTCTGAAGCACCCCCTAAAGTATTACTAGGGTGTTTTGTTACATCCTGTATAGGAAATTCTCAAAAAAATTCTGACTTCCCAATCTAAATGCAATCAGATGATCGAACGTTTGTATGAAAAATCGATTTTTTTTTGTGAATTTCCTGCAGGTTTCTTAGGGAAAGTTGTTCAGTATCATGGATACAATCACCTCTTAAAGTAATGCAACTTGTTTAACCTAACACACTGTATAGGTATTTTTTCTGTTATGTAATTCAAATTACTTGCCTTTTGTTCAATAATTATTCAAATTCTAAATTACGTTCAATTATTTATTTTATTTATAGTAATTATGCAATTGATAGTTAATTTTAATTATTTTATCTTCGTGACTGTTTAAATTGTCAATTTATTCAATCAATTGTATTGAATTTTTTTCAAATACAAATACAAAATCATTTATTTGTGATACACAGGTATAAATTATAAAACAGGTAACAGGTATTATTTTTAGGGTTCCGTACCCAAAGGGTGAAAACGGGACCCTATTACTAAGCCTAAGTTGTCCGTCCGTCCGTCCGTCCGTCTGTCCGTGCGTCCGTCCGTCTGTCCTACCTATTTAGGTCTGTTACTTTTGAACCGTAATAGCTAGATAGTTGAAATTTTCTCAGATTATGCGTTATCGCGGCGGATTTGTTAACAAATAATAAAAATGTAAAAAAGTTAAAAATAAAGGGGGGTTCTCAACAAGAAACTACTTTTTATCAACGTTTTTTCTTCACGCTCTATCGTAAAAACGGTAACACATACAAGCATCAAACTTAGTGTGATTATAGAGCATACTCTACAGAATAACAACAAATACTAAAAACCGGCCAAGTGTGAGTCGGTCTCGTGCTAAAGGTGCCGGACAAAAAAAGTTTTTATTTTCTAAGTTAATAATGTTGTGTTCTGTGGTACGGAACCCTCGGTGCGCGAGTAGCCCGACTCGCACTTGACCACTTTTTTATTTTTATAATATTTGCATGTAAAAGGGTTGAACGTCATCTGGCAGCACCGCGTTGCCATTTTCCGACGAGCGACGGAAAAATGCGATACCGTGCTGCCAGATGAGGTTCAACCCTAAATAGACTAAATAGGTAGGTACTAGATGATTCTAATTATGTAACAATTGTCCAATTGAATGCCGTGGTTAATTATAATTATAAGTGAGGTGGCACATGCTATATTGTAATTTAAACTTTAGAATTGATTGTATCTGTGTAAACTTTTTTAGTAATCCTAAATGTGAATAAATAAAAAATTAACTAAAATTATTTCAGTTTTCTTATTTTGTCGTGTCGTATGCTAGACCTACAGGGTGTCAAATAAAATACGTTACATATCTTAGGGGGTTCTTTAGCCCATCAAACTGAACAACTTTCACTATAGAGCCAGCCTATATTAGCTAGCACCCCCATAAGTATGTAACCTTTTTATACGAAAAAACTAATTTAGCTTATTCAAGAAAAGCATTTGACAAAATTATCTCAAAAATAAAATTAAAACCAACTCAATTCTTTGCTGATCAGTTATTCTTATTACGAAACAATTAGAATTTAATGTGTCTTACCAAAATAATAAATATAAAAACACAAACCAACACACAACCTTCATAAATGACTTCAAAATAAAATTAATACAATATGTTTTCACCGACACGAAGTTACAGATCTTCATAAATTTTGGATTCATACAAAAACTGCAAGTTGTCAGAGACCGCGAACATACGGTTGAGCCTCATCTGGCAGCACAGAATCGCATTTTTTGACGCTCTGTCCTTTTCTGTCGCTCAGGAACGTCATTGGCTAGAGTGAGAAAGGTCGTCGCATGCTGTCGCATTCCCACTATCTTTCTCGCTCTAGCAAATGATATTTCTGAGCGACAGAAAAGGATGGACCGACGGAAAAATGCGATTCGGTGCTAGCAGATAAGATTCAACCCTAGTCAAATTGGCATTTAGGCCACCACAGAACATTGTTTCAAAGGACATACATATACAGGGTGAAATTGATATCATTAGCATCCTTTTAAACTAATGCTGGGATTTATTACAAGAACGGTGTACCCCTACAGGAACGTCAAAGTAGCCTTAATACTTTACAATGCATACGTCCGTAGTGTGTTGGAGTTTGGTGCGGTGGTGTGGGACCCTCGTGAAACCATATACATTGAAATGGTGGAAAAGCTACAAAAGAAATTTGCAAGATTTGTTTATAAAAAGATGTTCAATGTTTACCCCTATCTCTTTCCCACTATGTTCATATATGGTATGGTGGGATTAGATAGTCTGTTGTTAAGGCGCAAGTTAATGCTTATTATGCATTATCACGCTATATTGAATGGTAGGGTGGACAATTTAACCGTGGTATCTCAAATGGACCTGTTCGTGCCGGAGCAGTACCTGCGCGGTGGCGGGGGGGCGCTGCGGAGGCGCGTGCGGCCGCTATTCGCCGCGTTGCGCTCGCGCACCTGCAGCGCCGCGCATGCCCCAACAGCTCGCGCGATATCTCTACTCAATGAATTGCTCACACTACAGTCACATGCCGACATATTTAATGATAGTAGTACTGTATTTTATAAATTTGTTGTTTTGTTCCTTAATGATCGAAAGCAGAATTGTTACATAATATATATCTACCTAGCATATAAGTGTTTTGGCTGACGCTGTAAACTTATATTGTGAATAAATAAATTAAATTAAAGAGTCTACCCATCAAACTGAACAACTTTTACTATAGGAGCAAACCGATCGGAGCAAAAAAAAACAGCTGTTGCATACATGTGAGTCGCGAACTCGCGCGTCGACATTGCAGTTTAGTATGGAACAGCTGATTTTATATTTTCGCCGATCGGTTTGCTCCCATAGTTAAAGTTGTTTAGTTTGATGGGTAGACTCTTAGTTTAAAAGGATGCTAATGATATCAATTTCACCCTGTATATGTACAGTCATACATACATAAACCAGTGGCATAGCGTGAGTTTCTATCACACGGGGCACAGACCGATTTTGCATACAGGGTGAAACAAAAAACCCTAGTAATACTTAAGGGGGTGCTTCAGACCATCGAACTGAACAACTTTCACTACGGAGCCAACTTCGAAATCGCGAAAAAAAAATCAGCTCTTTCATACAAAACTGCAGTACCGTCTCGACTCTAATGTATGGGACTGTTGATGGAATGTGAATGATTGGGAATGTTGGCTCCATAGTGAAAGTTGTTCCGAGTGATGGTCTGAAGCACCGCCTTAAGTATTACTAGGGTGTTTTGTTACAGCCTGTATCGGTCCAACTTAATATGCTGACAGTAGTTATTTAAGCGGATGATCAGACCTTTAAACAAAGCAATTTTCAATATGTGGACCAAAGTCGAAATCGCGAAAAGAATATCAGCTGTCCCCTGTCCATACATTTAGATCGTGTAGGATTGCAGTTTTGTATGGAACAGCTGTTTTTTGTCGCGATTTCGAGCTTGGTCCCATAGAGGACGTTGTTCAGTATGATGGTCTGATCATCCTCTTCAAAAACTCAGCATAAAGATAGAGATAGATAGATCTATAGATTCATGGTCTACAGTGTAGATTTGGGGTGTAGACTCTACACCCTTAAATCTTAGTGATTAAAAACTAGTGGTATACAGGGTGTAACAAAACACCCTAGTAATACTTAAGGCGGTGCTTCAGACCATCACTCGGAACAACTTTCACTATGGATCCAAATTCGAAATCACGAAATAAAAATCTGCTGACTCAAATGTATGGGACAGCTGTTTTTTTTTCTCCGTGTTGGCTCCATAGTGAAAGTTGTTCAGTTTGATGGTCTGAAGCACCCCCTTAAGTATTACTAGGGTGTTTTGTTACACTCTGTATAAGGTGTTACAAATATACAAATAAACATTGAAGAAGGTGGTTTAGTTAGACCATCGAACTGAACAACTTTTACTATGGGACCAATATCGAAATCGCGAAAAAAAACGGATGTTCCATACTAAACTACAAATCTACACGAGTTTAATGTATGGGACGGCAGATTTTTTTTCGCGATTTCGATGTTGGTCCCGTCGTGAAAGTTGTTCAGGTTGATGGTTTAAACAACCCCCTTAAAAGTATTCAATGGCCTCGATTCGGAGTGTACCACGACTAAACTAAACTAAATGTATTCCTGTCACTTTCTAAAATAACATTAAGAAAAGAGACAGAAAACCAACAGCTGACTTTAGTGCTGTCAAAGTGACGTTAAACGCCCAAAAACGACTTAAATAAGATGGCGTACATTATGATGGCATCTTATTTTGCGCATTTAACGTCACTAAAGTCAGCTGTTGGTTTTCTGTCTCTTTTCTTAATCTTATTTTAGAAAGTGACAGGAATACATTTAGTTTAGTTTAGTCGTGGTACACTCCGAATCGAGGCCAATGTTTATTTTTACTTTTGTAATCCTGTATACTTCAAACTGGTTAACTAGACACAAAGTGGGAACACATAATCTCACACTAATGTAAATACGTTTCGCCTAGTTTCTGAACAAAATTTATGCAGTTTTCATCCCCTAGCACTTATTTGATGTCTTATATCTATAAAATACTTAAAAACTATTCTAAATATAAATTGTCATAAGCATTTAATGCAATTAAGGCATTTTATTTAGCTTTTAATTTAAGTCAATTAAGTAAACAAGTCTAAACTATTATAAAACTGTAACAGAAGTGTATATTAACAAAAAAAAAGTTACGATGTGGTTTTTAGATGTCCCTGATTCAAAATAACAAATTTTTGGATTTTTTGACCGTCTGTTTGTTTGTGTGTTTGTTTGTTCGAGCATCACGCAAAAACTACTGAACCGATTTTGATGAAACTTTTTTTATTTGATAGCTTATGATCTGACTTAAAATCTGGTAACTATATAATTTGTGCGTACGAAGTCGCGGGTTAACTCTATAGAGTTAACCTAACCTAACCTATAGGTTATAATTTTATAAACACACTAGCGTTTACTTGCAACTTCGTCCGCATAAATTATATACCAGATTTTAAGTCAGATCATAAGCTATCAAACAAAAAAAGTATCATCAGAATCGGTTCAGTAGTTTTTGCGTGATACTCGAACAAACAAACACACAAACAAACAGACAGACAAAAAATCCAAAAATTTGTGATTTGGAATCAGGGACATCTAAAAACCATATCGTAATCTTTTTTTTGTAAATATCTTCAATCTACAGAAACTTCAGTTACAGTTTTATAATAGTTTAGTTAGATGATGTGAAAAAAACATGACTTAATTGAATTTTACATCATTTTATATTTGTTTCATTCATACTAGATACATTGTGATTTTGGACACCACTAGTGAAATGTGTGTAGTGAGAAGTACGATTTTTGAAAATCATACGAGCGACTTGGCAGTAGAAAATGTCAAAATTACTATTGAGATTATGCAGCTTTCTACTGCCAAGTCGCTCGTATGATTTTCAAAAATCGCACTTCAGGGTGTAAACTTATACGTGCTACATACTTAAGACCATCAAACTGAAAAATTTTCACTATTGGATCAACAATCAACATTGAAATCGCAAAATTAAAATCGTCAATGGCGACTCGACCCAAAAGTATGTAACAGCAGATTTCTTTTTTCGCGATTTCACTTTCTTTCGGTCCTCTTCGCAAACAAAAAACCGCACCTATTAAATACATTTCCTCCCATCTTAAGATTCGAAAAGTTAAATTCATGCAATTTGGCGAGTCCACTGTCGTCTTCAGTGGGTACTAGTGGTCCAGTAGGTGGGTATTAGTGGACGGTCTAGTCGGGTAGCCAGTGGTTAGCGTTCCACAGTAGACAGTAGGTGCCGCTGTGCGCTTGCTGAGTATTTGAACTCGCCTGTAAATATCACAAGTAAATATGAATTAATTGAGAGGTCTGTGAAGCTAGTACCCTTCTTCGTGGAATACAGAAAATACTGGCTCTGTCTCGAGGCCAGCCAGAATTCGCCTTTGCCCAGCAGTCGTATAACTATCAAGAATAATTTATGAGAGTACTTTGAGTAAGTGCCACAATGGGTATTGTAGTGGAGACGCATAGATTCACAGCAAGAAAACGTCAGTCAGTTATAGTCGAATTATGTGGGGTGGTTAAGGGGTTTAGACTGATGAACAATTAACAGAGCCCACCCTGTATGCCGATGCTGGTTGCTAGCAGCAACTAGGCCGGTGTGCATGTGTTAGCTTAGTTTAAGCTTGTCCTGCCTAGGTAGTCGCACTAGCGTAGAGTAGGCAGGTAGGCCTAGTTTTAAGCAAACTAGCTTAGGGGGCTAGGCGTTTCAAATTCCCAGTAAGGGGGGGATGATGTAGCATAGAGATCGTATATTCTACTACTAGCCGGTTTTGTATTCGGAATTTGAAACGCGGAACCCTAGGCTCGTTGTTCGTTTATTTTATCATTCACTAGCGGCCCGTCCCGGCTTCGCACGGGTGGACGTCTAATCTTTTCTAGCAATAAATATAGCCTATGTTACTCAGGGTGAATGCAGCTTTCTAATGGTGAAAGAATTTTTTAAATCGGCCCAGTACTTTTTGAGCCTATTCATTACAAACATACAAAAATAGGTACAAATCTTTCCTCTTTATAATATTAGTGTAGATAAGACGATCAGCTGCCAAGCGAGTGAAAATATATATAAAAATCTAATAAATATCCAAATAATCCTAATAAACTCGTTTAATTCATCGTGAGCTACGTCTCCAACCCTATAGTATTCACTCAAAATGTGTTTTGAACTGAGATTGTTAGATACCGATACCAAGCGAATTATAGTACTATGGAAAAGTAACTTTGAACTAAATCTCCGTAATTATTTATTATTATTTATTTATTAGACATGCCAACGGTACACAAGTAAAACAGTATACAAATAAATGATGAGGTCAATATTCTAACTTATGTACTAATAACAGGCATGCGACAGCACTCATATTGACAAAGTTGCCAGAATAAAAACATGTATATTTAGTTAGAAACATTCTAGAAGAACATTTCTAAACAAAAGAAGATTAAAACAAGGTGAACAAAGATTGAATTTGTGTTTTTGAATTTTTTTTTTTTTTTTTTTTTTAATG
Organism: Agonopterix subpropinquella; assembly: GCA_922987775.1. NCBI lineage: Eukaryota > Metazoa > Arthropoda > Insecta > Lepidoptera > Depressariidae > Agonopterix > Agonopterix subpropinquella. The sequence goes on from OV277717.1 coordinate 13,453,454, forward strand.
TTTAGTTCCGAATAAAAGATTGACGCTTCTTCTTCTTATCGTGTGGGCAGAGCCCTGGTGGAAACAAAAAAAGTTTCATCAAAATCGGTTCAGTAGTTTTTGCGTGATACTCGAACAAACAAACACCCAAACAAACAAACAAACAAACATACAAACAAACAAATAAACAAACAAACAAACAGACAGACAAAAAATCCAAAAATTTGTGATTTGGAATCAGGGACGGGTAAAAACCATGTCGTAATTTTTTTTTTGTAAATATCTTCAATGTACAGACACACTTCTGTTACAGTTTTATAATAGTTTAGATACCAGAGGATATTCTAAACTTACCAGACAAAAAGTTTAAGTTTCATGTTAAACAAGTCCTCTGTAAAAAAGGTTACTATAAACTCGATGATTATTTGAATGACCAAAATGTCTGGTCTTGACAATTTTACACTATGTAATGCAATATTGTATTTTAATTGTACTTTGTACATTTTGTATTGTTTAAAAGATGTGTGTTGTAGAGTTTCTGGCCGCATCTTCTCTCAACGGAACACGGAAGGTGTCCAGTGACGCGGTGGTAGAGTCAAAAAATGACGTCAAAAAGACAGTGATATAATTTTGAATAAAAGATTTTGAATTTTGAATTTTGACGTTTTACAAATTTTAGCGGGAAACGTGTTTGCGATACTGAGTGCGAGCAAGACAGGAATACGCATTTGCTTACATTTTATGCCACGATCCTGCCAGAGGGGGTGAGGTAATAAAGGTGGGAGGCAGGGAGTGTCCGTACTGTATGAATTACAAGTTGGGCGACTTAACTTGACACCTGGCTCGGAATTCGACACCCCTCCTGCTACCCCCCGCTGGACCCCGCCATCGCCGTGCGAGGTCAGCAGCGATAGCATCTCAGCATTTTCGAGCTGCTTATTATTATTATTCTTTTGCTGTTATTTGTCATTGTTATTGTATTTTCGTTCGAGCCAGGTGTCAAGTTAAGTCGCCCGTGTAGCACTAGATAGTTAGATACTCTTTCTTATACCGTACCGAACTCAGACTGAACGGGTGAACGGATTTGTATGTTTGGAACACAGATTATAATATTATGTAAGTAAGTATTAATAAGAAAATAATAAGTTGGGTCTGTACCCAACTTATTATTATCTTTTTCAGGTCTGTACCTGCGCCCGGCGCTCTCCGAGCTCTGGTGCGGCTGTATCACGTGCACCTGACAGTATCACCTACAAACAACAAGTTGGGTACAGACCTGCGCCAAGAAGCGCTGCAGCAGCGGTCTGTACCCGGCGCCAAACGTCGCCAGCATGGCGCTCTCCGAGCTCTGGTGCGGCTGTATCACGTGCACCTGACAGTATCACCTACAAACAACAAGTTGGGTACAGACCTGCGCCGCGAAGCGCTGCAGCAGCGGTCTGTACCCGGCGCCGAACGTCGCCAGCATGGCGCTCTCCGAGCTCTGGTGCGACTGTATTACGTGCACCTGACAGTATCACCTACAAACAACAAGTTGGGTACAGACCTGCGCCGCGAAGCGCTGCAGCAGCGGTCTGTACCCGGCGCCGAACGTCGCCAGCATGGCGCTCTCCGAGCTCTGGTGCGACTGTATTACGTGCACCTGACAGTATCACCTACAAACAACAAGTTGGGTACAGACCTGCGCCGCGAAGCGCTGCAGCAGCGGTCTGTACCCGGCGCCGAACGTCGCCAGCATGGCGCTCTCCGAGCTCTGGTGCGACTGTATTACGTGCACCTGACAGTATCACCTACAAACAACAAGTTGGGTACAGACCTGCGCCGCGAAGCGCTGCAGCAGCGGTCTGTACCCGGCGCCGAACGTCGCCAGCATGGCGCTCTCCGAGCTCTGGTGCGGCTGCAGCGGCAATATCACGTGCACCTACACACAGACAACAAACAATAATATTATGTAGCAGAGCTACGAGAGACAGTCTTAACCTGAGATTCAGAGACGTTTTTAAGTATTAGTTCGAACTCCCGTATGTCAAAATCCATACATTTTGACCCTACTTAGTTCGAACTATGACTCAAAAAATCGTCTCTGAATCTCGGCCTTAGGGTTGAGCCTCATTTGGCAGTACAGAAATGTCATTTGCTAGAGCGAGAAAGATAGCGGGAATGCGACCGCCCGCTGTAGCACCGGCAGTGCTGCTACCTTTCTCGCTCGCTTTTTGTAAATTTGGGTAGACCTAGAGCATCGACGCACACTTCACAACTACAGAAGGCACTTCTACATTATTATTCAAGGTTCTGTATACTAAGTCTACTTTCATTTATGTAGGTTAGTCTGGGACACTTTTTTCGAGAATTTTGTATTAGATCCCTCGTCGATAAGTTAGAAAGTCAATCTGCGCCACAATCCGTCCCGCGTCGTCGCCTTACGCCTCTTCTGTATGTTTCACACCTAAGGGTGCCGTACCTCTCCCTCGTAGGGTCTGAACACGGTGAGCGGACTGAGCGTGCTCGCGTCGGCGACTATCAGGCAGCCCCACGCCGTGCCCACGTACACCCGCCCGCGCAGCGCCGCCAGCGCCGTCACCTGCCGACATACAACGCGCTGTACTCACCTGTGTGCTGTGGTGTACTGCTTATACACTAGCTTTATTGTCAAATATTCAACATTAAGGCTCTCCCTCCCTATTGCAAGGCTCTCTTTCTTACAAGCAAACATTTGCAATTAGGCATCCCGCTTCAATTGCGTGGCGCCGGTCAGAATTTTCCGTTTTATTTGAAAACCTGTATGATTTTTTATGAATTTTCAAAAAATAAGAAAACCACATCATTCTATATTGTATTGTGAAGAATATTGTAAATTTTCATATTCTTCTGATCAACAATGTAAGAGTAAAACGGTTACAACTAGAAAAAAAGGGGTGACTTTGGATTAGTTTTTCTTCAGTTTTATTAATTAAAATAGATTTCGAGAAAAACCACATCACTTCTCATATCCTGTAGATTGTTCAGTTTTATTTTCTACTTAAAAAGTGCCATAGTTAATGTATAAAATGGTTACAAAGTTACTCAAAACCGGGCGGACGCCCCTTAAAGTCAAACTAAAAACAAGTTTTCTTGATTAAGAAATCTTATACAGGGTGTCAGGGTACAGTTGCATCCCATGATACTGAAAAACTTTCCCTAAGATACCTATAAGAAACTCGTAAAAAAAATTGAGGACTTCCCATACTAAATGCAATCAGATGATGGAACTTTAGTATGAAAAGTAGATTTTTTTTTTTTGCTAATTTCCTATAGGTTTCTTTGGGAAAGTTGTTCAGTGTCATGTGTACAATACAATCACCCCTTAAAGTAATGCAACTGTTTACCCCATAAAGGTATCATATAGAGGAACTGACAGCTGAGAGAGCGAGATGTACCTAGCGGCGCCACTGTATAATAGAAAGAGATACGTGACGCGAGGCAATAGAACCGTTTTTGGGAACTTGTCGGTCGGCACAATTGTGCCGACAAGTTCCAGTGCCCAGTCGATACTGGGTAAATAGTAAATATTCGTGCTCCGTGAATAATTAGTGAATCTAAAGTGAAGTCGTAGAATATTTTGTGATTTCACGTTAGATTCACAATTATACACAGAACTCGAAGTTTTAGGGTGCCGATAAGTGCCGACAAATGCACAAAAAACGATTTCATTTGACAACTCATGTCAGTTACTCTATTCCGACAGGTATAATAACTTTATGGTTTACCCTAAACCCTGTATTCACCAAAAATGCATTGACTCAATATAATTCTTGAAATATTTTTTAATTTTGAGTAACATAATAAGCATATGCTCACGACTATATTCCCCGAGGTAGTCAGAGATATTCGGAAACATCAGAACATCTACGTTTCACTAGTAGTACCGAAACTCGTAAACGTACTCGTAATTTTTAGTAAACCTTCATAAAAGCTTGTTTATAAAAAGTTTTTTTACTATGTTAGCGTCTTTTTATTCTTTACGTGAATTTTACTATTAGTGTATCATAATTGTCACTATCTGTGACTCAGAATATGAGTAAAATAATAAAAAAAAGCGGTCAAGTGCGAGTCGGGCTACTCGCGCACCGAGGGTTCCGTACCACACAACCACAGAACACAACATTATTAACTTAGAAAAAAAAAAAACTTTTTTTGTCCGGGACCTTCAGCGCAAGACCGACTCACACTTGACCGGTTTTTAGTATTTGTTGTTATTCTGAAGAGCTTGCTTTATAATCACACTAAGTTTGACGCTTGTATGTATTACCGTTTTTACTATAGAGCGTGAAGAAAAAACGTTGATAAAAACTAGTTTCTTGTTGAGAACCCCCCTTAATTTTGAACTTTTTGACATTTTTATTATTTGTTAACAAATCCGCCGTAATAACGCATAATCTGGGAAAATTTCAACTATCTAGCTATTACGGTTCAAAAGTTACAGCCCTAAATAGGTAGGACAGACGGACGGACGGACGGACGGACGGACGGACAGACGGACAGACGGACAGACGGACGGACGGACAACGTTGGCTTAGTAATAGAGTACCGTTTTCACCCTTTGGGTACGGAACCCTAAAAAAACTTCGTTTTATTGCAACTCTTAAAGTCATAATCATAAACTCATAAGTCATAACAAGTAAAGTGCACCAACAATTCTCTGAGCCAGGGCCGCCACTGAATCGATGCATTACGATTATTTTCAAATTGTGAGATTATCTTCAGATTGTATAGTCATCATCATCATCATTTTCAGCCCGTATCCACCCACTGCAGGGCATAAGCCTCCTCCCTATTTTGCCATTCTTCTCGTTTGTATAGTGCTTCTTTTTATTCCATATGTAAGAGTTATATGCTATAAAAAAAATAACTACGTTTGAGGACGAATTCAATGGCCCACATCTTTTTAGGGTTCCGTACCCAAAGGGTGAAAACGGGACCCTATTACTAAGCCTACGTTGTCCGTCTGTCCGTCCGTCCGTCTGTCTGTCCGTCCGTCCGTCCGTCTGTACGACCTATTTAGGTCTGTAACTTTTGAACCGAAAGAGCTAGATAGTTGAAATTTTCACAGAATGTGCGTTGTTACGGCGGATTTGCTAACAAATAATAAAAATATCAAAAAGTTAAAAATTAAGGGGTGTTCTCAACAAGAAACTAGTTTTTATCAACGTTTTTTCTTCTCGCTCTATCGTAAGAACGGTAATACATACAAGCGTCAAACTTTGTGTGATTATAGAACAAACTCTACAGAATAACAACAAATACTAAAAACCGGCCAAGTGTGAGTCGGTCTTGCGCTAAAGGTCAAGGACAAAAAAAGTTTTTTCTTCTAAGTTAATAATGTTGTGTTCTGTGGTGGTGTTGTGGTACGGAACCCACGGTGCGCGAGTAGCCCGACTCGCACTTGACCGGTTTTATTTTTTATTCTTGTTGTTCCTGGATGAAATCAGTAGATTTCATCCATGAGTGCGATTTTTGAATGTCATCCGCTGAGTTCAGCAGTTGAAAATGTCAAAATTACTGTGGAGATACGCATCTTTTTACTGCTGATTTGACTTTCAAAAATCGCACTCCTGAAGTATGATTTTTGAAAGTCAAATCATCATCAACATCAACATCACATACACATGCTCATATATAATAGGCTTTTTCTGGGCGAGCGCGCTACATCCTCGGCTTCATCTACACTTTCCATCAGGTGAGCTGAAGCCAAGCGCAAACCCATTACGAATAAAAAAAAAATATATATATATATATACTTTTTCTTTCTTTTTTCTATTCAGGTCCGATAATTTATCAAAAAGTGCTTTTCTATTTTCGTTTTTATTCGATTTAATAATAGTACGATTTTTAATACGGTACATTGCATAGTTATTAATCGTTACTATTACGACTACAGATACAAAACGATGCACTGATAAAAAATATTTTTTTATCTATTTGTGATGTGATAACTTGATAAGCAAGTATACAACGCGACTAGGTACCTTCTCAAATATAATTGAACGTTGCCGACCACGTTTTCCGAATTTATAAAAACCGTGTGATTAATGAATAATGTGAAGTATGAATGAATACGCCCACGTGAAATCTGCTTTTAAATTAAATTGAACAAGATTTAAGTTTGAAAATCGATATGATGTCAAAGAGATTATTTTCAAGAATAATTGTTAGCTCCAATAAAGTAACGACATCGAACACTTTACGGAGTCTGCATATTAAAAAACTCCACACGAATGAGGTAAGCTATTTTTTGTTTACATGCATACATACGTACATTGATCAAATACCGCATGCTGTCATAGAGAATTCACTCCGTGCATGCTGTTATTATAATTTAGATAGTGCGATTGAATTTAGTTCAGCGCCATCTATTGACAGACGACAGCCGTCAGGGTTTTATTTAATTTCTCTGACACTGATTGTGATACAGCGTTCGTTATAATTTTCATTGAAAGTACCTACTGGGTTTTAAATTCAAATAGTTTCAGATTTTTTACCCCAGTATTTTAGAAGTTTGAGAGGGAGGGCGGAGGTTCACCCTATTTTTTACTTTGAGCGCAAATATCTCGAGACAGAAGCATAAAAAGACCTACCCAACGACACCTCACTCGATTTATTTAAAAAAAAAATCATTTTTTTCCAACCCCCTTTTCGTTGTATGTTGAAAAATTTATTTTTCTTTAGATTTATATATATAAAAAAACATTTTTGGGGGTTGGAAAACCCCCTTTTCGTAGTATAGGAGATGGGAGGGGCGTCGAATTTTTCTTTTTCTATACTTAAAGAAAAAAAAATTTCGACAGTCACAAGACTGTTCTCATTTCTGTTTTCGTTTTTGGGTTACTGTTATTTGTCGTCATGCCAAATTTCGATTCAATAAGTGCAAAAATGAGCGAGTAATCGAGGTGGAGCATACATACAGACATACAGAAGGGTTCCTTGTTTGACTACGGAACTCTACAAATGGTAAATTAATTTGTTTTCCTTCAGGTGCCCGTCAAGGAAATTAAAATACCATTCCGATGGGGCCACGTTTCAGCTAAACTATGGGGCAGCGGGGACGAAAGACCCATATTAGCGCTTCATGGGTGGCAGGATAATGCGGGCACCTGGGACCTCTTAGCTCCGGAACTTATTAAGAACAATAACCGCCCTATACTGGCTCTAGACCTTCCTGGACACGGGTTATCATCCTGGATCCCTGCAGGTAAACATAACCATAGTGTAAAGAAACTAGTGAGAAACGTAGGTATTGCAGTATAGTATGGAACAGCTGATTTTTTTGTTGCTCCGATCGGTTTGCTCCCATAGTGAAAGTTGTTCAGTGTGATGGGTAGACTGTTAGTTTAAAAGGATGCAAATGATATCAATTTCACCCTGTATACTAAGTATAGCGCGCAGCATTCCAGCGCTCCAAAACACAAATAGCCGACGTCTCGGAGAGAAAAGCGCCAAACTTAAATGGGAGTGGGCCGGTCATGTCTATCGGATGCATCCTGAGAGATGGGCAAAAATCTTCGGGGATCCATCCCCGAAAACGGTCGGCGGCGTCCAGGTCGACCCAGGAAGAGGTGGCTTGATGACCTGGACGAATTTGACAACCAATGGCCAGAGATTGCCCAAAACAGGAACGAGTGGAAGAGCAGGGGAGAGGTCTTTTCCCAGCAGTGGGATGAAATAGGCTAATAAAAAAAATAAAAATATACTCAGTATAGGTCATAAAGGTATCATATAGATGAACTGACAGCTGAGAGAGCGAGATGTACCTAGCGGCGCCGGCGCCACTAGGTACATCTCGCAAAGAGATACGTGACGCGAGGCAATAGAACCGTTTTTGGGAACTTGTCAGCACAATCGACTGGGTAAATATTCTTGCTCTGTGAATAATTAGTGAATCTAAAGTGAAGTCGTAGATTATTTTGTGAAATATACTAACACTATTTCATTAAATTACCTACGATTTCACGTTAGATTCACGATTATACACAGAACTCGAAGTTTTAGGGTGCCGATAAGTGCCGACAAATGCACAAAAAACGGTTTCATTTGACAACTCATGTCAGTTACTCTATTCCGACAGGTATAATAACTTTATGGTATAGGTACACATAAATCTAAGCTTTTTAAAACTTTTTAACATATTTTATATTAAACACAAATACTTTACTATTACAGGTCAAAATTACTACCCTTGGGAATATCTAAAAGTGATTCAATATACGAAAGAGTACTTCAAGTGGGATAAAATATCGTTGCTAGCTCACTCCCTGGGATCTGCGGTCAGTCTGCGCTACGCGAGCTTGTTTCCGAACGATGTCGACTTTTACATCGCAATGGACACCATTATATACGACGATTATGATCTCAACTTAGTAGTTGACAAATATCCTTCAATTTTCAAGAAAAGTTATGAGGCACAATTTGGTTTAGACAAGGACCCACCGTCTTATACTCTGGAAGAAATTACAAAAGTGTGGCATTTGGGTACAGAAAAATCTGTGTCTATGGAAAGTGTACAGCACTTATTGAAGCGCGGCGCAAAGCAATCGAAACTTGACCCTGAAAAATACTACTTTAGCCGAGACCCTAGATTGAAGTACACTCTAATCAACGCTGAAAATAAAAAGTTCGATAAAGCTCTGGTTTTAAAGTTGCAGTGCCCGTCTTTGTAAGGGACAGATTCTCGATATGCATCTGATGAATTTACTGTTAAGATTCGCGAAATAATTGAGCGAAACAATGACAAATTCGAATGTCACTTTGTCCCAGGCAGCCATCACTTCCATTTAAATAATCCTGAAGTGGTGTTGCCACACATTCTAGATTTCTTACGTAAATACAATTTTATGGAATAGATAAATAGCATTTTATGAAACAAATATAGGTACTTATTATATCAGATCATAATAATTTATTCACTAGCTGTACCCGCGCCCGCGACAACGAAAAACAATCACCTGTCTGTCCCATACATTTTAGTCGGGTAGATTAGATACAGCAGTTTTGTATGGGACAGCTGATTTTTTTTACGGTTCCCTAGGTAGGTTAAAGTTGTTCAGTTTGATGGTCTGAGTTCACCGTTTCAGTATTTGCTAGGCTGTCATAGGTTTGATATTTTAGCGATAACTTTGATACTAGTTTCTTTTATTACAATCCACCTACGCAAACTATCATCAGCCTTTAAACGTCCCACTGCAGGGCACAGGCCTACCCTCAAAGAGGGTGTATGGGCATTAGTCCACCACGCGTGCCCAATGCGGGTTGGTAGACTTCACATACACATCAGAATTTCTTCTTCTGTGTATGCAGGTTTCCTCACGATGTTTTCCTTCACCGTTTGAGAGCAGTCGGTGTTACGTACATAAATTAGAAAAACTCATTGGTACATGGCATGTTGTCCGTGCGGATTCGAACCCGGACCCCCATAATTGGGAGTCCATACCTCTCCGCAACGCGCCAATGCAAACTATATCCACTACAAATACATTGCCCTACTAGAATTAATTACTTATTTTCTTTATTCAAAATTCAAAATTTTTTATTCAAAATAATATCATATAGTTAGCTTTTTGACGTCATTTTTTGACTCTACCACCGCGTCGGAAGGTGTTCCGTTGAGAGAAGATGCGGCCAGAAACTCTACAACACACATCTTTTAAACAAAACAAAATGTACAAAGTACAATTAAAATACAATATTGCATTACATAGTGTAAAATTGTCAAGACCAGACATTTTGTCTATTTTTTAGTAAACATTAATAAAAGCTTGTTTTTAAAAAGTTTTTTACTTTTCATTTTATATTTACTTTTTAGTCATTTGCACTTTTTAGCTCCCGGATCATTGTTATGTTAGTTTTGTGACCAAAACAGAATCTTTATAATTTTTTGAAATATCTTAGATACATTTTTTGTGTTGCTATCAAACCAGAACGTGTACACAAAATGGCAAGCCAATGCTATTAACCGTTCAGGATTTCCCTCGTACGGAGACATTCCTGGCTTCAGCACCAGATATTGGTTAAAATGTTCGTTTTGCTAGCAAACCCGAACGTGTATACAAAATGGCAAGCCAATGCTGTTGACCGTTGAGGAGTTTCCTCTTAAAGAGACGATTCTGGCAGCAGCACCAGGTCGCTGACACCATATTATTGTGTCGTCATTGGATTCTTATATGTGTTTCAGCTTGATTGAATATCTGGAAGTGGGTTAAAATTAACATGCAAGATTTCACCCGAACGTACGAATAAACAAATAAAATAAACCAGGCAAGTTAAATAAAATCTTGTAATAAATAAGCTGGTGGAGGCAAAGCTTCATAGCCTAGCCCACCGCCGCAGAGTGGCCTGCTTGTCGGTCTTCTACAGATTGTACTTCGGTGAGTGTGCCCTAGAGCTGCATGAGCTCATCCCACCTTCCCCTTTCTATTATCGGACTTCCAGACGCACCGCGGGATATCACCAAAGATAAAATATAGGGGTAGATAAATAATATAAAGCGAAACATAGAAACGCTACTTGACATCCATTCACACCTACGACAACCGCCCATTAGAATAAGTGAAATGTCAATAGTAAACGGAACCGTCTTGAATAATTTTGTCACCAGACCTCCAGCTGGAAGACTCAGCTATTTCTATACGTTAAGAACGAATTTTGCTTGAATTTGCTAAAAAAGTGGTGACATTTGTTTAACAGACGTAACAGATTAACGTCTAATCTAGCTCTGTCACTCTTATGGCAATCTGTGTGCGACTGTAAGGAATGACTATACATGTTTTTGTACAGTTTGATATTGGGTAGACCTGGATATCACCTTTTCTTGGTTGATATCCCACATATCCGCACCAAGCGTCTTTCTGAATCTTTCACAATGCGCACAGTCAAGGAGTGAGGTCAAGAGCAAATCCATTTTTTATATAAAAAAAATAAACAAGGCAAGTTAAATAAAAGCTTGTAAGTTCAATACAAAATCAATCGCAAGACTGTCTATTGCTTCTGCAGAATAAATTGTTAAAGATGAGTACATACCCGGCACTTCTCCTCGCTGATATGTTCGTCTATAGCGATAGACTGCAGACTCTCAGAGCACGGCGCCAGCTTGCTGCAGTCGAGCCGCGCCGTCTGTGAGCGAGTACGTACCGACCACTGGTACACCGACACACCTGACACACAATAAATTACTTATTTGTTTTATTGCACACTCCTGTATCGTATCGGTCTCCCGTTCTATAGAGGAGAGTAAGGATGAGAGAGTTCATCCGTATTTAGTGCGTACACTTTTGTATTTTAAAATATCCCTATCCCTGTGATGTATTATTTAAGTCGTGTCAATTCATGTATCTGGTAAATAAATAAATACAAAATACAAATACAATTAATCCCCAGAAAAAATATACCAAGGTCACAGCCCGGACACTGCATGAAAAAAAATTGAAATTGACAAGATGACGTCAGCACATGCGAAACCAAAGAAATTGAACCTTAAGTCTTCTTCTTAGGTAACTGCCGGGTAACTGGAGGGCGATAGAGAGGGTGAGGTAAAAAGTTGGTGGGGGGAAGGGAGTGTCCGTACTGTATCTAGTAATAGATACTCTTTCTTATACTGTGCCAAGCAAGCTAAAGTGGCAATGGGCTGGTTATATCTGCCGAAGAACTGACAACCGGTGGGGTGTCAGAGTTCTAGAGTGGAGACCGCGAACTGGTAGGCGTAGTGTGGGACGTCCTGCTGCCCGCTGGAGAGACGACCTAAAAAAAGCAGCGGGGAGCGACTGGATGAGGAAGGCCGAGGACAGAGTTTTGTGGCGCGCCTTGGGAGAGGCCTATGTTCAGCAGTGGACGATGATAGGCTGTTGATGATGATACTGTGCCAAGGTGACGAAATCCCCCCATTAGTCAACTCAATTGGGAGTTATCAAGACCGACCAACATTATGTTGGTCGGTCGCATGTGAATAAAATAGTTAGTTCCTGCTGTCAACGTTATCTACTCTTTTCGGGCAAACTGTAGCATAGGATAGTATTATGTTCACAAGTATATTCCCCGAAGGGATACCCAGATTTATTCTGAAACATTAGAAGAACCGCGTTTCACTAGTAATACCGAAACTTTGTCCAGTGTGACGGGGAGTGAGCCCGTCTCCAGTGTGACGGGGAGTGAGCCCGTCGCCCCTTATAATGGATTGTAGGTACAATACATGACTAGAAATTGAAATTGTAGCATGCAGGTTTCCTCACGATGTTATCTTTTACCGAAAAGCTAGTGGTTTTACAAATTGTAGACAAATTACGAAAAACTCATTGGTACGTGTCGTCCTGGACGAGGATCGAACCATCGTCTCCTGCCCAGCTGGTAAGGTTTCTCTTCACTGAACCACCACGGTAAACTGTAAATGTAAATAAATAGTGTAGCACGTACCGGGGTCGCAGTACGCGATGAGGTAGGGCTCGCTGTCGCTGGCGGCCAGCAGCGCGACGTGTCTCGCGTCGAGCGACTCGGCGCTGCACACGCCGCTCGAGCTGACCGCGTACGCGTGCAGACCGTCGCCCCCCGCCCACACCTCGAACCTGACGGTCATCGTCACCTATCATAATGTCTACTAACAATAAAATAGAGGAACAGACAGCTGAGATAGCGACATGTACCTAGCCGTGCGGCTAGGCACTGTATAATAGAAAGAGATACATGACGCGAGGCTAAAAGGCTAGGCGAGGCGAGGCGAGGCGAGGCGAGGCGAGGCGAGGCGAGGCGAGGCGAGGCGAGGCGAGGCGAGGCGAGGCTTGAGTGCAATAAATGATTCTATTCTATTCTATTCTATTCTCTAGAACAGTTTTTGGGAACTTATCGGCATAATAGCTCATGTAAGTGAATGTATATTCTTAAAGTGAAATCGTTGATTATTTTGTGAAATATACTAACACTATTTAATTAAATTATCTACGATTTCAAGTTAGGTTTACAAATTATACATTGGAGTGCGATTTTTGAAACTGACACGTTGAACTCAGCAGCACAAAATGGCAAAATAACTATGGAGATATGCATCTTTCTACTGCTGATTTGACTTAAAAAAAACATACTCCAGGAGTGCGATTTTTGAAAAATAGGTAGATGACACGATTGTATCAAGACCGACCGACCGACCGACCGATCGATTTTTGAAAGTCAAATCAACAGTAGAAAGATGCCTATCTCCATACATTTTTAACTGCTGAGTTCAACTTGTGAGTTTAAAAAATCGCACTTCAGAACTCGAAGTTTTAGCGTGCCGACAAATTCACAAAAAACGTTTTCATTTAACAACTCATGTCAGTTCCTCCATTCCGTAAGGTATAGTAACTTTATGCCACTAACACTCTTCAATCATAAGCAGGTTGCAGGTTCAAGTCCCATCCAGTATCAATTTTGTAAATATTTTCTTTTATTACGAGTATATCACTAGTATTGACATTGATATTCGTTTCTTCTCCATAGAATATTGTGAAACTGTGGTAAATGTCGAGTCAGTGAAAGGAAAAGTCGAAGAATTACACACTGGACGAGCAATAGTTTAGTGGTTCAATGATTTCTAAATGAAACGTAAGAATCTGATGATCATTCACACACGTGATCACACATGGGACTGCTTAATGTTTGTACCTACTGCCATAATACCTGTCCAACCTGTGATCAGTAGGTATCTCATAATGATTCGATTACGTGTTTTGTTGAACCCTTTGTTTTTGTTTTCTTCTTCTTGTCTCTGCTCTTGGTTTCTATTATTGTCAATGCCTATTATGTATATCTTGTAGTAAAGATTTGTATATTGTAAGTACCTAATTAAGTACATAACATATTGGTTATCCTAACTGTTAATTAAGACGTCCTAGACGAGTCGATAGTGCATAGATAAACCTAAATTGGTTTTTACTGCACTATTTTTTGTCAATTCTGTAACGTTTTCAAATAAATAAATATAATATATATATATTATACAGGTTGTAACAAAACACCCTGGTAATACTTAAGGGGGTGCTTCAGACCATCAAACTGAATTGGAGCCAACATCGAGAAAAAATAAAGAAAAAAATAGCTGTCCCATACATTTTAGTCGAGTCGGTACTGCAGTTTTATATGGGACAGCTGATTTTTTTCCATAGTGAAAGTTGTCTTTCATCATTATTATTTTCTTTTATTTCTTTCACTGACTCGTTTTACTTGTCAGTGAAGTGATGTTTACCACCGTTTCACAAATAAGTATTCAATGGAGAAGAAACGGCAAGAAACTTCATAGCTACAATCATAGTAATTAACATTAATAGTGCACGACGATGGGGCAACGGGAACACTCTCCAACAACTTCAATGCAGCTGCTTGCACTTACGTGCTTCTTTACACCGTCTGTGCTCATGACTATATTTCCAACATAGATATTATTATTTATTCAATAATCTTGATTTATCATACCTTATTTTAAAACTTTATTGTACACACGGAAATGTAGGTTAAAACAACATAATAAACAAGTAAAAAGAGCACCATTAACCTGGGCCCTATTTAATAAACGTTACAATTGTAATTTACAATTACAATTCAGGGTACATTGCTGATAATGTTAGTGACACATTACCTGCTACATGTTTAGCGTCAATAGTAACCAGCAATGAACCCTGAATTGTAATTACAATTGTAACGTTTATTAAACAGGGCCCTGATGACAGCACAACATGGTTACAGCATGTTAATAAATAAATAAATAATAAATAAATATCTTGGATCATGTCACACAAATTATCTAGTCACATTTAAAGTACCACAATCTAGCCTGGACTTGTATTATGATGACTAGACAACGATATAGAATACATATATAGATACAAACATCCATGACTCGGGTACAAATATTAATATTCATCATATAAATATTTGCCCCTTACGGGATTCGAACCCGCGACCCTCGGCACGGCAGGCAGATTCATTACCGACTGTGCTACCGGGCCGTCAGATTAATAACCAATGATATAAATAAGTATATGACGTTATATCGCACATACCCGTGTGGAGTGGGCACGGCGGCGAGGCAGCTGAGCTGCGTGGCGGTGCCTAACTCCGTCAGCACGAAGCTGCCTTCCGCTTCCGGCCGCTGTGACGTCACCAGGAACAACCTACCAAAATTCAAAATTCAAAATAATATCATAGAGATAGCTTTTTGACGTCATTTTTTGACTCTACCACCGCGTCGGAAGGTGTTCCGTTGAGAGAAGATGCGGCCAGAAACTCTACAACACACATCTTTTAAACAAAACAAAATGTACAAAGTACAATTAAAATACAATATTGCATTACATAGTGTAAAATTGTCAAGACCAGACATTTTGGTCATTCAAATAATCATCAAATAATCACCGGCAGTATCGTCATCATTATTAACAGATTTCAAAGGGCATAGAGCTGTGTTTGTTATCTTCCCACGGGTAAACCGCTAAACCAATCTTGAAGAAATGTTACTTTCATATTTAAGTAGATGGAAAAATTTCACACGAATAAAGTCAAAGATAATAAATAAATAAATAACGCTCACAGGCACATACATTGTAATGATTCCAAGTTAAGCACTATAGGCTTTTTAATATGGAAACTGTGACAAATATGCTAAATGTGCATGCATTGCACATCTGTCCGCGTTCAATGTTCAATGCTGTGCTGTGAAATAACATCTACAGATTGACCCCGATAATTGATGTACGTGCTTCGTACAGAAACCATACAACGACACGAACATATAACATCCATGACCGAACCGGGATTCGAACCCAGGACCCTGGTTTGGCAGTCCGGCGTGGAAACCATTACACCATCAGGGTCGTCAACAGGGTCGTCAACAGATAATAAACATATATGGTTATACAGGGTGAAATCGATATCATTAGCATCCTTTTAAACTAAGAGTCTACCCATCGAACAATTTTTAATATGGCAGCAAACCGATCGGAGCAACTAATAAATCAGCTGTCCCATACTAAACTGCAATGCCTACTCGACTCAAATGTATGCAACAGTTGATTTTTTTTTTGTTCCGATCAGTTTGCTGCCATAGTAAAAGTTGTTCAGTTTGATGGGTAGACTGTTAGTTTAAAAGGATGCTAATGATATCGATTTCACCCTGTAATTCGTACCTGCCGCAGTCTAGAGCGAGCGCGACTCGCTGAAGCGTCGGCAGAGGGAGCAGGGCAGAGACTTGCGACAACCCGCCACCAACCGCCTGCTGCACCGACACCGACCACGCCAGCGTGCAGCCTGACGCTCTGCAACCATTATTGTACAGTCAGAGCAGGTAACCTTGGGAGGTTCCTCCTTTGAGAAGGGAAGATCTTCCGCCAGACTAGGTGTGAAGCCTGGGGACCGGCCGTGATCCGTGTCGATGAATCGAAGATGTCATGTTGCGCGGATCCCGAATAATGGGAAATGGACAAGAGAAAACTGATTATTATTCGTATGGCTTGTTTCATTCCTGCGGGTTTTACAAATGTATATCTATGGTTTTGAGCCACAGTTTGGCTCTCAAGGTTAGCTCGTTCAACTCCCGGATTCCATCGTCGAATCTTCTGCCACTCTTTTACAATGTGCTCGATAGTCTGTTCCGGAGAACCGCAGTCGATAAGTCTTTTAGAAAAATGATAATTTGTTATTATGGGTTACGTATCCACGTTGAGAGTTGCGACGATATCGCCAACTGTTGGCTTTGCCGCTGTAAATTGTGGGTGTTGACATATGGTTCCATTTGTGACACCGAACAACAAACTAATCTCCATTCAGGAATTAGAGAGACAAAATGTATACAACGGTAATACCAGTGTAGAAAATACCATCTCGAGACAGAAGAAAACTTATCTCTGGAATATACAACAGTAAATTATACAGATGATATATAAATTTTGTATGGAAAATAATAATAAAATAGAGCAGAAAAAACTACAGAAAGTGATTTTGAAGCCCTGAAACCCAAGATAAAGTATATGTATTTAAAAAATACGATTATACCCTGAGTTTTGGGATTGAAAATACGCAAAAAATACGCAAGGCATCATATTTTTGAAAACAAAAGAAAGCGTGACTGTAAATATTTCGTGGTCTTGCAACACTCAGATGTATTTGACCTTTGGTTCGTTTTAATAAAGTTCTTAAAGAAAAATACTCTTTATTGTACACAGTAACGTAAACGCGTCTCTTGATTAGTTAATATCATCTTCGGTTCGTACGCTACGCATAACACTAAAAAGTCAAGAAATGGGCTACATAACTTAATTTAAAAATGTCATTCAATTTGTTACGAGTATTGTTCTTATTTATCTATAGACAACAAATGTGTAATATCAACGCAATCTAGTAAGTGCCGTGCCTACATAATGTAATTATTAAAAAATGTACCAAAGGTTTCTGACCACGAAACGTCACTTTGACAGTGACGTTTCTTTGTTTACATTTTGTCTCTCTAATTCCTGAATGGAGATTAAACAGCTTGTTCTATGGGACTAACAAATAAATGGAGAATATAATGTGTATCTAGGCTAATACTAACTCGTAGACGTTGACTCGGCCGGCGCTGTCGCCGAGCCACACCTTGCCTCCGACGCGACACATCGCCGTCACCGTCACAGACTGCTCCGTCACGGTCTCCGACACTATGCGACAAATATACTTTATGTAGGAACAACTTGGAATCCATTGAGAAGGGAAGATCTATCAGCAGGCTAGGAAAGCTGCCAGTACAGCCGACTATTGTTAGAGCTATATCACACAAGCTATTTTTGAACGTTGGGTGGGGGGGAGGGGGTACTTCATATAATCGATTTGGCTGGATTTTTAGATATAAGGTTTAGTTGTAAAATGTTTCAAACACAATTTACTATTGAGTAAATAAATGAAATATGCTTCAGACTATTAAATTGAACAACTTTCGCTATGGAGACAAAGTGTAAGTTGCAGAAACACTCATTAGAGTTAATCCTCCATTAAACCTCTGGCTGTCACTTTTTGTCTTGTTTACGTAGTAAAAGCTAGCAAGAGATTTAATGAAGGATTAACTCTAATGAGCGTTTCTGTAACTGATCGTAAGTCGATAAAAAAAATCAACTGTTTCATACAAAACTGCAGGAGCTAACGTGTCAAGAAGGACCCTGTATGCACTCACCTGTAGGCAGTCGTAGCGTGTGTTGTAGTGTGAAGGCGGTGCGCGAAGCGAGCAGCGCGTGCGCTCGCTCCGCCTCGCCGCCGTACCATATCTCCCATCCCCCTCCATCCTGCTCGTCCTCTGTTACCATACAAAATTTATTGTTCTTTAGATAAATATATTTTTTGCTTCAATATAAAAAGTGCATTCAAATGGATATTAGAATGCACACTGACATATCACACGTTAGAGGAAAGACACCGTCGCGATATTTCTGATATTAATCAGCTACACTATCCTCATCATCGTAATTATTTCTATCTTCATCGCTACTCACCAGTCGCGTGACGTCGCTCAGTTGGTCAGTGGCCTCATAAAAAGGTTTGTAAGGGATATTTATGCCAGCAGTGCAGTTTTCGTACGTGTCTCATGTAGCATATGTCATGTAATTATAGTACGTAGCTAGCACTATATAAACTGTACTGCCCCTAATAAAGATGTTCCATTCTACAACCTCACTGCTGGCGTATTATTCAACATCTCTGGGGTTTAACGCTCCTACCAATATGCGTTAAAGGTTGAAATTGGCAAAGGGCAACGGAGAGGGAAACATGCTCGGAGTTTTCCTTCGAGATTGAATCAGAAATGAAGAGATTTGCAGAAGAACTAGAGTAGCTGACATAGCCCAAAGAATAGTTAAACTACAGAGGCAATGGGTTACATTCCTCGCAGAACCGATGGTGGATGAGGCCTGTTAGTTGTCGAGTGGCGATCGCGTATCGCAACGCGCAGCGTGGGTAGGCAGTGAGCTCTCGCTAGGTGGACCGACGACCTGGTGAAGGCGGCGGGAACACGTTGGATGAGGGCAGCGCAGGACCCGTCGTTGTGGTGATTTGCGGGGAGTCCTATGTCCAGCAGTGGACGTCCATCGACTGATATGATGATGACTTAGACAATTTATACAGGGACGCGCCTTGCGGTAAGCATTTCCCCTCTGCCACGGTAAAAGAACAGATTGATCTTGTGCATTTACACCCAATTTTATACCTTATCACTAAATGAGACAGCCTATAATAGCGATACAATAATTTGGAACTTAGAACGTTTGGGGTTCACACGAGACTACTTTTCATGATTTTTAACATTCAAAATTAGAATCTAAACTTATGGGGAATAAAATCCAAAGTTGCGGATTTCATGTTACCTCGCCCCCCGCAAAAAGTGGCAGAAATGTTTCTTTGTAGAATGACACGCGTAACTCGTCCCTATATAATATTAGACTGAAACTCTCTGGATACTGGCAAATATACATTTTAATAGACTTTTCCTCAATCTAAACTATTATAAAACTGTAACTAGAAATGTGTCTGTACATTGAAGATATTTACAAAAAAAAAGCTTTTTAACAAAAAAATTCAACCGCCGAAAAAACTGAAAAGCAAAAAATAATAATTAATTTTACCTTAATAACTAAATTCTTAAACTAATGTAAGTAAGTATATCAAAGTATATAATATTATTTTGCAATTATTTTGAGTTTTTAATTAACCTTAATAACGAAGTTCTTAAACGAATGCAAGTATACCTAAGTAATTTTGAGTCGGCGCCAAACAAGAAAATTAATTAATTGCGTGATGCGCGCCAGCAACCCGAACGGGCACACACCACGTAACGTAACCAATATAACATCACTATCCACACAGGCCCTGTACCCGGACTTTCGATTTTCGATATATCGCGACTGTTTCGGTCCGGACTTCATTGTAATAGAGTTGACATTGGAACGAAAACGTTCACGTAATCGTGAAGTTCGAATGTCCGAGTAGAGGCCCAGGTGCATACGTCCCGTCTCGTTGCTAGTTGTCGTGCGGAGAGCTTGCATTGTTAATTTCATTTTGGTTATTTCTTTAAATTTAAGGTTATTTAGTGATCTTTGTTCATGGATTGTTTGGCGCCGACTCAAAATTACTTAGGTATACTTGCATTCGTTTAAGAACTTAGTTATTAAGGTTAATTAAAAACTCAAAATAATTGCAAAATAATATTATATACTTTGATATACTTACTTACATTAGTTTAAGAATTTAGTTATTAAGGTAAAATTAATTATTATTTTTTGCTTTTCAGTTTTTTCGGCGGTTGAATTTTTTTGTTAAAAAGCTTTTATTTTATAATTTTTTGTGGCTATAATCTTCTAATTACTACATGCATAATTTTCGATTACTTTTAAAATAGCTACCTACCTTTTAACCACAGTATAAGAAAGAGTATTTATTACTACATACAGTATTGTCCATAGCCTCCCTGCCTCCCACCAACTTTTTACCTCACCGCCTCTGGTTACCTCGGCAATTACCTGTGTTTTGTTACAACCTTTTTTTTTTGACGCTGGGAGAAAATGCATTAAGTATCCCCTCCCGTTGGGGGATGGGAGGGGTATGTGGGACTCCCCGGTGCGTGTCACCGGTATACCCACTAAAATAACCCAGCGGCACTCCATCTTCGCCCGGATGGTAGGGGACTGGGAGACCAGCAGAGCCTTTACGTCCTGTCCCCCGCCGGCGAGTTTTGTTACACCCTGTGTTGAGGCCTGATGAGCTAGAAAATATAAGTCTGGCAGAATTTGCTGTGCGATACGAAACGATTCCAAATAGTATGTGGAGTGAGGAAGATGGTGATATCGAACTGAGAGAACCTGATGATGAGCCTATAAGAATAAGATATATACGATTGAGGGACGGTTCACGCATGCGAGTAAGAAGTTTAGTTGAATATTTTTTCCTCCTATCCTCCACTTGTGATCCACTTATCCATGTGCTTATAAAGTGATCCCAAGACGTAAGTCGTAGGGCTGGATAAGTGGGTGCACATAAACATTTTATTATAATTATTTTGTCACACGTATTCATCCAACCCCTGCCTACACACACCCACAAACACACACACACACTCACACACACCCCCACACACACAAACACAAACACATCCAAACACACCAACACATGAGCGCGCTTTAGCGTGCACTGTGCACTCATATGCAGCAGATCTCTGCGTACCCTCTGGCCTTATGGCAAAGTATGTAACTATATAAGGAAGCTGATGCTTTAATCACAGTTTTACTTTTTAAGCATCAGCAGCTGAGTAAGATTGAGTAAAATTAAAATACAAAACCAAAAATTGTTTTGTTAACTTGTAAGAACAAAATGTATTAATGTAACTTTATTAGCAAATTATAAACAAACACACCAACACACGAGCGCGCTTTAGCGTGCACTGTGCACTCATATGCAACAAATCTCTGCGTACCCTCTGGCCTTATGGCAAATTATGTAACTATATAAGGAAGTTGTTTTGTTAACTTGTAAGAACAAAATGTATTAATGTAACTTTATTAGCAAATTATAAAAATTCTGTAATTTACGTGTAAAATTTGGTAGCCTACCTACCAAATAAAACAATAAAATTTCGTAAAAAATATGTTTTTTCTTTAAAAATTACAGTAATTTATTGTTTTAGAATCCAAAAAACAAATTAATGTTCTGATAGATGCGAATTTAAAATACGCTGGTTATATTATTATTTAGTAGGTACTTTTTAGTTTTGAAGTAAATTTTTTATTTCAAAATTTTCAGTGTTGGTGTTATATTGGGTTAACATATTCATTGTAAATGTAAAGGGAGCATGAACACGAATCATTTATTTCAATCGCCGATGATATGCTATAGATTTTTGAGGAGTTCTATTGTATATCTCCCTTTACCAGATCTTCACCAAATTAGAATGGGACCACCTCTGAAGTATGACCTAAAATGGAACATGAACACGAATCATTTCTTTCAATAGTCGATGATATGCTCTAGATCTTTGAGGAGTTCTATTGTCTATCTCCGAAGCCCTTTACCAGATCTTCACCAAATTAAAATGGGACCACCTCTGAAGTATGACCTAAAAGGGAACATGAACACGAATCATTTCTTTCAATAGTCGATGATATGCTCTAGATCTTTGAGGAGTTCTATTGTCTATCTCCGAAGCCCTTTACCAGATCTTCACCAAATTAAAATGGGACCACCTCTGAAGTATGACCTACTAAACAAAAAAAATTTTATCAAAATCGGACTACTCTGTACAAAGTTATGCGTGTTCATACATAAAAAAAAAAACAAATATACGCGTCGACTTGAGAACCTCCTCCGTCTTTTGTTTTTTCGTCGGTTAAAAAAATTACGACATGGTTTTTACCTGTCACTGATTCCAAATCACCCATTTTTGGATTTTTTGTCTGTCTGTTTGTTTGTTTATTTATTTGTTTGTTTATTTGTTTGTTTGTTTGGGTGTTTGTTTGTTCGAGTATCACGCAAAAACTACTGAACCGATTTTGATGAAACTTTTTTTGTTTGATAGCTCATCATCTGACTTAAAATCTGGTATATAATTTATGCGGACGAAGTCGCGGGTAAAAGTTCGTTATTATATAAAACTATCGGATCGGCGTATGCGACTCGTGCCGAGCGCGGGGAGAAGGTGACAGCTGTCAGTATTGACAGCTTCCGGGTGTAGGCAAAGGGGTGACCCATAGAGCACGCAGGGGGGGGGGGTCTGCCAAAAACCACATTTCCGCTAACAATAAATTGTCTAAGGATGATGATTATGATGGTTACTCACCGGTCACTTGGCGCACGGGCACGCAGGCGGCGGCGCGGGGGGGCGCGGGTAGGGACAGGGGGCGGCACGCACACACGCACACGTCCTGCAGCGTCGTGTACTCGGGCGCGGCGCACACACACACGAGCGCGGCGGCAGAGGGGCGGCGCGCGGGGGAGGGCAGCCACGCGTGACGCATCGTCTCCAGGATGCAGCACGGAGACTCCACGTCCTGGGGACAGTCATACGTTCACATCCCTTCTGAAGTGTGCCATAAACTATGCTACAAAGTAATTGGGGTAAGTTCATTTCGTGATTTGATGTATGGATTCATCTACAGAGTGTTAGGGTAAACAGTTGCATTACTTTAAGGGGTGATTGTACACATCATATTGAACAACTTTCTTCCACAGATTATCACAGAATTCGACCCAGATTTTAAAACATATTCCGACGAGTTAATCACATTGCAACGAAATGTCGAGTACGCTTCGCTCACTCCAAGTTTTGGATATTATTCTTATGACCGAAACTATGCCGAACCAAGCTATGGAGAGAGCTATACTCGGTATTTCTCTGAGAGATCACATCAGAAATGAAGTGATACGTCAGAGAACTAAAGTGGTTGACATAGCTCGGAAAATTATCAAGCTAAAGTGGCAATGGGCTGGTCATGTCTGCTGAAGAACTGACAACCGGTAGGGTGTGGAGACCGTGAACTGGTAGACGTAGTGTGAAACGCCCTGCTGCCCGCTGGACAGCAGACGACCCAAAAATAGTAGTGGGGAGCGACTGGATGAGGAAGGCCGAGGACAGAGTTTTGTGGCGCGCCTTGGGCCTATGTTCAGCAGTGGATGATAGGCTGATGATGATGACCTAATCTGGACCTCACACGCAAAAAAAAATTGCTTTTCCCCTGAAACCAATGTCAAGTTTTTGCCCCGGCTTGGTAAAATCGTAGATGGGGCTGCAGCATTGACACAAAGTATTCACTCTGTAAGAACCGACTCACTACAATAGTTCAGTACTAACCCTGGGCGAGAGGGCAGGTCTGCCGCCGTCGAGCACCGCCTCCTTCACCGCCTCGTGACCCTCGAACGGTTGCCGCAGCGTCACTATCTCGTACAACAGCATGCCGAACGAGAAACAGTCCACCTGGCGACACACAAAATACTTAGGGCATACTGATAGTTTTTAGAACAAACCAGATGGTGACAATGCCAATGAAAAATGTATTCTAATTACTAATAAAGAATCGGTAAAGTTAATTTCAGTACTACTGGTGAAACGTAGATGTTCTGAAGTTTCAAATTATCTCTGACTGACTACCCCCTCGGGGAATATAGTCGTGAGAATATGCTATGCTACTAATAAACAACTCTTTGGCAACCTATAGCTGAAAATTTTATTCGATTGTCATTTGTTTTAACGATTTAACGGCAATTTGAAAAAGATGAATTCAGCAAGGAAAAATACTTTTTCTCTCTTTTGTTTTTCGTTGTGGTCCTAGTCCATAACAAAGTTATTAATAATCTTCGATTGGTATTTCATGATGAAGCTCTATAACTTGATACTTTGTTTACATCTGGATAAATGAGTTTAAGCATGATCGAGCAATCTCAGTGATGATCTGCGTGGGAGGCGTCGTTCAACGGCGACAACTGAAGAAAACGCCAATGCTGTGCAGCTCATGAGAGAGGCTGATAAGAAAGTGACCTACCAGCAGACTCACACAAGCTTCAGCATTGCTATGAGTCAAGTGCAAAAGATCCTACACGAATATTAAGGCGTAGGGAAGCTTTGTACTAGATGAATACCCCATAATTTAACCGATTTTAATTATTCCATAGTAAAGCAGTGGGGGTCACTGCTTCTTACAGAGGTTTCATTGAATGGGACGATACATAACCCAACCCAACCTCCTAGTTAGATCCATTTTTTATGACTAAAAACTTTCAGTATGACCCACGTATTATACTGCTAACAGCCACAAGTGTTTATAGCGATATATTTTTGAAGCTAATAGATTATTAGAGTAAATCTAAACTATTATAAAACTGTAACAGAAGTGTGTCTGTACATTGAAGATATTTACAAAAAAAAAATTACGACATGATTTTTACCTGTCCCTGATTCCAAATCACCAATTTTTGGATTTTTTGTCTGTCTGTATGTTTGTTTGTTTGTTTGTTTGTTTGTATGTTTGTTTGTTTGTTTGTTTGTTTGGGTGTTTGTTTGTTCGAGTATCACGCAAAAACTACTGAACCGATTTTGATGAAACTTTTTTTGTTTGATAGCTTATCATCTGACTTAAAATCTGGTATATAATTTATGCGGACGAAGTCGCGGGTAAAACCTCGTAAACAATAATTAGACTGAACGCTGACGTACCTTCTCGTTGTACTCCTCCTCTCCGTTATACCGCATTATCTCGGGCGCCATGAATCCCTCCGTACCTCCGAACCCCTTCGTCCCCGACGGAGGCGCCAGCCGACTTATACCTGCACATACAATTAATAGTACATCATGACACGAATCACAATTTGCGTAGTCACTTTTTCTACAGCTTGAAACTCTTTTAGACCAAATGATAAAAGTCATCATCATCATCATCAGCCTATAAACGTCCACTGCAGGGCACAGAACTACCCTCAAAGAGAGTGTATGGGCATTAGTCCACCACGCGTGCACAATGCGGTGCGGTAGTCCTCACATACACATCAGAATTTCTTCTTCAGTGTATGCAGGTTTCCTCACGATGTTTTCCTTCACCGTTTGAGAGCAGTCGGTATTACGTACATAAGTTAGAAAAACTCATTGGTACTTGGCATGTTTTCCGTGCGGATTCGAACCCGGACCTTCATAATTAGCTACTTGACAACTAGTCAAATTAGCTACTCTTTATCGGACGTCAAAACATGCGCTTTGTATGAAGATTTGTACTAAATATTGAGTTGTGACGTCATCAACATTTTCATTACTTTTTATAGTTTATCTTGTTATTAAAAATAGTATTCAAGCTAAAAACTCGATGAAAATGGGAGTTTAGCGTTATTTTCTAACCCCTTTTTTATTGAGTAGATAAAAATAAAATATATTGAATGTAGTCAAATATCCAATTGGGTGTCCATATCTCTCCGCAACGCGCCACCGATGCTCATCTAAAACCGCTCACAGATGATATTTAAAAGTAAGTTTTCTTATTCATTATCATCATCATTATTATCATCATCATCGTCATTCATAATTTTCAGCCCTTATCTACCCACTGCAGGGCATAAGCCTCCTCCCTATTTTGCCATTCTTCTCGGTCCTGTGCCAGTCGCATCCAGGTCTTGACGATACTTTTCCAGATGTCGTCAACCCACCTGGCTACCGAACGACCCCTCCTCTTTTGCCTAATCTCGGCCACCACTCTGTCAAGGCTTTGCTCCACCTGCCATCATTTGCCTAGCTACGTGTCCTGCCCACCGCCACTTTGAGCGAGTTAGGGTCAGCGCACACCCAGCGTAAATCTGCTCGCGCATGCTCGAGCATGTTCTTTGCAGTCGCGCACACCTAGCGGCAAAATCCGCCGGCGGCAGCGGCGGATGCTCGAGCATGCGCGAGCATGCTCGCGCGTGTTCGAACAGTCTCGCGGATGCTCCCGTGTTGCTACAGTTGACAGTGAATTTTGCAGTTGTGTTTACAATATTTTAAAGTAAAGACGTGCGAAGAGTAATTTTAAAGTATGGTGGACTGGGATTTGGTAATTATTGGGTTACTAGCAGAGGAAGAGGAGCAAGAAGAGCACATCAATAAAATGAAAAGAGGACGACACAAAATTGAAAGAAGAATATGGGCTGAAGCAACCTGGCAAGAAAGATGTACATTTGGGGAATACCACACCCTGTGCTACGGTTTAAAGTTCAAGGGACAGTTATTTTATGACTACTATAAAATGGAATATGAACAATTTGAAAACCTACTAAATCTGCTTCGACCTTTGAGATTTTCATTGTATTTTCAAAAAGAGTTAGATTATTATATATTTTCTGTACTAAATTGCCCTTTTCGGGCTAAAGTAGTTAAAAAATATGCTAGATTTAGTCCGAAACCGGCAGAGGTGGCAACACTTACGACGGATCGCAAGCATCGACACGGGCGTATGCTCGAACATGCTCGAGCATGCGCGAGCATGCGCGAGCATGCGCGAGCATGCTCGCGACTGCTCGCGTCGCCGCGAGGAGCATACGCGAGCATACTCGAACAGACGCTGAAGGGATTTAATCACTTGCAAGCTATTTTCGACTTTATTTCAATGGGAATAGAGTTCATTATCAATTGAATCAATGAAATCTGCTCGCGCATGCTCGAACAGTTTTACGCTAGGTGTGCGCTGACCCCTATTCGGTCCCCGACGTCCTGAACCTTAGTTCGACGTCGACTATAAATACATTTAGTACAAAAAGGCCACACAAAGCGAGACCAGGCCACATAATCTCTACGACTCACCGTAATCCCCCAACTTGACGTGTACGTCTATAGGCGCCGCACTGAGCTCCGCCGCGAGCGCCTCGTCGGGCCGCGGCATCGACCACACCAGCACGTTCTCTGACTGACAACATATAAATATTGATTTTCATAGCTCATCTTCTTTTCGAGTCAATTTTATTGTTCTACTATTGTATTTCTACAACGTGTTAATGAATTAACGCAAAACCTCATACACCCCAACTGATTTATAACAAAATAATTAGATGGAAACAATAATTTCATTATTTTGATAGTAAAATTAAAAGTTATTCGCATTTTAAGTTTTGAGGCAAAATGATTTGTTATCATTTCAGCAATGAATGAAAGCGCTAACGTACTCATGGATACATTTTAATAATCTTGTTTTGGTAGTAAGTCGGGTGAGTGTGCCTGTGCGGAGGGTTGGCGTTGGGTTCAATTAATTTAAAATT
Source organism: Agonopterix subpropinquella (assembly GCA_922987775.1). NCBI lineage: Eukaryota > Metazoa > Arthropoda > Insecta > Lepidoptera > Depressariidae > Agonopterix > Agonopterix subpropinquella. The sequence goes on from OV277717.1 coordinate 13,481,189, forward strand.
TTAGACACAAATGAATTAACATTTTGAAAAAAATTACCTATGTTGAAACCATGATAATTCGATTCTGCTCTCGATTCTAAACAAACTACTTTCTAGTTTTGCGTTAATTCATTAACACGTTGTATAGTTTATTGGCAGATATTCGACGAGTCTGACAGCGTCCAGTGTAGCTTTATTGAGGTCCTCTCTCGTGCTGGCGTCCGACCACAACGGACATTCTATCAGGTATGCCATCGACTGGATAGGTTCGCTGTAATCACACTGCGGACAGGATTCCTGTATTTATTTATTTTTATTTATTTTATTTCTTTAGGCTCGCCGACAAGGTGAACACAATATTAATCACAAATACATAGACAGACAAAAGGCGTGTGCCACCTCAATTAAAGGCAACCACGGCATGCAATAGGCATAAGCAGGTTTGAGGTTGGTTACAACAAACGAAAAAAGAAAAAAGGGAGAAAAACCATGTTTATAAAAAAGATAAATGTATGAGATAGCAGCGCCAACATTATTCCAGATTAGAATGGGTAATTAAACAGTATTCTCCTCCCTTCCTCCTCTTCCCTAATTTAGTCTTAAATAACTATGAAAAATAAAAAAATAAAAATAAATAACGCTCACAGGCACATACATTGTAATGATCCCAAGAAAGCACTATTTATAGGCTGTTTATTATGGAAACCATACAACAACGGCACTATATATAATTATAATAACCAACTATATATAACAACTATATAACAACTATATAACAACTATATATATAATTATAAGGTAGTATTATTAAATAGGTTGGCACAACAATATCAAAGAGAGATTTATGAGCCATTTTCCAATGCACGATACGCAATGCGTTTAAATTTATGGATGTTACTAGAGAAAATATCGATATCTGACTCCCTATACAGTGCATTAAGTCCTTTAACAAGCTTGTTTAAGGGGGAGAAAAAGCCTAGATTTGTTCGTGACAATGTTTCACAAAAAGGTACATAACGAGACCTCCTCGTATGTATGTATGCATGTATTCCAAATTGCATAAACTTTGTTTGCAACGGCCAACCTGAGTACGAATCCGATTTAAAAACCTCCACACTCGTCATTGCAGATTGTGCCCCTATCTACACTAATATTATAAAGAGGAAAGATTTGTACCTATTTTTGTATGTTTGTATGTTTGTAATGAGAAGGCTCAAAAAGTACTGGGCCGATTTAAAAAATTATTTCACCATTAGAAAGCTGCATTCACCCTGAGTAACATAGGCTATATTTATTGCTAGAAAAGATTAGACGTCCACCCGTGCGAAGCCGGGACGGGCCGCTAGTCATATATATAGAACCTTAAGCGTTAAATCACTCTACGTGTACACCACTTTACTGCCAAATGCTGTATTTCTGAATTACAAGAATATCTCGGAATACCTTTGGTGTTCACGAGTGCTAATATAACACCTTTAAGCAGCTTTGAAAAAGAGGCTTAATAACAGAGTTGAGGTGAACCAATATAGAACTTTAAGCGTTAAAGCACTCTACGTGTACACCACTTTACTGCCAAATGCTGTATTTCTGAGTTACAAGAGTATCTCGAAATACCTTTAGTGTTCACGAGTGCTAATATAACACCTTTAAGCAGCTTTGAAAAAGAGGCTTAATAACAGAGTTGAGGTGAACCAATATAGAACTTTAAGCGTTAAATCGCTCTATGTGTACACCACTTTAACTTTATTGGCTGTACAGTAGTTCACATTGAATCTTTTAAGATGCTAGCATTACAGTGGTATAATTCTACACCTTTATACAGCAATAATCATATTTTACTGCCACTATAATGCTCTTAAGCAACCAATGCGATATAGGCTGTAAGAAGGCATTTTTGACAGCTGCTCTAACTCTGATCCCGTTACAATAGTATCCGTTCCTGCTCTTATAATGCTATTATAAAGACTAAAGCGTAATGAGCAGCTCTAAGTTCTCGGTTGAACCCTATTAAGTGTTAATTAACGCAATAAGTTCCGAGTTACACCAAAAGTGGTCTCTTATAATGCTACATGTGCCATTTGGGTAGCTCATAAGTTATTGCAAAGATTAAAGTAAGTGCCGAAGGTTTCTAAAGGTTCGCTGTTCCTTCTAAGGGTTTATCGGCGCGGCTTGGGGTACCGGGCAGTGTGATAACTCTTCAGTTTCGAAACCTCTTACTGAAGGGTCATGGGAGCGGTTTGGGGTATCGGACAGCACCTTAGACAATTTAATAGGGACGAGTTACGCGTGTCATTCTACTAAGAAACATTTCTGCCACTTTTTGCGGGGGGTGAGGTAACATGAAATCCACAACTTTGGATTTTATTCCCCATAAGTTTAGATTCTAATTTTGAATGTTAAAAATCATGTAAAGTAGTCTCGTGTGAACCCCAAACGTTCTAAGTTCAAAATTATTGTTTCGCTATTATAGGCTGTCTCGTTTAGTGATAAGGTATAAAATTGGGTGTAAATGCGCAAGATTAATTGATCTAATACCGTGGCAGAGGGGAAATAATGCTACCGCAAGGCCAGTCCCTATTAAATTGTCTAAGGGCAGCACGATAATTCTTATTTCATTCTATTCTTATGATAGGTCGATTAGGTAAACTTTAGTAATAGATAATAAGTAGGATAAGTTATAGTTACGGAACAGCCTGTTAATTATCATTTCCTCTTTTATTTTAGCAACTCCACATTATACGAAATTTATATAGGTCAGTCCTCCGAAAGGATATTTTATGTTAAGCGTATGGAAAACCTTTGAACATTGGCTTGCGTCTTAGACTAATTATATCGGGACGCGTAACTTCGTGTCATTCGACTAACAAACTTTCTGCCACTTTTTGCGGGGGGCGAGGTAACATGTTATCTGCAACTTTGGATTTTATTCCCTATGACTTTAGATTCTAATTTTGAATGTTCAAAATCATGAAAAATAGTCTCGTGTAAACCTCAAACGTTCTAAGTTCAAAATTATTGTTTCGCTATTATAGGCTGTCTCGTTTAGTGATAAGGTATAAAATTGGGTGTAAATGCGCAAGATTAATTGATCTAATACCGTGGCAGAGGGGAAATGCTACCGCAAGGCCGGTCCGGATATAATTAGTCTAAGGCTTGCGTGGTACAGTTGCCAGCAAACATCTTGAGCAAGGCTTTGGTTGCGCAGGATAAAGTTTGTACGTGAAACCGCTGCTACGCATACCTCTCACTCTCGCCCGTTTTCCAAGATGTTCATCGAGTACTGGAGCAGCGCATTCAGAGCAGACCAGCACACACGTCAACTCTTCATCATAATGATATCATCGACATATACCTTGAGGTCCCTGTATACGATGCGGCGCGCGTGCAGGTACTCGAGCGCGCGCGCCACCTGCAGCGCGAGCGCGCGCGCAGCACGCCGCGTGACGCGCGCGCGGCACGACCTGTACGAGCGCAGCACCGAGTCCAGCGCGCCCTGGTACACGATCATTCATATTATCTAAACTATTATAAAACTGTAACAGAAGTGTGTCCGTACATTGAAGATATTTACAAAAAAAAAGATTACGATATGGTTTTTAGATGTCTCTGATTCCAAATCACAAATTTTTGGATTTTTTCTGTGTCTGTTTATTTGTTTGTGTGTTTGTTTGTTCGAGCATCACGCAAAAACTACTGAACCGATTTTGATAAAACTTTTTTGTTTGATCTGACTTAAAATCTGGTATACAGGGTGTCCCAGAAATGGTGAATCAAAATGCTATGGGAGGCAGCTTGACTAATGTCCTATCCATAAAAAATATTAAAAAAAATAAAACGCACATGACCATAAAAAAAAAAGAATATCCAAAAAAACGGGAAAATCATCAAATTTTTCTAAGTTTCCAGCTCTAATTATCGCGTTTTGGGATAATTTGTAATTTTTTTCTGCCAATATTAATTGTTAGAGGTTGCTTCGACTGATTGTTAATTGCATTGCTAGTGATAACATTATGAAACAGAGACGTAATCGCTAAACGAAGGCCTCGAGGCCATATTTTGCAAATAAATTATCATTATCAGAATCAGAAAGGCTACAAGTCACCCAAAGGGCAATGGAGAGAGCTATGCCCGGAATTTCCCTGTGAGATCGAATTAAAAATAAATTATAAAAAAAACCGGTCAAGTGCGAGTCGGGCTACTCGCGCACCGAGAGTTCCGTACCACACCACCACAGAACACAACATTATTAACTTAGAAATTTTATTTTATTTGTCCGGGACCTTTAGCGCAAGACCGACTCACACTTGGCCGGTTTTTAGTATTTGTTGTTATTCTGTAGAGTTTGCTCTATAATCACACTAAGTTTGACGCTTGCATGTATTAGTGATAGTGAAAGTTGTTCAGTTTGATGGGTAGACTCTTAGTTTAAAAGGATGCCAATGATATCAATTTCACCCTGTATATATGTATTCTATATCGTTGTCCAGTCATCATAATACAAGTCCAGGCTAGATTCTGGTACTTTAAATGTGACTAGATACTTTGTGTGACATTGTCATTAATTATTATTATTAAGAAATTATTATTAATTATTATTATTTCGGCAGCCGTAAAATCCTTATTCTTCATAAAATATTGTGCCACCATCAAACTATCCACACTTGGCAGATTGTCCGACTGACCTTTTTGAAAACCTTCATCCATTCTACACACCACACGGTTTACTTTAGTGTAATCGGTTATAAAATTAATGTAAAAGTATTATTTCCTTGATATACAAGCACACTATTAGGTATAAACGAAATTAAACTAATTTTTGACGAACAACGAACAAACGAAACAAAATGCAGCGGACCGAGCGCCGTGCTGTGTCGCGGTCGCGGGCTGAGCGGGGGTGTGACGTCAAAGCGTGAGCGCGCGTAAACTCGGAAATTTTAAAAAGCGCTTAAACTTCTCGTCGTCATAACTTCGGAAATACTGCATGTATTGAAGTGAAATAAAAACTAATGTAATGTACATGATCTACGCTAAGATTTTAAGTGTATTTTTTAGTAATATTTTGACCCTTTTGTGTTCCCCATTGCTAAATTAAAGTGACAATGGGTGGAACATATTGCTCACAGAACCGATGTCGAATAGCGACCGCGTTCCAGAAAGCGCCGCAGCGTGGTAGGTAAAGAATTCCACAAGGCGGACCTACCTTATGAAGGCTGCGGGAACCAGTTGGATGTGAGCAGCTTAAGATCGGTCGTTGTGGTTATCCTTGATGGAGGCCTATGCCCAGCAGTGGACGTCCATCAGCTGATATGATGATGATATTATTTTAACACATTTCACACACTCATATTTATTTACTTATTCGTATGACGAATTTCGTTTGTAAGCATATAGTTCATAAGTCCACATCCAGCGTCTGAAGCCATCGGAGAGCCTCAGGTGTCAGGTGCGTCTGGTCCTCAGGACGGCCCGGATAAGCTCGAAGGGGACACCCTCATATACACACGACGACACATCAAGCTGGCCGCGTGTAGGTAGAGTAACGTATAACGTCGCGCGGCCAGCTTATGTTTGTTTCAATGTCGCCGTGTGTACAATTGACGACTGTGCACAGTACATACCCTCGCGGCTAGAGGCAGTAGCAGTGCTAGCGGCGCCGCGCACACGGCGGTGAGCGGCACTATGTGCTGGTGCCGCAGGGAGTGCAGCACGTGCAGCTCCTGCCTCAACGCGCTGTACGCGCGCATTGCGCCGGCGCACGCGTCTCTCTCCCACCGGGATACCGCCGCCTGGAGAGAGAAGGAGGTCGTCTTATTATGTTAGTCACATTATTGGAACTATCCTTCTTTCAATGCAATTTAAGCCTTAGAAACATTCATACGATTATTCATTAGCATGTAATAGCCATGTAATTTGAAACAGCAGTTTCAAATTACAGATTGAAAAACATGTTTGTATCGGACGGGCTGTCGCGAATCACATCGCGAATCCTAAAATATTAATGCTATAATTTAGACACGCATAGTGTGGATGTAGCTTAATTCATGTTTGACGCTTATGTTACCATCAAATGAAAAACTAGTTTTTATTCACTTACCTGCAATGAAGCTGTCTTGCGAGTGAGACGACAGAACGAGTAAAAACGTCGAGCAGTGCGCACGGGTGTTTTTCTTGAATCCCTTTTGGTGAGTGTTTTTAGGCAATACGTGCTTTTAACTTACCTGTGTGTTCACCCGTTATTCAATTCATTAGGTGTGGGAACGTCCCTGCCATTCAGTGCTTTGTCTGGAGCGCTGGCGGTAAAATCAGTCGTTGGCGGTGGAATCAGATCCACGCACGTGAATCAGTACCAATCAGCAGTGTGTGTGGTATATCAGAATACCTACACGCAGCGAGGTGAAACAGGCACCTCATCGTCAGGTCAGAACAGCTGGCTTATTGTGTGGTAAGGGGTGGCTATAAGGGGTTGGTTGGAGGCCACTGCCGAGGGAACAACCCTCAACTAAATAATATTCCGAGGGAACAACCCTCAACCCAGAGTTTGGGTCAAACAGATCAGATCAGACAAGAGATGCTTGTGCATGTAGGTACTACGTGCAGCACGTACCTATGTATAATACAATATTCACATACCAATCAGTTTATTCGCTATCGCAGAAATAATGTGGTTTGCGACACGGGCCTCAAAATTCAAGCACCAAAACGACGTGAGAAATTGAAAAATTTTGAAGATCGACTTGAGTAGCTCAATTGGCTGAAAACAAAGCCATGATTTGTAATTTTGCTGGTTGGAGTCCAGTCCGATAACTAATCATGCGTTTTAGTTAGTTTAGGTTTTTGATTTCATACTATTTTGACAGAAAAATTCCACACCACGAACCTATTTTTCTGAAGTACCTACGAAAAATTAAAATGTTTGGACAAATGTTAGACAGCAAAACCCGAATTTTTCGGAAGCTTGAACTTCAATTAACAGTAGGGGCACACTATCTGTGTCACTTAATACAGTTGTAGCACTGTTAGTGGAATATAAACATTCTAAAAATACGATATTAGAAATAACTCCCAAGGCAACGTAATCGCGACCATATGCATTTTTAGTATTTCTTTAAGATGATTTTTACGTAGATGACTTACTACTAGATAACAAACCTTATAAGCATGTAGCGCGGCAATGTCCTGGGAGGAGGGGGGCGGCACGGGCTGTAGCGCCTTCAGTGCGACCTGCACAGCGCCCCCCGTGCCCCCCGGGGGGCGCCACAGGGCGGCTAGCACCGTACCGAAGGCGCCTCGCCCCGCGATAGCGGTACGCGTTATGTGCTCCCACTTGGCTCTCTTCTCTTCTTCCACGTCGAGGAATAGCTGTGGTATATTAGGTTTGAGGTCACCATAATTATAATTTGCAAGGAAACGTAAAATATGAATGAATGAGGAGTATGACTATATATTCGGCAACGCGAGCGATGAGGGCTGAAGAGATGTTGACGATAGTTTGAAGCAATTAGTCTCTGAGACAGACACCCGTCTGACCCTCCCTCGTGTGATGTAACTCCGCACCTCTACTCAGACGCGGTGGGGTCGGATGCAGTCACTATACGCGAGCGGTGAGGGCTGAAGAGATGTTATTTTAGATGGCTGAAGGAATTAATCACTGAAACAGGGACGTCACGTCGCGTATCTTCTCGTCACGTCACGCCTCGTGTGTTCCTGTCACGTAACGTTTCGTCACTTTTAGTTACGTCACGTCACGTATACTCACGGTGTCGGGCGCGGTGTGTCGCGGCGACAGTTCTCCGTGCAGCGCGCACGCGACGCGCTTGTTGGTGCAGGCGGCGAGCACGCACTGCTCCACGGTCCACCCGTGGGCGAGTGGGCCTTCCGGCTCTGACACTATGCCCTCCACTGAGCCTAGTCGCGACGACGCTGTGGGGAGAGAGTGGCGTGTTATGTTATAATGTTACCTAGGTAGGACCAAAATGAGACAACTTAGTAGAACGACTCCAAGTTTAATAATGAATTACTTAATCTAGAGTACATGATTAAATGCATACAATTTCTCTCCAGACTACAAGACATTCAAAGAAGTCGTTTTTTAACCGGGCAACCCTATAGTTACGGCAGACTGGGACGTGGCAACCCTAGTTTTTCCAATACTTAAGATCATCCTCCTTCCGATGGCACCTCATTTACTTCCCTAACAGACAGGTGGAAAAAGTTATACCGAAAATGATAATGGAAAAGGTACTTGCGGCAAGATTTTTCTAGGCAATTTTGTGGTGTTGAATTAATCCCTGTGTAAACATATACTAGAATCACATTTCGATCGCCTATTAAATAGGTGCATAATTTTACGGTCGGATCTTGGATTATTAGATTGTTAACAGGGACGATAAGTATCTTCAAACAAACATTACATTTCCTATGTTTATTTACTACGTAATCAATAAATTATCGAAGCAAATCTAGCTCGTGAATAACAAAATCGAAGAGGTCCCAATAAAATCCATTTACTGAACGTTTATTCCGAGATCATCACATTGAGCGAGCAAAATAGTTATTTGTTATGCAAGGCTGCAAAGTTGCTTTTTGGCGCGAGTACTTGTATTACTAAAAATACGAGACGCAGAATAACTATGCTGCCGAGCGAAACACACAACTTTTCACCTCACTACAGCGAGGAAAATTTCAATGCGCCAACCTCATTTTTAGCACTAATTATTATTATTTATTTAATCGCACTGGCCAGCACATAAACAGCATGAAAAAAAGTTGTGTAGGCTGTTTTTCTTCATTGAATAGAAAGATTCGAATTTTAAAAACTCTTTCCACGCTAGCGGATAAAATGCACTTTTGCACTCAGATTTCGAATGATAAACACAATCTTTCCGAGCTTGTGAGGTGAAAAATATACAACTTTTAACTCAAGACCGACAAAAAGAAACCCAGTTCTAATTCTTTTCGGCTTAGAAGTAGTTAGTTCCTAGTAGGTACGTACCGTTGGACTCGTTGCCGACCCCGCTGTCGCCATCCGAGGCGCGCGACTCCTCCGACACGCGCGGGCGCCTCTCCCCTCCCCCTCCCACACCCACACCCACTCCCCCGCCGAGCTCCAGCCGACGGAAAGCCTGCACACAATTTATACACATAATGCTCGCTACCTATTGGCTATGTGCACGACACTAGCGCCACACTAGCGCGGCGTACTGACAGAACTTTTTCGGGCAGCCGTTAATTATTTACACTATTATAGTACTGTAAAAGTCTGTGTTTCTCCGGTAAAAGTCGGATTCTGCCAAAACTACTGGACCGAATTTGATAAAACTTTTTATATTTAAAAGCTTATTATTAGTCTTAAAGCTAGCTTATATTTTATTCCGGTACAATAGGCCAGTCATTTTACGGAGTTTTGTTAGGCGGGGTAGGGAGTAATTATTAATTGGACTTTTAAACTGTAACCGGCACCATTTAGTGACAAAAATACTATCCTAAACCAAATTAAAAAATAATTTGCTACGCAACATAGAAATCAAAATTGTGTGTCCCAGAAGGCTTTTAAATTAATAATATTAATACCAATGCACCATTTGAATTAGATTTAACAATATACATTATTTTTGATCAATAAAATAGGCATTACAATTTAAAAAATGAGGTATTTATTAGAAAATACGAATGTATTTTTCATAACCTTCTAAGTAGACAAAAATATGTACACCATGTTTGAAGTATGTATGATGGTAAAGCCTTAAATATGTGCAAAAAATAATTATCATCAGGTTTTTTAAGAACGAGATAATATCTAAATTTTAAAATTGGAACTGTTGCTGACGTAATTTTTTTTTAATTTTGGTACATTCTTAAGCTCAAATTGGCTCTTCAATATTATAGCGAAAAAAAAATGCAATTAGTAATTAGTCCCGGCTCAAACCGTAAAATGACTGGGCTACAATGACGGGAGCGGATGCGGACGAAGCCACGGACAAAATCTAATTTGTATCGGAATTCCCATACACACTTTTACCTCAGTTTTAACACCTTTGGGGGGTTAAAATGCGACAAGTCTTTTTTAAGTGAGCATCTATATAGATGCCAATAGAAACTTCCAAGCCAAATTTTAAGTTTGTAGTATTAACAGTTTTGGAGATTTCGTGTTAAGTTAGTGTGCTGATTTTCATAGATTCAAGCAAATCTGACACAGCTTCACCGTCAGTAGTACAAATTTCTGCCACGGCGTGCGCTGCGATCGACTTGACAGTTCCCAACACCCACTTCGCACATAGCGTCTAAGCACATAGCCAATATGCTAAGTGCATGATTTTAGACGAACACAGAGGTATTACTGTCATCATGTTGTCGAAGGAAAATATACAGGGTGTAAGGGACAGCCGGTGGCCGACCCATACAAAAATATCATTTAGTATGTGAAGCCGTCCGGCGTCGGCGCGGCGACGATGACTGACAGCTTCCCATATTAAATGACATTTTTGTATGGGCCCGCCGTCGCTCGCCGTCGGAAAATGTGTCTTAACCCTAATTGTGTCTGTGTGGATGACATAATCTAGTACAGGTGTGTCAAACTCAAAGTCATTGGTGGACCAGATTCATAATGATAGTAGAATCAGTGGGCTGCAAAGAACTTAGAGAAATTGTATCAATTATAGGAAATTGTTTGTTACGTTTTAAATGTATCTTTTGCTATTATAATAAATGTTCATTTCGGGTAGGGGGAAACACTATCTGCAGAAATCTTAAGAAATAAACTTTCAAACCGTATCTAAATTAGGGCTGTAGCTAGAACTGAAGTTTAGGTAGGGCAAAGAAAGATTAAGGGAGTTTGAGACTTCCCAATTAATTTGATACAATCCTTCTTCTGCAGAAGGTATCACTTATTATGTTTTCAGAGCCCTTAGCTCTGCTCTGCATACCATGCGGAAAAGGCGAGCGAGCGAAGCGAGCTCGAAATTTTTCACATCATGATTCAAAACAGTGGTATTACAATCATAATATAACTATCAGGCTCGCCGAAAATCTGGCTAATAAAATATAGAAACACAATACTAGACCAATTGACACGAAACGAAGAAGACATAATATGAGTAATTGAGTATTTGTAAAAGTCTGCACACTCTCGGGCCGCATCAGGAAGCTGTTCTTAAAATTGGATCAGGCCGCAAAAAAGAGCCGTGCGGGCCGCATGTTTGACATACCTGAATTCTAGTAGGTAATCCATATTATAGATGAAACAACAACATACCTGTGAGACGTGGTCGTGGTGCTGATGCTGGTGGTCGTAGGGAGGGTGCTGGTGGTCGTTGTTGGCGATGTCGCGCAGGCAGTAGGGGCACGGCACCACGCGGGTGATCAGGCACCTGCCTTCCGACGTGTGCACGAAGCGAGTACCTGCATCCATATACACATCACTTTATATTTGTTAAGAATTTGACGAGTAGACTGACAATAGCGTATTCCAACGATGCCGTTTGTAGTCGTAATGCCGTTGTTTGTATCTTAAAAATCTGCCAAAGGAGTTGTTTCTATCCAGACCTATTCAGACTTGCACCTGTTTCAGTTAATACAAGTTTTGCTAGACGCTTTGCACCCTTTATATCCCAATTAATTTACAACAAAATCAATGAATTTTGTAATCTTAGAGACTGCTCACTCAGGGAAACCAAAGCATTGATTAGAGACTGGTTGGCAACCCTATCGTACGCACAAACAGAAAGCTTCCTTTGTATAGTATCGTAGTCGCAATCTGTAGCTATTGGTATGATAATACCGCCTTTTATAAAAATTTGGTTGCCTCTTTTTGTATGTTTTTAGTGTGCAAATGGAGAATAGGTATAGTTTTGTATGGTGCACGTGTGTATTCGTGTATTCGTGTTGGTGTCACAGTTAGTTTCCGTGTGACAATGTTTTTTTTTTTGTTCACAAGAGAACTAGTGTATTATATTTTATTTATCTATCCTGATCTTATCTTGTTCTCGTTGTGAAATATGTGTTTAACTTCAAACTTCAAATAATGTCTAAATTGGCCTGTAACTACCTGGTAATCGTACATAACTGGCCCTCATATTACAAACTTTACTAGTTTGAGGACCATGAGTAAATTGTAATACTGAACAACATGGAACAACATTTTTACTGTCAGCAAGTGTGTTATTATTAGCAATCTAAACTTTTGTAAAAATGTTGAATAAATATATTTGTATTTGTATTTGTATTTGAGATCAACTGTTTGTACGGTATCTAGAAAAATCGTAAAAAACACGCACATAGTTTGCCGATAATTAATCTAAGTAATCAGCGTTTGTCAAATTGAGATGTAAAATATAAAAGTGGCAATATTAAACAATTAAAATGTTTTTGTACCTGTATATAATTTGACACTTTGTGAAATTAATAGGGAATGATAAAATTTTATTTTATGTCCTGTTATAATCCGTTCAGTCATGGCACCATAAATTTTTGAAAACCTTTAAAAACTGGTTAACTCACCGAGAGAAGGATACCAGTCCTCGAGCAGCAGGTCAACGTGGTCGCTGATCAGAGCCAGCACTTTCGCTAAGGTCTCCGGGTTGGGCTCCAAGCTGATACTCTATCAGAAAAATTGTTATTTGTTATGCAAGGCTACAAAGTTGCTTTTTGGCGCGAGTACTTGTATTGAAACCTGAGCAAGCGAAGGTTTCAAAAGTACGAGACGCAGAATAACTTTGCTGCCGAGCGAAACACACAACTTTTCACCTCACTACAGCGAAGAAAATTTCAATGCGCCAACCATTTTTAGAATAATCGCACTGGCCAGCACATAAACAGCATGAAAAAAAAGTTGTGTAGCCTGTTTTTCTTCATTGAATAGAAAGATTCGAATTTTAAAAACTCTTTCCACGCTAGCGGATAAAATGCACTTTTGCACTCAGATTTCGAATGATAAACAGAATCTTTCCGAGCTTGTGAGGTGAAAAAAATTTTATTTCAAAGAGGTAGGCACAGTATTACTATGGAGGCTGACATAGTCGTTGGTCAACCTTTAAATTTTTTTTTTCTAAAATTGCGCACCTAAGGTAGGATATGGCATCACAAGAAGAAGAAAAGCAGAGATACTCTTTATATTTTTACGACAATAAACTTTTAGCAGTAAACTCTGTTCTGTGTACAATATTACACATATTATACCTGATAGCCAGAGATGGGCATCTCGTCGTCTCTCTTGGCGACGCACACTTGCGCAGGCAGCAGTATCTCTATACACGCAGACGCCTGCACGTCCAGGGTACACCACGAGCCGTCTTGCTTCACTCGCAACCTGCCAACAACGATATAGGCATAGGCCAACTGTAAAATAAGTGTGTCTGTACATTGAAGATATTTAAAAAAAGTTACGATATGGTTTTAGGTGTCCCTGATTCAAAATAAATTTTTTTTTTATTTTTTGTCCGTCCGTTTGTTGGTTCGCGAATCACGCGAATTGTACTGGACCAATTTTTATAATACTTGTGGGGACTTGCTACAGATGCCAGCACCCACAATTTATAGCAAAGATGCCAACAGATGGCGATACCGTCGCTCTCAGAAATATGCTCCATACAAAGACAACGTTCATCGTAAATACGTAACTCGTAACCACACACATAAGGTTTACAATCGAATGCGAGACATAAATCGCGCAAGAGAAATAATCACAGAGATTCGATATATATGTATACAAGGTCCAAATAAGAACTGTTGGACCACGGCCGGTCCCCAGGCATCTCACCTAGCCTAGCGGAAGTACTTCCCTTTTGCAATGCAGGAACATTCCCAAGTAGCACCTCCATACACTTTTTTGTTTGAATGCTTATAATCAGACTAAAAATCTGGTATATCATTTACCTCTCTAAGATTACGGGAACCCGTACGAACGAAGTCGCGACTTAACTCTAGTAACATACAATATTGCATCATACAGAATTACCACTCCCTACCCCTCAGTGCCATCAGATACCGCATCTCTCACGCTTCAAGAGAGATTAACGCGCGAGGTGTGCTAATTCAAATGGTCTCGCATTATGCCCATTTGTGGGAAGTGTGCAGGGTATCTCTAGGTACTGACCTCAGGTCATGGTAGAGCTCGTTCTCCTCCTGTTCGGAGGTGCCAAGGAGGGCGTCCCTCCTGGCCGGCAGCTCCCTCAGCGCCACGAGGGTCAGGTCTCCGCAGCTCAGCTTGAGACCTGTCTTCCAGAGCTTCCAGCCCCAGTTCAGGTCTAACAACTTCGCTACTGTTTCGTCGAGTTCCATCTGGAAATTGATGTCATATCATCAATACCTAACATTATCATTATAATTTTTTTTACCATACTGTGATACAGGTTTACCCTTCAAAGAAGGTTTAGCATAGCATAGCATATGATCACGATTATATTCTCCGAGAGGATGGTCAGAGATATTGTGAAACCTTAGAACATCCACGTTTCACCAGTAGTACCGAAACTCTGTTCAGTGTGACTTGAAAGTGAGCCCCAACCCCTCGCCACTTGTGCCTCTAAATTGAATAATGCAGGTTTCCTCACGATGTCTTCCTTCATCGAAAAGCCAGTGGTGTTACAAATGGTACATAAATAGTCATAGAAGAAATGTCATAAAAGGCCTATGTACGTAAATTTTTCGACAAGAATTTCTTCTTCAGCCCATGCAGGACTCCACGCGTGGCTGATGATGACTCACACACACACTCACATCGCGCGGCGCTGTGTAGAGCGCGGCGGCGGCGGCGCACAGGCAGGTGTCGGCGAGCACGCGCGCGGTGAGCCGAGACCAGAACCCGCACGGCACACACACACACTCACACACACACACACACACACACACTCACCTCGCGCGGC